>LPNX010572422.1:241602-373972 GCA_001517045.1 Pseudotsuga menziesii
GAACGCTCCAACAGTTTTGGATTATGTACACATCTCGATGTACGCGACTATAGAGGGAATATCCACGTATGTACGCGGTTATCAGGGAAAAGGCTGCGTATATCCTTTTTTAATGTTTTTAGGGATGGTCAATGATACATCAAAAGACAACAAATGGTCCATAGGGAATAATGAGTCTGCAGCGAGACAGGGGAAGACCATACAATGTGTGATTCACCTAGTGTGCTGAAATCCGCTATAACAGGGGATACCAATTTCATCAATTTCATTGATCCTACTTAGGTACAAGCTCTCTTTGGAAGCTCAACCAATACAATTATTTCACAGATAGAAACCTCCACAGTAGTACCTACCATCCCTATAGAATCTAATAAAAATGTAGTTGATCAGAGGAATATCTCCCCTGAGAAAGAACATTGGTATGCCCCATTATCACCTCGGAAGGAGCCTCCTAGGTACACATTCTTTAAGAATAAAACTTACATGGAGAGATAGGGAGAGAGTGAAGATCATGATGAGGTTATAAATGATGAAGGATAAGGAGAAAATTGATCTGAGACTACCTTTGGGTTCCCTATTTTAGACGCTGCAATGGATGTAAATATGAAGAACACCCCTCCTTCCTCCTTACCCACTTTCTATGGAAAAAGTAATGAAGACCTAGACACATTTTTGTTCGAGTTTGGAATCCTTTGTAGAAGTTATAACTATCTACAAGATGCTCACAAATTAAAACTTTTCCTTGATACAATGAAATATTCTGCTTCAAGATAGTTAATGGGATTAGGATAATATAGTATCAGGACTTGGGAAGATATGAAAACTACATTCTTGTGGAAATACCCAGAGTATTGTAAACCCAGAGATTCTCGAAATGATATCTTTAAGATACAGGAACTGGAAGACAAGATCTTGGAAGATTATCTCGAAATATTTATCTATACATTACATAAATCTAAACATAACAACCTTCGAGAAGATGCAGTACCAACATTCTTCCTTAAAGGGATCTCAGAAGACCTGGTAGAAAACCTCAATCTCATGGCATCCGAAGATATATCTCATAAACCTTTTGCACAAATTGGGGATATGTGCAAGAATTACTATAGAAGTAGGGGGGACTTTGGGAGAAATATTTGAGAGCCTTATAATAGAAATATAAAAGGGAATACTCCCAGTTCAGGAGGAGTCACAAGGATAGAGTTAGGAAACCTATTAGAAAACTTCAAAACTGATATTCTAGGAGAAATGGGTTCCCAACTAGATGCATTACAAGCTAATAAAAGGCAGGAAGAGGAACATGCAACGATAAGAATTTTCTGTCTGAGATGCATAACTAAACATCCTCAATGGGAATTCCCATTAAACAACATCTTCGTATGTCATATTTGTATGGAGGAGCATCCAACAGATAATTTCCCATCGTTTCCTAGGTTGCAAGCCATAAATACAAGTGAGTACATTGTCAAAACCTTGAGGAATCATCCTTGGCAACCAAGTGACCCGCCACCATATCAGTATTTGTCACCATAGCCCCCACCTTATTACCAACCCTACCAGCCACTACAACAGTGGAACACTACGAATTGGAAGCATTGGCCACCCCAATATCCCCCTCCTCCTCATTTTACTCAGCATCAGTATTGGCCATAGGGGTGGAAGGTACAGTCCTACCCCTAGCCATCACCTGTCTCTACACCTAATCATCCATATCCTCAGCACTCAGCCAATACCCAACAATTTTTACTAGAGTTTGTGCCTCCAGGTCCCCTTATTACACACCTCATCATTTCCAGAATACAAACCCTCGATGACTTACATTGTTACCAGTACAACCGATACCTAATCCAAATAATAAGCCAGCTCAAGCTCTTATTAGCATTGAGTTGAAAACTCTTCCATCCTATGTTATTTCAACTGTACCCGTACATGAGATACAATTATGATCTGGAAGAGTTGTGGATGACAGATCCAAGTCATGAATTATCATTCGTGAAGAGAATAATGAAGAATATACTGATGAAGTCATGAATGATGCTATTTTCTAGGATGTGCTGAAAATTCCAGTGCATACCCATCCTTATCAAGAACCAACTCAAGAACAAAGACTCCCTCCATTTCTAGAATTATTAGCAATAGAAAAACCTGTAATCCATCATGATTATGATATTCTAAATGAATTAAAAAATGTCTATGTCAATATCCTTCTATTACAAGCTATTAAAGATATACCAATTTACAGTAAAATAATAAAGGAACTCTACATTAAGAAACCAGGAAGGAAACAAAAGGACCCCCCCACTATTCATGTTATAGGTGAAATGTTTGAATGCATGACTAACCAATCTTGAATTGCAAAGTATACAAAACCAGGAATTCCAGTAGTGACTGTAATCGTAAGTAATTATGTCATAGACAATACACTTATTGATTTAGGATTGGCTATTAATATGATGACCATCAAAGTCTTAGAAGTTTTACAGTTGGGACAATTCTCCGACTGGCCCCCTCAATTCTGGAATTAGCTGACCGTACTACAGTGAAACCTGCTGGGGTTCTGGATGACATTATTGAATCAGTGGCCTCATGGTAATATCCTATTTATTTCATGGTAGTAGAATCAAAGGATCCTTCTAAAGGACATCCTATTATATTGAGAAGACCATGGTTGGATACTGCCAACGCCTTCATAGGATGTAGGGACGGGGAAATGACCATTTCTAATGGGTTGTCCACACAAAAATTGGATTTATAGCCCCCAACACAACCTATAAATGAAACCTTGTGGTGGTTAGATCTCCTCTTTGGGGATGAAAATATTAAGGATCTCTTCTTTCCTAGTGACTACTCCTGGGCACTTCAAGAGCAGACTACTGAGAATGTATTAAACCAATTTGTCTCTTCAACAACTTGTATATATTTTGCTCAATTCGATCAAATTTTTGGAGATGAGTTTCAAGAAAATATGGCCCTCCTAACATTTTTAGAAACACCATGTGTCTTTGCAATTGAAGAGCACATAGGGTCTTATACCGTGCCTTGTGAAGTTATCCCTCGGAAAGTTGTACACATAAATGCAGGGTTAACCAAGAGTCAACAAGACCAATTTCTTAAGGTCCTTAAAATTCAATCCAGAGCATTTTCATGGGAATACACTGACATTAAGGCTATACACCCGGAAACTTGTATTCACTGAATTTACATGGATGCCAATGTATCCCCTATAAGGAAGCCTCAAAGGAGGATGAACCCTGCTTTGAAAGCCATAGTTAAAGAAGAGCTTAGAAAACTCCTCAATGTGTTGATGTAATTGTAACTTCAGAATGTATTCACTTGTATTTCTTATGTATTGTAACCCGATGTTTATTCCGGGATGTATTTGTAATGTACTTGAGTCATGTCATGCCTTGAGGTTCCTATTGGGAGTTTCTATAATGTAAACAAGTCATGTCAAATCAAGGTGGGTAACCCTTGTATTGTCTAAGGGTTAAAGTCCCCGCAGTTCCGGGGCCCTAAGGTTATTAGACTCACCTAGTGAAGTCAGCCCTAGTTGGGTTTAGTCAAGTCCGGAATTAGTATAAATAGAGAGATAGCCTCTCTATTTATCACACACTCACTCACACTCAGTTGTAGCGCATAGATGAGGAAGAGAAAGACATTGGGGCAAGGAAGAAAGAGGTTACTACTATTGAGAGATCATCTTACTGTTTTTGGGTTTCACTTTTGGTGCCGATTCTATCTCTAATGAAGTTGCGGGGTTTTCTCCATTTATGGTTTCCCCGAGGAAAAATACTATGTTCATTGTATCTTATGTTTGATTGATGTGCTTGTTGTTCTCTCAGTTAAAGATCCTAATGTTATGCTAGCTTAATGTAAAAAATCTAACATGGTATTAGAGCTAACCTGAGAAGAAGACACTGTGCAGCTATGGGAACTAGGGCTTCCTACTTTGTGGATCTCTCTACACAGATTTTCAGCAAGAGTAGGGTGGAATAACTCTCCTCCCTAGGGCGCATCTTTCTATTGAAGCAGAATCTAATTCTGAGGTTTTTCAATCTTGGACCCGACACTATTGCCAAAAATTAGGGATTTTCATAGAAGCAGAATTTTTCAGTGAGCCCTAGAATAGATTGATATCCTCCCCAAAATCGAAGTTAGGGATCAAAATCAAAGCATTTGGTTGGACAGAACTCCAGAAAAGCAAAACCCTAATCTGCTCCTGAACCAGCACTACAGGATTTCAGCTCCAAATCTAGATCCGACATCTTGACCTATTAAGATCTAAATATTTTGTATTTCCATTTGAAGTTCTCAGTTAAGATGTCTCATCATACCAAGCTTGATGAAAAGCTTGAGGGAGTTGATCAATTCTAAGCATGGAAGTATAGGATGTCCCTGGTCCTGGAAGAAAATGAGTTGGACTCCTATATCAGTGAGGAGGTTCCAGTTCCATAGGGATATGAGGAAAAGGCCTTACATAAGAAGAATTTGGTTATAGAAAAGAGGATCATTGTTGATTCTATAAAGGATCACCTCATACCATAGGTGTCCTCCCTCAAGACACCTAAAGCCATGTTTGATGCCCTAACCAAACTGTTTGAAGGGAAGAACATCAATCGGAAGATGACTCTAAGGAACTAGTTGAAGAATGTAAAGATCCAAAATGAGGAGACCATCCAGTCATACTTCATGTTAGAACTGGAATTGAGCCCAAAGGTTGTAGAAGGCTCGCTCCTAGGTAACAACAAAACCACTTTTGAAGAGAAAACTGGCCTTCTGCTCTTCCGAGAGGGATCTCTCACCAAATGTTAATAATGCCAGATCTACAAGTGAAACTATAAATTGCTTGTAAAATTGGTTGAAACAAAACATAAAACCATTGGGTGATGGAGTCAAGATATACGATAGAAATTAACAGAACTTATGCAAGCTATTTCAATGCAGGGGCAAGGTAGCCACTCGATCACTGTCTATTTATAATTGTCTGGTGGGAAAGAGGAACATGAATAGACCATCAACACAGAGCATTGAAAAATGAATTCTGTATTAACTTTAGAAGAAAAATTTGGTGAATACTTGAAACAACAGATGGAGCATAGAAAGTATGAAAAAAAAAGGCTGTTATAACCTAAGTCTCAGATATGAAAGAAAACAAAACAGGAGAGATAAACTGGAAAAACATTCACATAAGAAAGGAAATAACAGACTGTAAGTGTGGACAATACATGAATCCCTGTATGAAAACACCGACTTCAGCTCTGTAATTATATTAAAATTCTCTTGTAAAAACATACACAACAAGATTACAATGGTTTCAAACCCTTCTCCTTCTTCAGGAGGTATATTTATAGTATTTGGTTTTCCCAGACCGACATCCAGGAATCAAAAGTTGTTACAATCATAAGGACATCCTCTAACAGCCTCTTAGGTGGCACATTGGCTGCGACTTGCACAAAACGACCAAGCAATGAAATGTGAAACGCGGGATGAAATAGGCATGAGAGCATACCATACTCCCATTAGGTGGGTGATGACTATACAAAGCTCTGGGAAAAGCGACCATTGAGACGGGTGTGCAATGCAGTGAAAATTTCCCGTGTACTATCATTGTCACTTCTACGAGTGCGCTTTGAGTTTGGTTGACCCATATTCTTGGATGAATCTCCATAAATCAGGACTAGGCAGGGTCACAGCTATCATGTCGTATGCTTGCGATTTGAGCTCCATCATTTATGGGTATGAAATCTTGGGGACTTTGGAGCATGCAGCTTTAAAATCAAACAATAACTTGAAACCACTAGCCAATTTGTTGAAAACGAAATTTCCTGACAATGCTTGTTGCATATCTCCAAATTTGTTGTGGTCCAGTTGGCAGTGCACTAGGCACTCCTGATACTCCTTCTGAGACATTAAAGGACCCTTTTCTTCCCAAAAAAGGGGATCCCTCTGCTTACCAGTGGTTTGAATAACTTGACGACTTCTCGGACTTTGTGCTCAGTAACTTCTATTTTTTCCCGTACTGTCTCCATCATCCCGTGCTTAGACACTATCTTTCTGGCTCCAGAGACAATAGTGACCCTATTTTGAATACCATATCTGCTAGTGGACCCATCTGACAAAGAGCTCAGGAAGGTTATGGCATTCTCCGCGATCACCAAGGGCCTTTTGTTTTAGGCTTGTTTCTTGGCTTCTCTCATAGAAATTTCCTGATCTTCAATAATATCTAGGTAGGGCCGAAACTTGTTAGCTTCCATGATGATTTGATCCCAAATCAGATGCCTAGCGCCTTGTAAGGCAAGTTTGCCGACCACCTGTTGGCTCAACTTAGAATTTTGTTGAGTCAGTTCTTGGCATTTCTCCTCTAAGGTTTTATCAGCCCTCTCTCAGTAAGATCTTAAGCATTCTTATTTGGATGCATGCTTGCTCAGAGTCTGTCCATCAAATACATACTCTTGTATTTGCAATTCGGCTATCTTGGGCTCTTCCTATTGCTGTTCTTTTATTGAATTCTTCTTCTTTGCTTGTCCCTTTGCATGGCTCCTTTTGACATGCACCAATTGCTGTCCTAGTTCCAATTTTTGTTTCTTGGGGGCAGTGTCCATTTCTTCAATGTCCATGGGCTCTGGATCCCCTCTTTTCATTGAACTTACCGAATAGCTGACCAATGATGAGAAGTCCCCTGCTAGTGCAACTACTATAGCCAACTCTCTTTGGGGAGAGACTTACCCCGGTAGCTGTGAGCCAGTGTCCTACTCTGCATTGGTATCCATTGGGGCAGGATTAGGGAAATCATCCCAATTCTCCGCTTCTCTAAGTCTAGGTATCTCAGTGTGCTCAAAAGGCCTGCATTTGTGAGCTTTCCTTATTTTGGAAATCGCCTAGTGAGGGTCATAATTTATTGCTTGCCCAGGGAAAAATCCGTGCCTCTAAGCAAGTTGGCGACCAGGGGCAAAGCATCCCTGCTTCTAACTGTGTATGGTCTTAATTCCCATGGGAAAATCAAACTTGAACTTTTCTTAAAGTTCAAGAAGTGTTCTTCTTCGACAATGAGTTTTTACTGGATTAATTCTAGGGAGAAAACCCTGGGGGTTAGAAAAGCTGGCAGGACGTAGGGTGGATGTACGAAGCCATACAACCTTATGGTCGTTCCAAATTCTGTGAGGAACCAGTCCCCTATCTTCTTGCAATTTGACAATTGCAGCAATTGCCTCATCTCAGGCAACACCCTAGGTAACCTTTCCTGAAAGAAGAGTTCATATATTTCGGCCATCAACTGGTTCATGAATTTACAGTAATCTATGGCCATGTCAGCAGTGATTTCAAATTCTGGTACTTATAGGTCCTCCTCATTATAGGCTATGAACATCCTCAGCAGAAAGGACTGGAATCTGAACATTCTAATGTCGTGGAAGTTCGCTAACCGAGAACGAATGTTCTCGGCTAGGAACTCATCAAATTTAAGGCAACAATACTGACCAGATTGTCCAGGCAATTCAGGTTCGACTAGACAAGTACTTAAGATGAACAAAAGACTCAATAATGACTATGGGACATATGCGTCGGTATCTAGACCTAGGAACTGACTGGCCAGGGATATACACCATTGAGTTTCTTCATTGAATTAGCTGAGGTCAATAGGGTAAGATAGGTTGATGGGTTCACCATTGGGTTTAGAACAGGCCTTCAAGAAGGTTTCTTTACTTTCGTCAGTGGACTCTCTAAAACAACATATAATGTCTTATTCTCGATAGTCTTGGGATATATGGGTGAATTCATCTGGGATATCCAGGGTTTTGCAGATGACAGAAGCTTGAATTAGACAAAGGATTTTAGATTTAGAATAATTCACAATAATGCCTTCAGTGACAGAGAAATTTTCTGCACACCATTCAACAAATTCAGGGAAATGGGGGGTTTGGTTGACAGAGAAGAAGTGGAAGAAATATTTCAAAACACTGCAGGTATCTCTACCTTGGTTCTTAAGAGCTTCCAATTTACCTCTGGCGGTTTCAATAGCTTCTCCCACCAGGATGGTATCAAAAATCTCAACGTTTTCATCTAACAGGCTCTCTTCTCTCCTCCGACCCGCGGCCTCAGGCTCCACATCATCTCTCACCCATACCACTTCTATTACGTCCATTTTCAAATAACACTGAGGGGGTATCAAGGGCTTACCTTGTTCTATAGCACAGTCTCCTGGCTGGTCTGGGCTAGCGCTCTGGATGTGGTTGGATATTCGACAGCTTCGAGGTTTCAGAGCAGACAAATCTTTGCAACTTCTTGTGGTCCTCTTTATATATTTTCACACAACATAGCCTCTGTGCATTTCCCATACGGTTTGCACCATAGATCTTATTCTTCATGAACTACACTGTAGATATGTGGGTTTCTTTATGCCACGCCTTTCCTTACCTCCCCCATATGCAGCCCAACCATCGATCGCGGCCGACTTCCTTCATAACCGTCGATCTGAGAAGACCCCACCACTCTTCGCGAAGTGAGGTTCTATTTCCTTCCATGCTACTACAGTTTTCAAAATGAACTATAACCATCGATCTCCTTCTGTTCTCACAAGCACCGTTGATCAAAACGGCCCGTACCGCTTTTTGCAATACGGAATTGCTGCTTCGTCCTCACTAGTTTGGGATGCGAAATCATTCTCAGTCGCAGATCTTCTTGGGTCCCAATCTTGACCATTGGATGCATCTATTCTTTAAACTATTTCGTAGATCCGAAAAAGCGGCTTTGGTTGGGTATGTTCATCGTGCGAAATGGTTGGATGTCATTGATCTACCCTCTGATCAACCTTAGCCTTCGATCATTATTCCCTTTTTATGTCTCCAACGTGCCCCATTTTTTCTTCTTAGCCCCATTTCTCTGATCCTTAGACCGTTTCGATGCTTTCGAAATTCATTGTCAAAGTTGATTCCAAAGGCTAGGTGCTATCTTGTGCGTGCCCTCGGCTCCTTATGTGAATACTACACTGCCTTCTCAACACTTATCGACAGGGCTGAAGGACACGAGTATCACTTATGTCCAAAATTTAACAGAGTGTTAACACTTCACAAGGGTCTCCCAGATCAAAGAACAGCTGGAAGCAGTAGATGAAGAAGTGGAGAATGTATAAATTGTGATGACAACCTTGAATGGTCTCCCTAGGTCATGGGATTATTTCATCCAAGGAATCTGTGCTAGGAAGAAGTTAGTCAAGTTTAGTATACTATGGGAAGAATGTTCACAAGAAAAGGCTTGAATAGCATCTCGAGAAGAAAATATGGGAAGTGAAGATCAAGCTCTCACAGTACAGTCCAGGAAAGGAAGAAGGGAAAATCATCATCTCCAAGGTAAGCATTCTCATCAGAAAAACAATCATGTAAGAAGGGATCCATCCAAACTCAGGTGTTATACATGCGATGAAATATGACGCTTTTCTAGAAATTGTCCCATGAATAAGAATGGATCCAAGAAGAAGAATAACTCCAAAAGAAGACATCATGATCACACTACTGAGGATGATGATCCTCCCAAGAAGAGAGTAAAACAAGAAAGTGAAGACTCTTCAAGTGAAGAAGAATATGTTCTGATCTCCGCTCTCACGAGAACTGTCACTCATGGAAGCAAATATTGGCTAATTGACAATAGGGCTTCCAAACACATGACAGGTTTCAAGGAATCCTTTGAGAAACTATCCGAACATAATTCACCCCATAAGGTGAAACTTGGGTATGACTACCAATATGCCATAAAAGGTATTGGTGAATCCTCCTACAAGCTATACTTTGGAAATTCTATGAAAATGAAGGATGTCTTATTTGTACCAGGACTAAAGAAGGATCTTCTATCCATATCGACACTGGATGCAAAAGGCATGAGGGTTGCATTTGTAGATGGCCAAGTCCTCATGTGGTCAAGAGGAAAGACTATTGATGATGCAATAGTAATTGGAGAACAAGAAGTAGGATTATACAAATTGAAGGGCCATCCAGAACAAGCTTTGGTCCATGACACAGTAGAGCCAAATGAACTTTGGCATAGAAGGCTTGCACATGTGCATTACAGAGCACTACCACTTGCAAGAAAAGATGTTGAAGGTCTTCTATAAATTCAAGCAAAACATGAAGGGGTCTGCAAAGGATGTGCGAAAGGAAAGAATACAAAGAAGACATTTCCAAGTAGCGAGAGCAAGGAAAAAGGAATCTTGGAAATCATCCACTCCGATGTATGCAGACCAATGTCATCAAGTTCACTAAGAGGGTATCTATACTATGTTTCTTTCATTGATGACTTTTCTAGGAGGACATGGATTTACTTCATGAAGAACAAAGATGAAGTTTTCAGCAAGTTCAAGGAATTCAAAGCCTTGATCGAGAACCACACAGAAAAGAAGATCAAGACATTTCGATCAGATAATGGTAGAGAATTCACATCAAATGAATTCAAAGACTTATGCAAAGAATCAGAGATTAAGCGGGAGTTATCCACTCCATATAATCAACAACAGAATAGGGTTGAAGAAAGGAAGAATAGAACTATCATGGAAGTTGCAAGAGCAATGCTTCATGATCAGGATCTTCCCATGGATCTATGGGAACGAGCTTCCAGAACAGCGGTGTATGTACAGAACCGTACTCCACACAGAGTACTCGAGAACAAGACACCTAAAGAAGTATTTTCCAGCAAGAAACCAAAATTCAACCACCTCAGGATATTCGGCTGTCTAGTGTACATACACATTCCAAAAGAGAAGTGAAAAAAACTAGATCCTTCAGGAAAGAAGGGTATATTTGTGGGATACTCTGAAAGCTCGAAGGCTTACAGAATATACTTCCCAGGATTCAAGAAGATCAACATCAGCAGGGATGTAACATTTGATGAAGACATAGCTTACAACAACTCTAGAAAGAGACCTGCTGAATAACCTAAAGAAGTAGAAGCACCAAGAATTCATGATACAACCATGAATGAAGAAAATCAAGAAGAATATAGAGAATTTGAAGAACCACAAAGACCTGTAGATCCACCTCAGGAGAAGAATCCTCACAAGAGGAAACCTACTTGGGTATGAGAATTTATCCAAGGTGCAAAAAGATATGGGGCTCCAAAAGAGAATCACAGAGAAAGAAAGAGAACCAGATCCTACTCTGGATATGTAGCTTTACTATGTGACTTTATCAATGAAGAACATTCCAATTATGAAGAAGCGGAATAACAGAAAGAGTTGAAGGATGCTATGATCGAAGAGTATCAATCGATCATAAAGAATGATGTTTGGGATGTTGTCCCAAGACTAGAAGGGAAGTCAGTTATAACTTCCAAATGGATCTACAAGATCAAGCATGTTGCAGATGGTAGCATAGAGAAATATAAGGCAAGATCCGTGGCTTGTGGTTTTTCACAGAAAGAAGGAATAGATTATGAAGAAACCTTTGCACCTGTAGCCAGATACACTTCCATCAGATCAGTACTTGCTCTAGCTGCAGTGATGAAATGGAAGATACACCAAATGGATGTCAAGACTTCTTTCTTGAATGGTGTAGTGGAAGAGGAAGTGTATGTAGAACAACCACTTGGTTTTGAGACACGTGACAGGGAGTCTCATGTGTGGATATTGAAGAAATACCTCTACGGTTTGAAATAGGCACCCAAGACATGGTATGGTAGAATTGACAGCTTTCTATCCAGTTTGGGCTTTACCAAGAGTAAAGCATATTCCAACCTTTACTACAAGGTTGAATATGGCAACCCAATGATGCTCCTACTGTATGTAGATGATCTGTTTGTAACAGGTATGGATGGGTTGATTACTGATAAGAAGAGAAAGCTTGCTACCGAGTTCAAAATGAAGGACTTGGGTATGATGCATTATTTTCTAGGCATGGAGGTGTGGTAGAATGTGGATGAAATATCCCTCGGATAAGGGAAGTATGCAGTATAGATCCTGAAGAGGTTTGGGATGATGGACTGCAAGGCCATGACCACACCTATGGCATCGAACCTGAAGCTATTGAGTGATGCTTCATCAGATATGGTTGATGCTATGATGTATTGTCAGATGATTGGGTCCTTGATGTATCTAAAAAACATGAGACCAGACATTTTCTTTGTTGTGAACACCTTGAGCCAGTTCCTGATAGATCCGAGACATGTCCACTTGATTGCTGCAAAGCATATTCTGAGGTACCTGAGGGGTACAATTGATTATGGGCTCAATTATGAGGTGAATCAGAAGATTAACTTGGAAGGTTATGTTGATTCAGATTGGGCAGGTAGTGCCATCGATAGGAAGAGCACTTCAGGGTGTTGCTTTAGTATGGGATCAGGTGTGATCTCTTGGTTTAGCAGGAAGCAATCCTGTGTGGCACTGAGTACAACTGAAGTAGAGTATGTCAAAGCTTGTTCAGCTAGTTGTGAGGTAGTATGGCTGTGGAAGCTACTGTCTGATTTATTTGATCTCCATATGGATGCTACTTCTATACATTGTGACAACCAGAGTTGCATGAAGTTGTCAAAGAATCCAGTGTTCCACGACAAGTCGAAGCATATTGATATCAAGTATCACTATATTAGGGATATGGTGTAGAGGGGAGTAGTGAATCTCCAGTATGTTGCAACAAAAGAAAATATAGCTATTGTGTTGACGAAGCCATTAACTAGGGTGAAGTTCAAGTACTTTAGGGAGAAGCTTGGTGTCCTCCAGATAAAGGTTCCCTCCAAGGGGAAATGATAAGACCCAGAGCCATTCTGACATGGTGAGAGGATTGGTTCCTTCCATGGTCAGATGTAAGGGCTAAGCCATTCTGTCATGGTGAGAGGATTGGTTCCTTCCATGTCATATGTGAGTGCTGAGCCATTCTTATGTGATTGTAGGATTGGTTCCTCCATTATCAGAAGTAAGCGCTGAATGCCATTCCTGGAATGGAGGCACCTGGTTAGTTACTAGGAAATATCAGTCTGGGACTAAGGGCCATTCTGATGTGACTGTAGGATTGGTTCCTACATGATCAGATGTGAGCGAAGAGCCCTTCTAACATTATTTATCAGATGTAAGTATATAGCCCTTTTGGCATGAAGGATTGGTTCCTTGCATGGTCAAATAAACGTGCTAAGCCTTTCTGACATTGATTGTCAGATGTAAGTGCAGATCCTTTTGACATGGAGGATTGGTTCCTCACATGGCTGAGTGTAAGTGCTGAGCCTTTTTTACATTGGTTGACGGATGTGAGTGCTAGGCATTTTTGACAGGGTTGTGGGAGGTGTTCTTGCATGGTCATATGTGAGTGCTGGGCATGCCTTTCTGATATGATTATAGGATTGGTTCCTACATGATCAAATTTAAGTGTTGGGTAGGCCATTCTGAATTAGGGTCAAATATAAGTGTTGGAAGAAGACCTACATGGAGGCTAGGCTGTCAACCAACATGAAAAAGGGTTGGCCCTGTAGAACTTCCTATGATGAGAAGAATCATGAGATAGCACCTGTGATGATCTAGTGATGATGATCTAGCAGAGATGATCCAGATCAAGGAATGATCCATATCCAGTGATGATGCTCTAGAGATGATCCATATCGAGGGATGATCCAGATCCAGTGATGATGATCCAGATCGAGTGATGATCCAGATCCAAATGAAGATGACTTGAATATGAAGATGATGAGGAATCGATGATGATCCAGATGATATAGAGAAGAAGTCTTGTGCTGATAAATTGTGTCGAGAGAATACCTACCTTGTTAAGAGGGAGTGTTGATGTAATTGTAACTTTAGAATGTATTCACTTGTATTTCTTATGTATTGTAACTCGATGTTTATTCCGGGATGTATTTGTAATGTACTTGAGTCATGTCATGCCCCGAGGTTCCTATAGGGATTTTATATAATGTAAACAAGTCATGTCAAGTCAAGGTGGGTAACCCTCCTATTGTATAAGGGTTAAAGTCCCCGTAGTTTCGGAGCACTAGGGTTATTAGACTCACCTAGTGAATTCACCCTAGTTGGGTTTAGTCAAGTCAGGAATTAGTATAAATAGAGAGCTAGCCTCTCTATTTATCATACACTCACTCACACTCAGTTGTAGCACATAGCTGAGGAAGAGAAAGAAACTAGGGCAAGGAAGAAAGAGGTTACTGTTGTCGGGAGATCATCTTACTGTTTTTGGGTTTCACTTTTGGTGTTGATTCTATCTCTGAGGAAGTTGCAGGGTTTTCTCCATTTATGGTTTCCCTGAGGAAAAACACTGTGTTCATTGTCTCTTATGTTTGATTGTTGTGCTTGTTGTTCTCTCAGTTAAAGATCCTAATGTTATGCTAGCTTAATGTTAAAAATATAACACAATGTTGGTTTCATTTACCCAATTTAAGAGAGTAAATGGGTATCTCCTCTAGTGGTATTCCCAAATAAATTCATAGGGAAATGACGTATTTGTGTTGATTTCATAGAATTGAATAAAGCCACACTTAAGGACTACTTTCCCTTTCCCTTCATTGACCAAGTTCTAGATACCTTTTCCAGCAAAAAATATTTTTCTTTTCTCGATGGATATAGTAGATACAATCAGATTTTGATAGCACCTAAGGATCAAGGTAAGACCACTTTTACATGTCCATGGGGGACATATTCCTATAGAGTTTTTCTATTTGTCTTATGTAATGCACCTGCCACTTTTCAACATGCAATTTTAGGAATTTTTGTTGATGTTATACATGACTATGTAGAGGTGTATATGGATGATTTTACATCCTATGGTAATACCTTTCAAGAAGCCCTCGATAATCTTGAAAAATTCTTGATCCAATGTCAGGAAAAAAATATAGCCCTAAGTCATGAAAAATGTAAAATGCTATTAACAAAAGGCATAGTTTTGGGGCATCATGTTTCCTCACAATGGATCAAGTTAGATCCTGCAAAGATAGAAGTAATTGTTGGTCTCCCCTCTCCAAAATATCAAAAGGAAGTAAGAATCTTTTGTTGGAATATATTATATTCCTTGGAAGATAATAATGTCTTTGTATTATGTCAGAAGTTGTCTACAATCTTATGTAAAAGAGTAATACATTTAACCCATAGTTATATGGTGGTTGATTTACTTGTGTAGAGTATTTGTCCATGGTATTGTATTAAGAGATGATATTTTGGAGAATTATATTATCCCACATGCAATATGTGAGAGTAATTTCTCCTCATCTCTTAGTATATAATAGGGTCAAGTGAGTCTCTACATATCATGTATTCCTCATGTTAGTAGTGGCACTATTGTGGCACTGTTGTACATCATCTAAATTCTTTTGGGTATTTATGCTTTTCTCTCTTGTAAGATCAGAGAAGAAATTATAGAGATAATAGAAGACTACCTTTCCGTGGATATAACCCATTAGGGTGAACCACGTATATCGGTGTTCTCTTGTCCTTTTATTTTCATGTTCTTATGGTTTATGATATGTTGTTGGTTTCTTAGATAGGTTAACTAGTTTAGCTTGACTCTACTATTCTAAAATATTTCTTGGTCATGCATGTTACTACCATCGTTTTATTGAAAATTTCACTAAAATAGTTGCACCACTGTTTAAGCTTCTTATGAAGGATATAGAGTTCCAATGGACTGAATCATGTCAAAGTGATTTTGAAGTCTTAAAAGCTAAGCTATCAATGGAACTGACACTTAGTGGTCTGGATTGGTCCCTTCCTTTTCATATATCAAATGATTCTTCTAACATGGCCATAGGAGGAGTTCTTGGTCAAAAAGAGGGCAAAGCATCTTATGCCATATATTTTATTAGCAAAAATATGACGCCTTTCGAACTAAATTACACTGTTACTGAGAATGAGTTTCTAGAAGTAGTCTACTCTATTAATAAGTTTCTCCATTATATCACAGGATATGAATTTTTTGTGCATACAGACCATTATGCCATCAAATTTTTTATGAATAAACCAATTACCAATGGTAGAGTGACCCAATGGCTTCCTCTATTACAATAATTTAATATCACTGTTGTCAATCGAACTGGTAGAGAAAATTTGGTAGCAATTTCCTCTCTCATATTCAACATGATGATGGTGCTAAACCAGTTGATGATAATTTCCCTGACGAACATCTATTTAGTGTTTTTGTTCAAACCCCTTGGTTTGCAAACATTGATAATTATTTGGCAACTGGGAAGTTACCAAACCACTTATCTCCTCATGAGAATCATCGAATTGTCATCCATAGTTCTAGTTACTCTTGTGTTGATAATGACCTCTTCCATACTGGCCCAGATCTTATTATTAGATGATGTGTACGGGAGGACGAGATGACAGAAATCCTCTGTGCATGCCATGATGGGCCATGTGGAGGATACTTTTCTGACAAGTGGAAAACATACAAGTATTGCATTCTGGTTATTACTAGCCAAGCAGTTTTAAGGATGCTTCTAGATATGTTAGAGAATGTGACAGTTTCCAGATAATGGGCAGACCTACGTCATCGGACGAGATTCCTTTATAGCCTCAGGTCATGATTGAGCCTTTTGAGAAGTGGGCTCTTGATTTTGGAGGACCAATCTTTCCCATGTCCCGTTAAAATAAATACATCATGGTTTGCACATATTATATCACCAAATGGGTAGAAGCTAAATCTTCGTTTACGACCACAGAGAAATCTGTGGTAGAATTTATATATTGAGAGATATTCACTCAATTTGGTGTCCCTAGAGAAATTGACACTAACCAAGGTTCTCAATTCACCTCTAAATTAATGAAAGAGCTTACCACAAAATATAGTATACAACATTGCAAATCCTCACCTTACCATCCACAAGCCAATGGCCAGGTAGAATCAACCAATAAGGTATTGAAATCTATCTTAACCAAATATATTCAGCTACATCATAAAGATTGGGCAGATAGACTCCCAGAGACTTTGTGGAGAGACTTTGTGGGCCTATAGAATAACTTGGAGAAACACTACTGGACATACACCCTATGAGTTAGTATATGGGAAACAAGTCATTTTACCTATTGAATTCCAAGTTAAGACTTTTCATATGGCTGTGCAATTAGGTATGGATTTAGAAGAGGAATAGACACAACGAATCTTACAGATTACTGAATTAGATGAGATTAGGCAAGATGCACTCCAAAGGACAATTTCAATACAAATCAATGAAATAAATGGCATGATAAATTTATTAATAGAAATCAGTTTAATACTGGATATTGGGCATTTCTATTTGACTCAAGGTATAAAAATTTCAAAGGAAAATTAACTACCCGTTGGATGGGTCCATATGAGGTAGTTACATCCTTCGATAATGGGTCAGTAGAGATTAATACATTTGATGATTCACAAAATTGCTTTGTCATGAATGTACACAGACTTAGAATTTACCATCAACCAATCTCTAGACAAGATTTCGTGAAGAATGTCTTACAACAAAAGGAGATGGAGATGGTTGAAGAGGAAGTCATTCCTCCTCCTTGTGATTCTTAAACTATGTTTTGTTGTTTTTATGTACATATGTAAATATATATTTATTTCTTTAACAAATAAAAGTCATTTTTGATAATATGACTACATTTATGCAAGGAATTTGGTAGTATAATCAACTTATAAGAATTTTGTCAAATAAAACAGGAAGGTTCTTTTCCTTTATCTAAACTTTGATAAAATTTATATGAATTTTTCTCAATGCATATGTTTTTTTTGTGAATTTTTTTTTAATCATCTAACAAGTAGTTTTACAATTTGATTATAAGAGCCTTGTTTCTTTAACCATCCCATGAAATGTTTCCTACAAAGGGAAGTGCTCTAAGAACTTATAATTCAGCTTATTTTTTTTTAAATAGGGATTTATAATGAAATTCCAATATTCCCTATATTATTTCTACCCACTTTCTTTGATGATTCCTTATGATTTTATGGTGATTGATTCAGATATGTATATTTCTGACCTATCTTTAAAACAATTGCTTAATAAATATTTTCATCCCATGAAATGTTTCCTAGAAAGGGAAGTGCTCTAAGAACTTATAATTCAACTTAATTTTTTTTTAAATAGGGATTTATAATGAAATTCCAATATTCCCTATATTATTTCTACCCACTTTCTTTGATGATTCCTTATGATTTTATGGTGATGGATTCATATATGTATATTTCCGACCTATCATTAAAAAAATTGCTTAAGAAATATTTACACCTAAGGGATACTTGTTCATCCTATACTCATTATCATAACTTGTCTCTTAAAGATTTTTGAGAAAACTCAAGAATAAGTGGAATTCCTACTTGTGGGGAACATTACTTCTTTATATGAAGAAATAGATTGAGCAGTCCAAGAACAACTTTAAGTTATTATCTTTTGACATGATTTATAATTTAGGCCATTATAAACTTTTCGTTACTTATAAGATTTGCATTTATATATCTGAATTATGTGTTTAGCAAGCTTAGATCGCTCTAAGTACCAACCGGCTTCCACATGTTAAAAAAACATTTATACGAAGAAAACCTGCCGGAGTATTGAACAGGCTCGCTGGAAGAGGGTCCATGCTAAGTAATATCTTTAAACAAGGAATCCTGGTAAGTGCAAGCAAACCCGTCGGGGTACTGAACAGGCTCGCTGGAAGCGGGGCTATGCTTGCATGGTACTAAGATAAACCTGCTAGGGTATTGAACATGCCTGCTAGAAGTGGGGAAATATCGGTTTAAAGAGGTTTGGTTAATGCATTACTATGCACATGGTTCATAAAAAAAAGAAAAGACTAAATAAACAAAGTAGAAAAAGAGAAATACATGTTTAGGCCAATTCTTCATCATGTCATTTGAGAATGGTTGTAAATTGGGCTTGGGACTCTATCATCTACTTCAATAATATCTAGGATATAATTATTCTAGAAATGGGACCCATGTTTATATAAATCTCATGAACTCAAGAGTAAACTTAAAATATTCTTTAGATGACAAGATATCCTTAAAATGAGGCATGGCTGGCTAGTTACTCCTATGGTGTTTTCACATCAACTATACTATTGTAATTTGTATAATCTTCTTCAGCACTATTATTTTTTATGGAAATATATATTTGAATAATCCCCATTTATTAGTTACTATTTCTTTTTTCTTACTAATAATAGCAACATTTTTAGAACTATTTGTTATATTATTTGGAACTCGGTCAAAGTTTCTTTGATGGCTTGAGGACATGCCATATTTTTGGTTTGGGGAAAGCTTAGAAAGTTTTTGAATGATTGTTTTCACTTTATGAATTTTTATAGAAAGTTTTGTTTATTTTGACAAAAGTATAGATGCTTTCAGATGTTTTTCAGGATAATGCAATTAACGAAAGACTGTTTCAATCCATGAGGAACAATGCAATAGAGGTTTACTAAAGATGATTTATATTATGTTCTCATAGCCTAGAAAGTTATTGCATAATTAGTAGTAGTCATACCCAGTAAGGTGTATTTTTGAACAAAAGGTTCATTTGAAGGGTCGAATGAAGAGCCAAATGTAGATTCGAATGAAGTTTCAAATGGAAGGTCAAATGATACTCGAATGAGAATTATACTGTTATAACGACATGATGTTGAAATGTCAAATCCTTTTGGTTTTACGAGCAAAGAAGTTTAATTGCCTGCATCATATTCATAATTATTGATCCTTATTCACATTCTTACACGCGTATTATGATTTTATTAGGACTAATTTCGACCTATAATTTTGATTACGATTTTGACACAATGTGATCTCATGTAAACTCTATACGAGTGTGAGATGATTGAATGTCCGTGATTGTTCAATTGCTTGAATGGATCACGTTTTAAACTAACACCCTTGTGTATTCATTCCATTCTGTCGCCCTAACTCATATTCGTCCCCGTAGAGCCATTTAACCACCATTTTCCTGTACCCTCTACAAGCCTTGCAACTTTGCCTCTGTGTGAACCATTCCTAACCTCCTTGATCCCAAAAGCTACCAAGAATTGTTTCAGATGCCATAATTTTGAGAATGCAGGGAGGTTTTCTTCCGCATGGGATGGAACCCATTTCTACATCTTTTGCAGGCGTCTGAAAAAGAAATTTCACTGATTTTTGCAAAAGGATTTGATGGAAAAATGGCTCGGGTTGGTCATCTCCTTTTTCTAGTCACTAAAGAAACCATTGCAGTCGCAACGAAGCTTCCCAAAGAAGGTGTTTGATGGCATAAACATTTGTTTTTTCCATGGTCAACCTACGATCTCGCTCTTAAGTAGGGTTACCAGGACATTGCAAGTGCTAAAGGATTTCACTGAGAGTGGATTAAGATAGAATATGTAAACCCTCTAATCATTATTATCCACCTCATCACCTGTGAAGGTAAGTTTAATGTTTTCAAAGATTGTCATCTTCGCTTACTAGCCCATTTTGTTAATCAACAGTTCCTCAATTTCCCATTTTATTTTCTCAAGATTTTGGAGAAAATGTCGAGTCAGGTTAGAAAGAACACAGTTAACCCTAGGGGCATTTTGTATCACCATAGTTTGATTAAACTCCTAATATTGCATCAGCTCAAAGAGAGGAATCAAACTTGGGATAATTTTGTGTTTAAAGTCCTAAAGTCTCACCTAAATATTCGAAAATGCCCTAAGCATGCCCGTAACTGTGAATCCAGTCAAACCCCTTCCTCAGTAGATAAAAGACCCAAAATTGTTGACATTGACGAAGATATACAAGAGGCAAGTTCCCCTTCCCATTGACCTGCCCCTGTCAAACTTGTGTCTGCTAAATTTGTAAATTTTCCCCTATCTCGCACCAGGAACTAGAAGGAGAATTCTATCCAGTCCGTTGTTCAGCCCATTGTCTAGACCACGGTTCAACCCATTGTTCAAAATAGTCATCCAGATAGTGAGCCCAAATTGGATAACCCCATCACTGACTCACCTTTGTTCACATTGGCTATTATTTCAGCTGAACTGCTCAAAGATGTTGCTCGTGACATTGTCCCTACACCTGCTCAGGGTGTGACCCTTGAAAGACAAATCCCCTCTATTGATATTGAGCCACCATCCATGGAAATGAGTCTACCCCCAGAATTCAAGAAGCCCATAGAAATATCCACTGCTCATCAACCAACTATAGACCAATTAACTAAAGAATTGGAATGATTGGAAAGTCACAATGAGGAGTACGCCAAGATGATTGATAGTCCTCGCGAGGAGAACAGGGAGTTGTGCATACACGTTAAGGCCATCGAGGACCTTAAAAAGGCCATCACTTATGCACATGAATATCGACAGGAGAGGCATGCTGTTTTAAAATAACAAGTTAAAAATTTGAAATTTAAATCCCTTATTTCATCATCTAAGTCGAAGGCAGCTGCTAACGTAACTCTTCCTTCTTCCTAACTCCATTTCTTTGCTCAGTGGGACCTGGCATCTCTCCCGTTTGGGGGAGTGTTCATCCTAGTTTTGTCACTATTTTTTACTGGTAATTTACTCGATTGGCATCTATTTTGTCACCTTTTTGACATATTTCTTGTCATATAGCCTATCATTCATCCCCAAGTATGAACACATTTGGAATTTATGCAAGTCTTGGGTTATTTCTATTATTTCGTGATTTTATTAAGAAATTCATTTATAATTGGAAATGTGTCTGATATATTAATTTATTTTGCATATTATAGTCTTTAAAAAAACTAACATTGGACACACATTCATGCTAGATATGCGTAGAGCATATCCAGCTTTCCATTTAGCCTCCCGATCAGCCCGTGCGCTATTGGTCAACATATTCCTAAGTGATTAAAGTCCAAAAAGGTTTGCAGCTGTTTTGTTTTCCACATGTTGATTGTTGCGATGGTCCTTTCTCTGAGAATTCTCTCCATCCTACTTCACCGCTCGAAACCATACTCTAAGGCCACGTCCACGAGAATCTACACATCGCAGGACGCGCGAGGAGAACCAACGCACAAGATAGCAAGAGGAATAATGTGCGTTGTTGTGTGGTTGTTTGTCTGCAATAAATATTGATTATTTTAGGAGTGGTCGACCAGTGAAAGGGTCAACCTGCTCATCCTTGTAAACTTTATATATATTCACCTCCAAGCGAGAGCTCAGCTAGTTAGCTAGTTTGTAATATGTCAGTCGACATTGGAAGGGAAGATTTGTAAAAACTATGTTCTGCATGTTAATATAAGTTCTATTTTTGCTACGTATACATGTTCTTGTTCCTATGACTGATTGATCAGCACGCTACCCTGATTGCTGAGAGGGCCCCTCAACTACCAGTGGCTTACATTCCTATGTGTTCTTGTTATCTTCTTTCTTGCAAATAAGTATTTTCTATTACTATTTTATTTATGCAAGTTGGTTTCTTGTTAGTTTACATTGTTTATTTATTTATTTCCTATAACATATATTCCATTATGAGTAATGTTGTGTTGTTAGTATAGTTTCTATTTTTTTCAAAGTAATCGGTCACGCGCATAGTTTATCTCTAGTTTCCTTTCCAGTCTTTTTCCATCTTGTAGTTTAGTTTTATATTGGTAATTACATAGAGTTTAACTGCTTTCATATCTCAGATTCAGTTTACAATAGGTTTAGTTCTATTAATTCTTAGTTTGTTGTAGATTTACTTTGGTTATACCTTAGGTATTTCATAATGCAATAGACAATAGTTTCTCTATAATAATGAATTAGCATAATTTATTCCATTGTTATTTCGATTACTGAATACGATCAATTACTGTCCTTTATGCATTTTATTCTCATATTCACGAAATCAACTGATATTTAGATCATATAGGCCATTTATTTCTTAATTTCCATTGTTTTCCTCATACAGACTATCATTCAGACTGTTCGTTCAGTCCTTCATCCAATCTTTAATATTCCCATTATGTCTTAAACCTGTTTAAAGTTTTGTTTCTTCGGATTTTGAATTATGTTATGTTTGTAATTAGACAATGGTTGTATCTATAATTAGGACCTTAGTCTAGATCACTTAAAGTATCTATTAATTTCCATCCCTATCTTCCGCTTCCTTTTTACCTTAGTATGTGTTGAATTGTGTTTTGTTTTGTCTCTTTTGTTTCTGATTCTTGTTCATTCACTACTGTTGTAACGTTTGGTAATTATATCTCTAGCTTAGTCTAATTTATCTTTGTGTATAGTGCATCTAGGATTAAACATGTGAATTTCTAAAAGAAGCAAACCAATACTTTGTAAATTGATCATAGCATAGGACCTTTTTTCTTCATAGGTTAGCATTTAGAGAAGACATTTTTATTAAGTTTCTACTTGTTTCTAAGTCATATTTTCCTCACACATGTTTCATATAAGAAAAGTATACCTTTAACTTTCAAGTAATTAATATAAGAGTTTTGTTTCTTAATAGATTAGTTGTTCATGATATCTTTTCCTTTAAATTCATTTGCTTATGGAATAAACCATAATGTTTACTATCACCTTTAATTGGACATTACTTAGTCTACATATATTTATGGAATTTAAGTTAGATCTGATCCCATTCATTTTATTTACTTCTTTCGAAATCCATTTTGATACACCTCCTTCTCCGGTACCGATAACCATGAATGCATATCCTTAGAACAATCAAGGAGAGTGGAGATAGATAATTTGATTCAATCACTGTGTATTTGTCAAACCAGCTGTATAGTTTAGTTATTGGGTTTCTTAGAGTAATTAAATAATCATAATATTGTATTACATAACATAACCTTTCGTAAGAGTTTTAATTATGTTTTGAACCTTTCTAATTCACAGATTAAGAAGAAGAATAGTTAGTACATTGTAAAAAAGTAGTTTACTTTCTTAGAATAGTGTTATTTATAAAATACATAGTTTATGGTTGATAGAGTAGAGTAGTATAGCTTGATACTGCTCTAATCTAGTACATTTGTCCCAGCCTAATTACCTTAATAGTTGAATTTCCAGAGTTTGACTCGGTTTTTCATTTTGAAATATCTTTCGATATTTTCATTGTTAAAATATTGCCACGACACCGTAGGAACCTTTCTACCTTTGCATATATTTTGTATCAGCTCTAAGATTACAAAACTCGGTCGATAATTAAATCTTTGGTGAATTAATTAAGACATTATAACACCCAACAAGAGATAGAAGAGAAGATCTTGAACCGAGTTTGTAGCTTTATGTACAAACAAAAGGTGCATCTATTTTCTCATGCCAATGCCAAATGAAGAGCACCTTGTGGTTTGTTCCTGAAAGGGTTTCCATGTTACATGCTGTGTATATTTGTGAATGTTGAGTAGCTTAAACAAGTGTTTTCAGGAATTATGCAATCAGTGTGGACACTGTTTGTTCCTCTACCCTGAAAAGGACAAGTTTAGAACAAAAGAGCACAACAATATATCCTTTCCTTAAGTAACCAATTTGAACAATACAAATCCCATTGATTCATTACCTGATGAATCATTGTTTCTCATTAGTATGAATGATCCTTGGTATGGACATATCATTTTGTATCTCCAAAATCTACGATATCGGCCCACTGCTAATCGTAATGAACGTTGTCGCATCCACCACCAAGCTAAATACTATCTTATTCTGAATGATACATTATACCGCCATGGTTTTGATTCTATATTATGACATTTCCTTATACATGAGGAGGTTGAAATCAGTTTGAATGACTGTCACTCTGGGGCTTGTGGCGGTCATCTCTCTGGGTTGGCTACAACCCAGAAAATCTTGCGTGCATGGTATTTTTGGCCCTCAATTTTCAAATATTGTATTAAAAAAGTCAAGAAATGCCTGCCATGTCAAATGTTTACTTCCAAAAAGCACACCCATCTAGCTCCGCTCCATCTTGTTGTAGGAGTTGGCCCTTTTGCAAAATTGTTAGATTTTATCATTCAAGCTAGCATTATATTAGGATCTTTAACTGAGAGAATAACAAGCACAACAATCAAACACAAGAGACAATGAGCACAGTGTTTTTCCTCGGGGAAACCATAAATGGAGAAAACCCCGCAACTTCCTCTAAGATATAATCAACACCAAAATTAAAACCCCAAAACAGTAAGATGATCTCCCGACAGTAGTAGCCTCTTTTTCTAGCACCATCAACTTCTTCTTTCTCAGCTATGCGCTACAACTAAATGTGAGTGAGTGAGTGATAAATAGAGAGGCTCACTCTCTATTTATACTAATTCTTGACTTAGCAATAACTCACTAGGGCTGACTTCTCTAGGAGAGTCTAATAACCCTAGGGCCCCGCAACTGCGGGGACTTTAACCCTTGAACAATAGGAGGGTTACCCACAATGACTTGACATGACTTGTTTACATTATATAACCTCCCAATAGGAACATCGAGGCATGACATGACTCAATTACATTATAGATACTTCCTGAAATAAACATCGAGGTACAATACATGAAATATACAAGTGAATACATTCCAAAGTTACACATACATCAACACTCCCTATTAACTAGGAAGGTATTCTCTCGACACAATTTGTCAGCACTGGTATTCTTCTCTCAATCATCTCGTCATCTACATCTTCAATTCATTTTCATCTTCAAGTCATCTTCATCTTGGATCTGGATCATCATGGGGACATCATCACTGGATCTGGATCATCACTGGGTCATCATCATAGGTGCTATCTCATGATTCTTCTCGTCACAGGAAGTTCTACAGAGCCATCCCTTTTCCATGCTAGTTGTAGGCCTAGCCTCCATGTAGGTCTTCTTCAGTGCTTATATCTGACCCTAAGTCAAAATGGCCAGCACTCACATCTGACCATGAGAGGAACACATCCAACACCATGTCAGAAAGGCACAACACTTACATTCACCATCATGATAGGACACAACTACTATAATCTGTGAAAAGGAACAACACTCACATCCACCAGCATGATAGGACACAACTACTATCATCTATGTGTTAGTTTTTCAGCATTAATATAGCATTATTAGGATCTTTAACTGAGAGAATAACAAGCATAGAAATCAAACACAAGAAACATTGAACACAGTGTTTTTCCTCTAGGAAACCATAAAGGAGAAAACCCCACAACTTCCTTAGAGATAGAATCAACACCAAAATAGAAAATCCTAAAATAGTAAGTGATATCCTGGTAGCAGTAATCTTCTTCTTGTCTAGCCCCAGTGTCTTCTCCTTTTTCAACTATGTGCTACACTTGAGTGTGGATGAGTTGTGTGATAAATAGAGACTCCTATTCTCTATTTATACTAATCCCAGCATGACTAAAACCCTACTAGGGCCAACCTCTACTAGGAGAGTCTAATAACCCTAGTTCCCCAGAACTGCGGGGACTTTAACCATTAGATAATTGGAGGGTTACCCACTATGACTTGAGATGACTTGTTTACATAATAGATCCTCCCGATCGAAACATCGGGGCATGGCAACATGACTCAATTACATAATAGAAACATCTCGTAATAAACATCGGGTTACAAGACATAAGATACATAGATAAAACATTCTGAAGTTACAAATACATCAACACTCCCTCTTAACTAGGAAGGTATTCTTTCGACACAATTTTCAGCACTGGTCTTCTTCTCTGCATCAACTGGATCATCTCGTCATCTTCAAGTCTTCTTCATCTTTGAGTCTTCTTCTTCTTTGAGTCTTCAAGTCATCTTCTTTCTCTTTAAGTCTTCTTCGTCTTCGAGTCTTCAAGTCATCTTCTTTCTCTTCATCACGGGATCTACATCATCATGACTACTGGCTCATCACTGCTGGATCATTACTCGATCTGGATCATCATCAAGTCTGGATCATCTCATCTAGATCACTTGATTTGGATCATCGAGTCTGGATCATCATCACAACTAGATCGTCACTTGATCTGGATCGTCATCAAGTCTGGATCATGTCATCTGGATCACTTGATCTAGATCATCTGCTATCTCATAATGGTGCTATCTTGATTTTTCTTGTCACAAGAAGTTCTACAGAGTCAATCCTATAGGCCTACCTTTCATGTAGGTCTTCATCAACACTTATATCTGACACTTAAGTCAGAATGGCCCGCCCAGCTCTTACATTTGACCACATCTTGTTAGAAAGGCACGGCCAGCACTCACATCTGACCTCATCTTGTCAGAAAGGCCCATCACTCACATCTGACCTCATCTTGTCAGAAAGGCTCAGCACTTATATTTGATCATGTGCAAGCACATCGCATCGAAAAGGCTCTGCACTTACATCCAATCCCATCTTGTCAGAAAGGCACATCACTCACATCTGACCATGTGTAAACACATCACGCCAGAATGGCTCAGCACTTATATCCAACCTCATCTTGTTGGAAAGGCTCTACACTTATATTCTGACCATGCACAAAGCATCGCATCAGAAAGGGCATGCACTCACATCTGATCATGGAGGAACTAATCCTACCATCGCATCAGAATGGCCCCCAGTCCCAGACTGAGCTACCTGGTAACTGACAGGTGCCTCCATTCCCAGAATGGTAGTTGTCCTTACATTTGTCCTACTCGACAGAATGGCCAACACTCACATCTGACATGGGAGGAACCTAATCCTTTAGCCATGACAGAATGGTTCAGCCCTTATATCTAATCAAGTAGGAACACATCCCTCTATCACATTAGAATGGATTCTCAGTCCTGGACTGAGTTTTCCTGGTAACTGACCAGGTGCCTCCATTCCTAGAATGGTAGTTTCCCTTACATATATCCTACTCGACAGAATGGCCAGCACTCATATGTGACATGGAAGGTACCAATCCTCTCACCATGACAGAATGGCTCATCCCTTACATATGACCATGGAAGGAACCAATCCTCTCACCATGTCAGAATGGCTATGGGTCTCATCACTTTCTCTTGGAGGAAACCTCAATCTGGAGAACACCAAGCTTCTCCCTGAAGTACTCAAAATTTATCCTAGCCAATGGCTTCATCAATACATCAGCTATATGTTCCTCTGTTGCAACATACTGGAGCTTCACTTCTCCCTTCTGTACCATATCCCTTATATAGTGATACTTGATCTCGATATGCTTAGAATTGTCATGGAACACTGGATTCTCTAACAACTTCACGCAACTCTGGTTGTCACAATGTATACAAGTAGCATTCAACTGGAGATCAAATATATCAGACAGTAGCTTCTGCAGCCATATTGCCTCACAACTAGCTGAACAAGCTGCGACATACTCTGCTTCAGCTGTACTCAGTGCCACACAGGATTGCTTCCTGCTAAACCAAGAGATCACACCTGATCCCATACTGAAGCAACATCCTGAAGTGCTCTTCCTATTAATGGCAATGTCTTCCCAATCTGAATCAACATAACCCTCCAGGTTAATCTTTTGATTCACATCGTACTTGAGCCCATAATCAATTGTACCCCTTAGGTACCTCAGAATATGCTTTGCAGCAATCAAGTGAACATTTCTTGAATCTATCAAGAACTGGCTCAAGGTGTTCACAGCAAAGCAAATGTCTGGTCTCGTGTTCGTCCGGTACATCAAGGACCCAATCATCTAACGATACATTGTGTCATCAACCGTCTCTGATGAAGCATCACTCAATAGCTTCAAGTTCAGTGCCATAGGTGTGGCCATAGTCTTGCAGTCCATCATCCAAAATCTCTTTAGGATCTCTACTGCATACTTCCCTTGTCCAAGGAAGATTCCATCTGAGCTCTGCCACACCTCCATACCTAGAAAGTAATGCATCATACCCAAGTCCTTCATCTCGAACTCAACAACAAGCTTTCTCTTCGTATCAGCAATCAACCCATCCATACCTGTCACAAATAGATCATCTACATATAGTAGAAGTATCACTGGGTTGCCATCCTCAATCTTGTAGTAAAGGTTGGAATCTTCTTTACTCTTGGTAAATCCCAAACTGGATAGAAAGCTATCAATCCTGCCATACCATGTCCTGGGTGCCTGTTTCAAACCATACAGGGATTTCTTCAATCTGCACACATGAGACTCCCTGTCATGTGTCTCAAAACCGAGTGGCTGCTCCACATACACTTCCTCTTCCACTACACCATTCAAGAAAGCAGTCTTGACATCCATCTGGTGTATCTTCCATTTCATCACTGCAGCCAGAGAAAGTACTGATCTAATGGAAGTGTATCTGGCTACAGGTGCAAAGGTTTCTTCATAATCTATTCCTTCTTTCTGAGAGAAACCTAGAGCCACAAATCTTGCCTTATATTTTTCAATGCTACCATCTGCAGTATGCTTGATCTTGTAGATCCATTTGGAAGTTACAACTGACTTCTCTTTGGGTCTTAGGAAACCATCCCAAACATCATTCTTCATGATCGACTGATACTCTTCGATCATAGCATCCTTCCATTCTTTTCGTTCTACCGTTTCTTCATAACTAGAAGGTTCTTTATCAATGAAATCACATAGTAAAGCTACATACCCGAAGCAGGATCTGGTTGTCTTTCTTTCTCTGTGATTCTCTTCTAGAGCCCCATATCTTTCCGCACCTTGGATAAGTTCTCGTACCCAAGCAGGTTTCCTCCTGTGAGGATTCTTCTCCAGAGGTGGATCTACAGGTCTTTGTGGTTCTTCGAATTCTTGATCTTCTTCTTGAATTCCTTCATTCATGGTTGTGTCAGGAATTCTGGGTGCTTCTGCTTCTTCAGGTTCTTTAGCAGGTCTCTTTCTGGATTTGTTGTAAGCTGTGTCTTCATCAAATGTCACATCCCTGCTGATGTCAATATTCTTGTATCCTGGGAAATAGATTCTGTAAGCCTTCGAGCTTTCAGAGTATCCCACAAATATACCCTTCTTTCCTAAAGGATCTAATTTTGTTCTCTTTTCTTTTGGAATGTGTATGTACATAGCACAGTCAAATATTCTGAGATGGCTGAATTCTGGTTTCTTGCCAGAGAAGACTTCTTCAGGAGTCTTATTCTCAAGTACTCTATGTGGAGTACGATTCTGTACATACACCGCTGTTCTAGCAGCTTCCGCCCAAAGATGGATAGGAAGATCTTGATCATGAAGCATTTCTTTAGCAGCTTCCATGATAGTTCTATTCTTCCATTCCGCAATCCCATTTTGTTGTGGATTATAAGGAGTGGACAACTCCCTCTTAATCCCTGATTCTTTACATAGCTCTTTGAATTCGTTTGAAGTGAATTCTCCACCATTATCTGATCAAAAGGTCTTGATCTTCTTTTCAGTGTGATTCTTGATCAAGGCTTTGAATTCCTTGAATTTGCTGAATACTTCGTCTTTATTCTTCATGAAGTAAACTCATGTCTTCCTAGAAAAATCATCAATAAAAGAAACATAATATGCATACCCTCTTAGTGAGTTTTATGACATAGGACCGCATACATCGGAGTGGATGATTTCCAAGATTCATTTTGTTTTGCTTTCACTACTTGGAAATGTATTCTTTGTGTTCTTTCCTTTCACACATCGTTTGCAGACCCCATCATGTTTTGCTTGCATTTCTAGAAGATCTTCAACAGCTTTGCTTGCAAGAGGTAGTGCTCTCTAATGCACATGTGAAAGCCTTCTATGCCAAAGTTCACTTGGCTCTACTATGTCATTGACTAGGGCTTGTTCTGGATGGCCCTTCAATTTGTACAAACCTCCTTCTTGTTCACCAATCACTGTTGCATCATCAATAGTCTTTCCTTTTGGACACATGATGAATTGACCATCTATGAATGCAACCCTCATTCCTCTTGCATCCAATGCTGATATGGAGAGAAGGTTCTTCTTGAGTCTTGGCACAAACAATACTTCCTTCATTGTTAGAGACTTGTTAGAGTCTAGTTTATAGGAAGATTCCCCACTACATTTGATTAGATATTGGTAGTCATCTCCTAGCTTCACCTTGTGAGGTGATTCATATTCTGAGAGCTTCACACAGGATTCCTTGAATCCATTCATATGTTTGAAGGCCCCACTATCAACAATCCAATCATCACTTCCATGAGTAATGTTTCCCGTGAGAGCGGAGATCAAAACATATTCATCCTCTCTTGAAGAATCTTCACTTTCATATATGGATATATTCTTGGATGGTTCATCATCCTCTGCAGCATGAGCATATGTCTTCTTTTGCTTCCATTCTTCTTGTGAGGACTACTTTTGTTCTTAGGACAATCTCTAGAAAAGTGTCCTTTTTCATCACATGTATAGAAAATGAACTTAGACTTATCTCTAGGATTTCTAGAGTTATTCCTGTGATGAGAATACTTACTTCTGTGATGGCTGGATCCAGATTTCTTGGATTGTACTGTGAGAACTTGATCTTCACTTCCCATCTTCTCTTCTCGAGCTGCTATCTGAGCTTCTTCTTGAGAAAATTCTTCATACAGTCTCCTGAACTTGAATAACTTCTTTCTAGCATAGACCCCTTGAATGAAAGAGTCCCATGTCCTAGGGAGTCCATTCAAGGTGGTCATCACAATTTTTGCATTCTCCACTTCTTCATTTACTTCTTCCAATTGTTCCTTGATTTTAGAAACCTTTGTGAAGTAAGACTGGATGGTCTCTGCATTTTGGATCTTCACATTCTTCAGTTGATTTCTTAGAGTCATCTTCCGGTTTATGTTCTTCCCTTCAAACAATTTGGTTAGGGTATCAAACATAGATTTAGGTGTCTTGAGAGAGGACACCTGTGGGATAAGGTGATCCTTGATAGAATTAGAAATGATCCTCTTTTCCATAACCATCTTCTTCTTATGTAAGGATTTTGCCTCATCTCCCTCTGGAACTAGAACCTCCTCATGGATGTAGGAGTCTAACTCATTTTCTTCCAAAACCAGGGAGATCCTATACTTCCAGGCTCGAAAGTTATCAACTCCCTTAAGATTTTCATCAAGCTTGGTATGATGAGACATCTTAACTGAGAACCTCAAATGGAAATACAAAAGATTTTAGATCTTACAAGGTTCAAGATGTTGGATCTGAAACTTGAGCTTCCTGCAGTACTGGATTAGGAGCAAATTAGGGTTTTTCTTTTCCAGAGTTCTGTCTACCCAAATACCTTGAAATTTTTCCCTAACTTAGATTTTGGGGAGGAGATCAATCCAGGCCTGGGCTCACTGAAAAATTCCTCTTCTGTGAAAAGCCCTAATTTTCGGCAGCAGTGACAGGTCCAAAACTGAAAAACCTCAGAATTGGATTCTGCTTCGACAGAAAGATGCGCCCTAAGGAGGAGAGTTATTCCACCTTACTTTTGCTAAAAAATTGTGGAGGAATATCCACAAAATAGGAATCCCTAGTTCCCGCAGCTGCACAGTGTCTTCTTCTCAGGTTAGCTCTGATACCATGTTAGCTTTTCAGCATTAATCTAGAATTATTAGGATCTTTAACTGAGAGAATAACAAGCATAACAATAAAACACAAGAGAGAGTGAACACAGTGTTTTTCCTCAGGGAAACCATAAAGGAGAAAACCCCGCAACTTCCTCAGAGATAGAATCAGCACCAAAATAGAAAAGCCCAAAATAGTAAGTGATATCCCGACAGCAGTAATCGTCTTCTTGTCTAGCCCCAATGTCTTCTCCTTCCTCAACTATGTGCTACACTTGAGTGTGGATGAGTTGTGTGATAAATAGAGACTCTTGTTCTCTATTTATATTAAGCCCGGCATGACTAAAACCCTACTAGGGCCGACCTCTACTAGGAGAGTCTAATAAACCTAGTGCCCCGGAACTGCGGGGACTTTAACCCTTAGACAATCGGAGGGTTACCCACTATGACTTGACATGACTTGTTTACATAATAGATCCTCCTGATTGGAACATCAGGGCATGACAACGTGACTCAATTACATAATAGATACATCCCAGAATAAACATCGAGTGACAAGACATAAGATACATAGATGAATACATTTCGAAGTTACAAATACATCAACACTATAGAATGGCACATCACTTACAATCACCAACATGATAGGACACAACTACTATCATCTGTGAAAATTCAAAAGGCACGACACTCACATCCACCAGCATGGTAGGACACACCTACTACCATATGTGGAAAGACACAACGCTCACATCCACTAGCATGGTCAGACACACCTACTACCATCTGTGGAAAGGCTCAACACTCACATCCACTAGCATTATAGGACACAACTACTATCATCTATGGAAAGACATTGCACTTACATCTGATCATGTGGGAACCAATACTACAGTCACATCAGAATGGCCCTCAGCCCTAGGCTAAGGATTCCTAGTAACTCACCAAGTACCTCCAATCAGAGAATGGCAATAGCCCTTATATCTGATCATGTAAGAACCAATCCTACAGTCACATCAGAATGGCTCTCAACCGTAGGCTGAGTATTCCTAGTAACTGACCAGGTACCTCCATTCAGAGAATGGAAATAGCCCTTATATATGATCATGTAAAAACCAATCCTGTAGTCACATCAGAATGGCTTAACACTCACATATGACATGGAAGGAACCAATCCTCTCATCGTGACAGAATGGCTCAGCCCTTACAACTGACCATGGAAGGAACCAATCCTCTCACCATGTCAAAATGGCTCACGGATTCATAAAGTGGATTTAGGTACCCATTTGAGAGATAAGCAAGGACCCCTATTTTTATGAGTTTTGGAGTTATTTTGTTCCTTATTCAAGGTTGGTCAAACCAAGGTTGAAAATATGCACTTTTGTTGATGTTCTCAGAATTGATTTTTGAAATTTGATTTAGGTACCCATTTTAGAGATAAGCATGGTCACTTTTTTATGATATTTTAAGCTATTTTGGCCCTCGTTCAAGGTCGATCAAACCAAGGTTGAAAATATGCACTTTTGTCGACTTTCACGAAATTGAGTGTTGAAAGTGGATTTAGGTACCCATTTGAGAGATAAGTACGGAAACGTATTTTCTTGGGATTTGGAGCTATTTTGGCCCTCATTCAAGGTCGATCAAAGCAAGGATGAAAATTTTCACCTTTGTCAACTTTCTCAGAATTGATTTTTGAAAGTGAATTTAGGTACCCATTTGAAAGATAAGCATGGACACTGTTTTTATGAGATTTGTAGCTATTTTGGCCCTAGTTCAAGGTTGGTCAAACCAAGGTTGAAAATATGCACTTTTTTTCCACTTTATCGAAATTGAGTTTTGAAAGTGGATTTAGGTACCCATTTGAGAGATAAGCATGGACACGTATTTTTATGAGATTTGGAGCTATTTGCATCCTCGTCCAAGGTTGGTCAAACCGATGTTGAAAATATGCACTTTTGTCGACTTTCTTGCAATTAAGTTTTGAAATGTTATTTAGGTACCCATTTGAGAGCTATACATGGACACCTATTTTTATGAGATTTGGATTTATTTTTCTCCCATTCAAGGTTGGTCAAACCAAGGTTGAAAATATGCAGTTTTGTCGACTTTCTCGAAATTGAAATTTTAAAATAGATCCAGATACACATTTGAGAGATAAGCATGGACACCTATTTTTATGAGAATTGGAGATATTTTTTTCCTGTTTCAAGGTTGGTCAAACCAACCTTGAAAAGACACACTTTCTTCAAATCTCTTGGCATTGAGTTTTGAAAGTGGATTTAGGTACCCATTTGAGAGATAAGCATGGACCACCTATTTTTATAATATTTGGAGCTATTTTGGCCCTCGTTTAAGATTGTCGACTTTCACGGAATTGAGTTTTGAAAGTGGATTTAGGTACCCATTTGAAAGATAAGAATGGAAACCCCTTTTAGGATATTTGGAGCTATTTTGGTGCTCATTCAAAGTTGGTCAAACCAAGGTTGAAAATATGCACTCTTTCCCACTTTCTCGGAATTGAGTTTTGAAAGTGGATTTAGGTACCCATTTGAGAGACAAGCATGGACACGTATTTTTATGAGATTTGGATTTATTTTCGTCCTCGTCCAAGGTTGGTCAAACCAAGGTTGAAAATATGCACTTTTGTCTACTTTCTCATAATTGAGTTTTGAAAGTTGATTTGGGTATCCATTTTAGAGATATGCGTGGATACCTATTTTTATGAGATCTGTAGTTATTTTGGCCCTCGTTTAAGGTTGGTTAAACCAAGGTTGAAAAGATACACTTTTGTCGAATTTCTTGGATATGAAATTTTAAAGTAGACTCAGCTACACTTTTAAGAGATAAGCATCGACACCTATTTTTATGAGATTTGGAGCTATTTTTTGCCTCTTTCAAGGTTGGTCAAACAACCCTTTAAAAGATGCACTTTTGTCTACTCTCTCAGAATTGAGTTTTGAAAGTGGATTTAGGTACCCATTTGAGAGATAACCATGGACCACCTATTTTTATGAGATTTCGAGCTATTTTGGCCCTTGTTCAAGGTTGGCCAATACAAGGTTAAAAATATGCACTTTTGTCGACTTTCTCAGAATTGAGTTTTGAAAGTGGATTAATGTACCCATTTGAGAGATAAGTATGGACACCTATTTTTATGATATTTGGAGCTATTTTGGCCCTCATTCAAGGTTGTTCAAACCAAGGTTGAAAATATGCACTTTTGTTGTCTTTCTCAGAATTGAAATTTTAAAGTAGATTTGGATACCGATTTGGGAGATCAGCATGGACACCTATTTTTATGAGATTTGGAGCTATTTTGGGCCCCGTTCAAGGTTGGTCAAACTAAGGTTGAAAAGATGCATTTTTTTCTACTTTCTCGAAGTTGAGTTTTGAAAGTGGATTGAGGTACCAATTTGAGAGATAAGCATAGACACTATTTTTATGAGATTTGGATCTATTTTGGCCCTCGTACAAGGTTGGTCAAACCAAGGATGTAAATATGCACTTTTGTCGACTTTCTCGAAATTGAGTTTTTAAATTGGATTTAGGTAGCCATTTTAGAGATAAGCATGGACAACTATTTTTATGATATTTGGAGCTATTTTGTTCGTTGTTCAAGGTTTGTAAAACTAAGGTTGAAAATATGCACTTTTGTCGACTTTCTTGTAATTTTATTTTGAAAGTTGATTTAGGTACCCACTTTAGAGATAAGCATGGACACCTATTTTTATGAGAATTGGAGCTATTTTTTCTCTCTTTCAAGGTTGGTCAAACCAACCTTGAAAAGATGCGCTTTTTTTTACTCTCTTGGCATTGAGTTTTGAAAGTGGATTTAGGTATCCATTTGAGAGATAAGCATGGACCACCTGTTTTTATAAGATTTGGAGCTATTTTGGCCCTCGTTTAAGATTGTTGACTTTCACGGAATTGAGTTTTGAAAGTGGATTTAGGTACCCATTTGAAAGATAAGAATGGAAACCCCTTTTAGGATATTTGGAACTATTTTGGCGCTCGTTCAAAGTTGGTCAAACCAAGGTTGAAAATATGCACTCTTTCCCACTTTCTCGGAATTGAGTTTTGAATGTGGATTTAGGTACCCATTTGAGAGATAAGCCCAGACACGTATTTTTATGAGATTTGGATTTATTTTCGTCCTTGTCCAAGGTTGGTCAAACCAAGGTTGAAAATATGCACTTTTGTCTACTTTCTCAGAATTGAGTTCTGAAAGTTGATTTAGGTACCCATTTTAGAGATATGCGTGGATACCTATTTTTATGAGATCTGTAGTTATTTTGGCCCTCGTTTAAGGTTGGTCAAACCAAGGTTGAAAAGATACACTTTTGTCGACTTTTTGGGAATTGAAATTTTAAAGTAGATTCAGCTACACATTTAAGAGATAAGCATCGACACCTATTTTTATGAGATTTGGAGCTATTTTTTGCCTCTTTCAAGGTTGGTCAAACAACCCTTTAAAAGATGCACTTCTGTCTACTCTCTCAGAATTGATTTTTGAAAGTGGATTTAGGTACCCATTTGAGAGATAACCATGGACCACCTATTTTTATGAGATTTGGAGTTATTTTGGCTTTTGTTCAAGGTTGGCCAATACAAGGTTAAAAATATGCACTTTTGTCGACTTTCTCAGAATTGAGTTTTGAAAATGGATTTATGTACCCATTTGAGAGATAAGTATGGACACCTATTTTTATGATCTTTGGAGCTATTTTGGCCCTCGTTCAAGGTTGTTCAAACCAAGGTTGAAAATATGCACTTTTGTTGTCTTTCTTAGAATTGAAATTTTAAAGTAGATTTGGATACCGATTTGGGAGATAAGAATGGACACCTATTTTTATGAGATTTGGAGCTATTTTGGCCCTTGTACAAGGTCGGTCAAACCAAGGATGTAAATATGCACTTTTGTCGACTTTCTCGAAATTGGGTTTTTAAACTGGATTTAGGTTTCCATTTTAGAGGTAAGCGTGGACAACTATTTTTATGATATTTGGAGCTATTTTGTCCGTCATTCAAGGTTTGTAAACTAAGGTTGAAAATACGCACTTTTGTCGACTTTCTCGTAATTTTGTTTTGAAAGTGGATTTAGGTACTCATTTTAGAGATAAGCATGGACAACTATTTTTATGAGATCTGGAGCTATTTTGGCCCTCGTTCAAGGTTGGTCAAACTAATGTTGAAAATATGCACTTTTGTCGACTTTCACAAAATTGAGTTTTGAAAATGGATTTAGGTACCCATTTGAGAGATAAGAATGGACACATATTTTAACCCTCATTCAAGATTAGTCAAACCAAGGTTTAAAAGGTGCACTTTTTTGTACTTTCTCGAAATTGAGTTTTAAAAGTGTACTTAGTTACCCATTTGAAATAAGCATTAACACCTTTTTTTATAAGATTTTGAGCTATTTTGGCCCTTGTTCAAGGCTGGTTAAACCAAAGTTGAAAATATGCACTTTTGTCCACACTCTCAGAATTGTGTTTTGAAAGTGGATTTAGTTACCCATTTGAGAGATAAGCATGGACAAGTATTTTTATGAGATTTGGAGCTATTTTTGTCCTTGTTAAAGGTTCGTTAAACCAAGGTTGAAAATATGCACTTTTGCTCAGTTTCTTGGAATTGAGTTTTGAAAGTGCATTAAGGTACCCATTTGAGAGATAAGCATGCACACATATTTATATGATTTTTGGATCTATTTTGGCGCTCGCTCAAGGCTGGTCAAACCAAGGTTTAAAATATGCACTTTTGTCGATTTTATCAGAATTGAAATTTTAAAGTAGATTTAGATTTCCATTTGAGAGATAAGCATGGACACCTATTTTTATGGGATTTGGAGCTATTTTGGCGCGTTCAAGGTTGGTCAAACCTAGGTAGAAAAATGCACTTTTGTGGAATTTCTCAGAATTGGTTTTTGAAAGTGGATTTAGGTATCCATTTGAGAGATCAGCATGGACTCCTATTTTTATGAGATTTGGAGATATTTTGGCACTCATTCAAGGTTGGTCAAACCAAGGTTGAAAAGATTCACTTTTGTCCACTTTCTTAGAACTGAGTTTTGAAAGTGGATTTAGGTACCCATTTGAGAGAAACGCATGGACACCTATTTTTATGAAACTTGGAGGTATTTTGGCCCTCATTCAAGATTGGTCAAACAAAGGTTGAAAATATGCACTTTTTCGACTTTCTCGGAATTGATTTTTAAAAGTTGATTTGGGTACCCATTTGAGAGATAAGAATGAAAATTTATTTTTATGAGATTTGGAGGTACTTTGGCCCTCATTCAAGGTTGTTCGAACCGAGGTTGAAAATATGCACTTTTGTCGACTTTCTTGGAGTTGTAATTTTAAAGTAGATTTAAATAGCCATTTGAGAGATAAGCATGGAAAACTATTTTTATGAGATTTCGAGCTATTTTGGCCCTCGTTCAAGGTTGGTCACACAAACCTTGAAAAGATGCACTTTTGTAGACATTCTCGAAATTGATTTTTGAAAGTGGATTTAGGTACCCATTGAGAGATAAGCATGGACACCCATTTTTATGAGATTTGGATCTATTTTGGCCCTTGTTGAAGGATGGTCAAAACAAGGTTGAAAATATGCTCTTTTGCCGACATTCTCGTATTTGAAATTTTAAAGTAGATTTAGATACCCATTTGAGAGATAAGCATGGGCACCTAATTTTATGAGATTTTGAGCTATTTTGGATCTCGTTTAAGGTTGGTCAAACCAACATTGAAAATATGCACTTTTGTTGACTTTCTTGGAATTGAGTTTGAAAGTGGATTTAGGTACCCATTGGAGAGATAAGCACGGACACCTATTTTTATGAGATTTACTGTTATTTTGGTCCTCATTCAATGTTGGTCAAACCAAGGTTGAACATATGCGCTTTTGTTGAATTTCTTCAAATTGAAATTTTAAAGAAGATTGAGATACCCATTTGAGAGATAAGCATGGACACCAATTTTTATGAGCTTTGGAGCTATTTTGGCTCTCGTTTAAGGTTGGTCGAACCAAGGTTGAAAAAATCCAATTTTGACGACTTTCTCGGAATTGAAATTATAAAGTAGATTTACATACCCATTTGAGATATAAGCATGGACACCTATTTTTATGATAGTTGGAGCTATTTTGGCCCTCCTTCAAGGTTGGTCAAACTAAGGTTGAAAAGATGCACTTTTGTTGGCATTCTTGGAATTGAATTTTTAAAGTGGATTTAGGTACCCATTTGAGAGATAAGCATGGGCACCTCTTTTTATGATATTTTGAGCTATTTTGGACCTCGTTCAAGGTTGGTCAAACCAAGGTTGAAAATATGGACTTGTGTTTACTTTCTCAGAATTGAGTTTTGAAAGTGGATTTAGGTACCCATTTGAGAGATAAGCATGGACACCCATTTTATGAGATTTGGATCTATTTTGGCCATTGTTCAAGGTTGGTCAAACAAAGGTTGAAAATATGCACTTTTGTCGACATTTTCGGATTTGAAATTTTAAAGTAGATTTAGATACCCATTTGAGAGATCATGGACACCTATTTTTATCAGATTTTGAGCTATTTTGGATCTCGTTCAAGGTTGGTGAAATCAACATTTAAAAGATGTAGTTTTGTCGACTTTCTTGGAATTGAGTTTTGAAAGTGGATTTAGGTACCCATTGGAGAGATACGCATGTACACCTATTTTTATGAGATTTGGAGCTATTTTGGCTCTCGTTAAAGGTTGGTCGAACCAAGGTTGAAAATAAGCACTTTTGTCGACTTTCTTGGAATTGAAATATTAAAGTAGATTTAGATTCCCATTTGAGATATAAGCATGGTCACCTATTTTTATGAGAATTGGATCTATTTTAGCCCTCGTTCAAGGTTCGTCAAACCAAGGTTGAAAATATGCAGTTTTGTTGACTTTCACGGAATTGTGTTTTGAAAGTGGAGTTAGGCACCCATTTGAGAGATACGCATGGACACCTCTTTCTATGATATTTGGACCTATTTTGGTCTCGCTCAATTTTGGTCAAACCAAGGTTGAAAATATGCACTTTTGTCGATTTTCTCAAAAATGAAATTTTAAAGTAGTTTTAGATACCCATTTAAGATAATCATGGACAACTATTTTTATGAGAATTTAAGCTATTTTAACCCTCGTTTAAGGTTTCTCAAACCTATCTTGAAAATATGCACTTTTGTCGACTATCTTAGAATTGAGCTTTGAAATTGGATTTAGGTACCCATTTGAGAGATAAGCATGGACACATATTTTTATGAGATTTGGAGCTATTTTGGCCCTCTTTCAAGGTTGGTCAAGCTAAGGTTGAAAGTATGCACTTTTGTCGAATTTCTCCCAATTGAAATTTTAATGTAGATTTAGATACCCATTTGAGAGATAAGCATGGACACCTATTTTTATTAGATTTATAGTTATTTTGGCCCTCGTTCAAGGTTGATCAAACCAAGGTTGAAAAGATGCACTTTTGTCGAGTTTCTCGGAATTGAAATTTTAAAGTAGATTTAGATACCCATTTGAGAGGTAAGCATGGACGCCTATTTTTATGAGAATTGGATCTATTTTGGCCCTAAATCAAGATTGGTCATACCAAGGTTTAAAAGATGCACTTTCATTGAATTTCTCGGAATTGAGTTTTGAAAGTGGATTAAGGTCACCATTTGAAAGATAAGCATGGACACCTTTTTTTATGATATTTGGAGATATTTTGGCCCTCGTTCAAGGTTTGTCAAACTAAGGTTGAAAATATGCACTTTTGTCGACATTCTTGGAATTGAAATTTTAAAGTAGATTTAGATACCCATTTGAGAGATAAGTATGGGCACTTATTTTTATGAGATTTGGAGCTATTTTGGCCCTCATTCAAGGTTGGTCAAACCAAGGTTGAAAATATGCACTTTTGTTGACTTTCTCGGAATTAAAATTTTAATGTAGATTTAGATACCCATTTGAGAGATAAGCATGGACACCTATTTTATGAGATTTGGAGCTATTTTGGCCCAAGTTCAAGGTTGGTCAAACAAGGATTGAAAAGATGCACTTTTGTCGACTTTCTCAGAATTGAGTTTTGAAAGTGGATTTAGGTACCCATTTGAGAGATAAGCATGAACACCTATTTTTTTGAGATTTGGAATTATTTTTTTTCCGCAGAGAAGTTTGGTCAAACTAAGGTTGAAAATATGCCATTTTTCACTTTATAAGAATTGAGTTTTGAAACTGGATTTAGTTACCCATTTGAGAGATAAGCATGGACACCCGTTTTTATGAGATTTGGATCTATTCTGCCCACGTTCAAGGTTGGTCAAACCAAGGTTGAAAATATGCACTTTTGTTGACATTCTCGGATTTGAAATTTAAAAGTAGATTTAGATACCCATTTGAGAGATAAGCATTGACACCTATTTTTATGATATTTTGAGCTATTTTGGATCTCATTCAAGGTTGGTCAAAGCAACGTTGAAAAGATGCACTTTTGTCGACTTTCTTGGAATTGAGTTTTGAATGTAGATTTAGGTGCCCATTTGAGAGATAAGCATGGACACCTATTTTTTTGAGATTTGGAGTTATTTTGGCTCTCGTTCAAGGTTGGTCAAACCAAGGTTGAACATATGCACTTTTGTTGAATTTATCAAAATTGAAATTTTAAAGTAGATTTAGATACCCATTTGAGAGATAAGCATGGACACCTATTTTTATGATATTTGTAGCTATTTTGGCCCTCATTTAAGGTTGGTTGAACCAAGGTTGAAAAAATGCAATTTTGTCGACATTCTAGGAATTGAAATTATAAAGTAGATTTAGATACCCATTTGAGATATAAGCATGGACACCTATTTTTATGATATTATGAGATATTTTGGCCCTTATTCAAGATTGGTCAAACCAAGGTCTAAACGATGCACTTTTGTTGAGTTTCTTGGAATTGCGTTTTGAATGTGGATTTAGGTACCCATTTGAGAGATAAGGATGGACACCTATTTTAATGATATTTTGAGTTATTTTGGACCTATTATGACGCCTATTTTTATGAGATTTAGAGTTATTTTGTCAAATTTCTCGGAATTGAAATTTTAAAGTATATTTAGATACCCATTTCAGATATAAGCATAGACACCTATTTTTATGAGAATTAGAACTATTCGATCCTTCGTTTAAGGTTTGTCAAATCAAGGTTGAAAAGATGCAGTTTTTTTGAATTTCCTGGAATTCTGTTTTGAAAGTGGATTTAGGTACCCATTCGAGAGATAAGCATGGACACCTATTTTTATGATATTTGGAGATATTTTGGCCCTCATTCAATCTTGGTAAAACCAAGGTTGAAAATATGCACTTTTTCAACTTTCTCGGAATTGAGTTTTGAAAGTGGATTTAGGTACACATTTGAGAGATAAGCATGAACAACTATTTTGGTGAGATTTAGATCTATTTTGGCCCTCGTTCAATGTTGGCTAAACCAAGGTTGAAAAGATGCACTTTTGTTGACCTTCTCGGAATTGTGTTTTGAATGTGGATTTAGGTAGCCATTTTAGAGATAAGCATGGACACCTATTTTTATGAGATTAAAAACTATTTTGTCACTTGTTCAAGCTTGTTCAAACCAAGGTTGAAAATATGCACTTTTGTAGACTTTTTAGAAATTGTGTTTTGAAAGTGGATTTAGGTTCCCATTCGAGAGATGAGCGTGGAAACATACTTTAATGATATTTGGAGGTATTTTGGCCCTGGTTCAAGGTTGGTCAAACCAAGGTTGAAAATATCACTTTTATCGAATTTCTCAGAATTGTAATTTTAAAGTAGATTTAGATACACATTTGAAAGATAAGCATGGACACCTATTTTTATGAGATTTTGAGCTATTTAAGCCCTCGTTCAAGGTTGGTCAAACAAGCATAAAAGATGCACTTTTGTCGACTTTCTTGGAATTGAGTTTTGATAGTGGATTTAGGTACACATTTCAGAGATAAGCAAGGACACCTATTTTTATGACATTTGGAGCTATTTTGGTCCTCATTCAATATTGGTCAAACCAAGGTTGAAAATATTCATTTTTGTTGGCTCTCTCTTAATTGAGTTTTGAAATTGGATTTAGGTATCCATTTGAGAGATAACCATGTACACCTATTTTTAAAAAAAATTGAGCTATTTTGGCCCTTGTTCAAGGTTGGTTAAACCAAGGTTGAAAATATGCATTTTTTTTAAAATTCTCAGAATTTAAATTTTAAAGTAGATTTAGATTCCCATTTGAGAAATAAGCATTGACACTATTTTTATAATATTTGGATATATGTTGGCCCTGTTGGTCAAACCAAGGTTGAAAAGATGCACTTTTTTCGACTTTCTCGGAATTGAGCTTTTAAAGTGGATTTATCTACCCATTTGAGAGATAAGCATGGATAACTATTTTTATGAGATTTGGAGGTATTTTGGCCCTCGTTCAAGGTTGGTCAAACCAAGTTTGAAAATATGCACTTTTGTCAAGTTTCTCGGAATTGAGTTTTGAAAGTAGATTTAGGTACCCATTTGATAGATAAGCATGGACACCTATTTTTATGAGACTTGGAGTTATGTTGGCCCTCATTCAAGGTTGGTTAAACAAAGGTTGAAAATATGCACTTTTTTTTACTTTCTCGGAATTCAAATTTTAATGTAGATTTAGATACACATTTGAGAGATAAGTATGGACACCTATTTTTATGAGATTTGGAGTAGTTTTGGCCCTCGTTAAAGGTTGGTTAAACCATGGTTGAAAAGATGCACTTTTGTCGACTTTCTTGGAATTGAGTTTTGAAAGTGGATTTAGGTACCCATTTGAGAGATATGCATGGACATCTATTTTTATGATATTTGGAGCTATTTCGGCCCTCGTTCAAGGTTAGTCAAACCAAGGTTGAAAATATGCACTTTTGTCAACTTTCTCGGAATTGAGTTTTCAAAGTAGATTTAGGTACCCATTTTAGAGATAAGAATGGACACCTATTTTTATGAGATTTGGAGCTATTTTGGCACTCCTTTAAGGTTGGGCAAACAAAGGTTGAAAATATGCACTTTTATCGATTTTCTTGGAATTGAGTTTCAAAAGTGGATTTAGATCCCCATTTGAGAGATAGGCACAGACACCTATTTTTATGAGATTTGGATCTATTTCATCCCTCATTCAAGGTTGGTCAAACATGGGTTGAAACTATGCGCTTTTGTCAAATTTATTAGAATCAAAAAGTTTTAAAACTTGCACTTTTGTTGACATTCTTGGAATTGAGTTTTGAACGTAGATTGAGGTACCCATTTGTGAGATAAGCATCGAAACATATTTTTATGAGATTTGGAGGTATTTTGACCCTCGTTCAATGTTGGTCAAACCCAGGTTCAAAAGATGCACATTTGTCAACTTTCTCGAAATCGAGGTTTGAAAGTGGATTTAGGTACCCATTATAGAGATAAGCATGGACACCTATTTTTATGATATTTCGAGCTATTTTGGACCTCATTTAATGTTGGTCAAACCAAGGTTGAAAATATGCACTTTTGTCAACTTTCTCGGAATTGAGTTTTAAAATTGAATTTAGGTACCCATTTGGGAAATAAGCATGAACGCCTATTTTTATGAGATTTGGAGCTATTATGTCCCTCGTTCAAGTTTGGTTAGACTAAGGTTGAAAATATCTACTTTTGTCGACTTTCTCGGAATTGAAAATTTTAGAGTAAATTTAGATACCCATCTGAGAGATAAGCATAGAAACCTATATTTATGAGATTTGGGGTTATTTTGGACCTCATTCAAGGTTGCTCAAACACGGGTTGAAAATATTCACTTTTGTCAACTTTCTCGGAATTGAAATTTTAAAGTAGATTTAGATACCCACTTGAGAGATCAGCATGGACACCTATTTTTATGAGATTTGGAGCTATATTGGCCCTCGTTCAAGGTTGGTGAAACAAGTTTGAAAAGAAGCCCTTTTATCGACTTTCTCGAAATTCAGTTTTGACAGGGGATTTAGGTACCCATTTGAGAGATAAGCATGGAGACCTCTTTTTATGAGATTTGGAGCTATTTTGGCCCTCGTTTAAGGTTGGTGAAACCAAAGATGAAATAATGATGTGTCAGATTTCTCAGAATTGAGTTTTGAAAGTGGATTTAAGTACCCACTTGAGAGATAAGCATGGACACCTACTTTTATGAGATTCAGAGCTATTTTGGTCCTCATTCAAGTTTGGTTAAACCAGGGTTTAAAATATGCACTTTTGTTAACTTTCTCAGAATTGAAATTTTAAAGTAGATTTAGATACCCATTTGACATATAATCATGGACACCTTATTTTATGATATTTGGAGCTATTTCAGCCCTCGTTAAAGGTTGGTCAAACTAAGGTTGAAAAGATGCACTTTTGTTGACTTTCTCAGAATTGAGTTTTGAAAGTGGATTTAGGTACACATTTGAGAGATAAGCATGGACACCTATTTTTATGAGATTTGGAATTATTTTGGTCCTCGTTCAAGGTTGGTCAAACCAAGCTTGAAAATATGCACTTTTGTCAAGTTTCTTGAATTGAATTTGTAAAGTAGATATAGATAACCATTTGAGAGATCACCATATACACCTATTTTTATGAGATTTGAAGCTATTTTGGATCTTGTTTAAGGTTGGTCAAACCAAGTTTAAAAAGATTCACATTTGTCGACTTTCACGGAGTTGAGTTTTGAAATTGAATTTAGGTATCCATTTTAGAGATAAGCATGGATACCTTTTTCTATGGGATTTGGAGTTATTTTGTCCCTCGTTCTAGGTTGGTCAAACCAAGGTTGAAAATATGCACTTTTGTCGACTTTCTCGGAATTGAGTTTTGAAAGTGGATTTAGGTACCGATTTGAGAGATAAGCATGGACACCTATTTTATGAGATTTGGAGCTATTTTAGCCCTCATTCAAGGTTGGTAAAGCCAAGTTTGAAAATATACACTTTTTTCACCTTTCTCAGAATTTAGTTTTGAAAGTGAATTTAGGTACCCATTTGAGAGATAAGCATGGACACCTATTTTTATGAGATCTGGACCTATTTTGGCCCTCGTTCAAAGATGGTCAAACCAAGGTTGAAAATACTCACTTTTTTCGACTTTCTCTGAATTGAATTTTGAAAGTGGATTTAGATAGACATTTGAGAGATAAGCATGGACACTTATTTTTATGATATTTGGTGATATTTTGGCCCTTATTCAAGGTTGGTCAAACAAGGGTTTAAAATATGCACTTTTGTCGAATTTTTTCGGAATTCAAATGTTAAATAGATTTAGATACCCATTCGAGAGATAAGCATGGACAACTATTTTTATGAGATTTGGTGTTATTTTGGCCTTGGTTAAAGCTTGGTCAAACCAAGGTTGAAAATATGCACTTTTGTTGACTTTCTTGGAATTGAGTTTTGAAAGTCGATTTAGGTACGCATTTAAGAGATAAGCATGGACACCTATTTTTATGAGAATTAGAGCTCTCCTGGCCCTCGATCAAGGATGGTCAAATCAAGGTTCAAAATATTCACTTTTTTTACTTTCTCAGAATTGAAATTTTAAAATACATTTAGATATCTATTTGAGAGATAAACATGGGAACCTATTTTTATGAGATTTGGAGCTATTTTGGACCTCGTTCAAGGTTGGTAAAATGAAGGTTAAAAATATGCACTTTTGTCGACTTTATCGGAATTGAGTTTTGAAAGTGGATTTAGGCACCAATTTGAGAGATAAGTATGGACACCTATTTTATGAGATTTGGACCTATTTTGGACCTCGTTCGAGGTTGGTCAAACCAAGGTTGAAAACATGCACTTTTGTCGACTTTCTAGGAATTGAGTTTTGAAAGTGGATTTAGATGCCCATTTTAGAGAAAAGCATGAAAATCTATTTCTATAATATTTGGTGCTATTTTGGCCCTCATTAAAGGTTTGTGAAACCAAGGTTGAAAATATGCACTTTTGTCGATTTTCTCGGAATTGAAATTTTAAAGTAGATTTGGATACCCATTTGAGAGATAACCATGGACACCTATTTTTTTAAGAGTTGGAGTGTTTTGGCCCTCATCTAAGGTTGGTCAAACCAAGCTTAAAAATATGCACATTTGTCGACTTTCTCTGAATTGAGTTTTCAGAGTGAATTTAGGTACCTATTTTAGGGATAAGCATGGACACCTATTTTTATGAGGTTTGGAGCTATTTTATCCCTCGTTCAAGGTTGGTCAAACCAAGGTTTAAAATATGCACTTTTGTCAATTTTCTAGGAATTGAAATTTTAAAGTAGATTTATATACCCATTTGAGAGATGGACGTTCGTCGACTTTCTCGGAATTGAAATTTTAAAGAGAATTTAGGTACCCATTTGAGAGATAAGCCTGGACACCTATTTTTATAATATTTGGAGCTTTTTGACCCTCATTTAAGGTTGGTCAAACCAAGGTTAAAATATGGACATTTTTCAACTTTCTCGGAATTGAGTTTTGAAAGTGAATTTAGGTACCCATTTTAGAGATAAGCATGGACACCTATTTTTATGGGATTTGGAGCTATTTTGGGGCTCCTTCAAGGCTGGTCAAGCTAAGGTTGAATATATGCACTTTTGTTGACTTTCTTAGAATTGAGTTTTGAAAGTGAATTTAGGTACCCATATGAGAGATAAGCATGGACACCTATTTTTATGGGATTTGGAGCTATTATGGCCCTCGTTTAAGGTTGGTAAAACCAAGGTTGAATAGATACACTTTTGTCGACTTTCTCGGAATTGAGTTTTGAAAGTGGATTTAGGTACCCGTTTGAGAGATAAGCACAGACACCTATTTTTATGATAGTTGGACCTATTTTGGCCCTCTTTTAATGTTTCTAAAACCAAGGTTGAAAATATGCACTTTTATCGACTTTGTTGGAATTCAGTTTTGAAAGTGGATTTAGATACCCATTTGAGAGATAAGCACAGACACCTACTTTTATGAGATTTGGAGCTATTTTGGCCCTCGTTCAAGGTTGGTCAGACAAACGTTTAAAATATGCACTTTTCTCGACTTTCTCTGAATTGAAATATTAAAGTACATTTAGATACCCATTTGAGAGATAAGCACGGACACCAATTTTTATGAGCTCTGGTGCTATTTTGGCCCCCGTTCAAGCTTGGTCATACCACGGTTGAAAAGATGCACTTTTGTCGGCTATCTCGTAATTGAGTTTTGCAAGTGGATTTAGGTACGCATTTGAAAGATAAGCATGGACACCTATTTTTATGAGATTTAGAGCTATTTTGGCCCTCGTTCAAGGTTGGTCAAACCAAGGTTGAAAATATGCACTTTTTTCGACTTTCTCGAAATTGAATTTTGAAAGTGGATTTAGATAGCCATTCGAGAGATAAGCATGGACACCTATTTTTATGAGATTTGGATTTATTTTGGCCCTGGTTGAAGGTTGGTCAAAGCAAGGTTGAAAATATTCATTTTTTTCGATTTTCTTGGAATTGAAGTTTTGAATGTGGATTTCGGTAATAATTTGAGAGATAAGCATGGACACCTATTTTTATGAGATTTGGAACTATTTTGGCCCTCATTCAAGGTTGGTCAAACCAAGGTTGAAAATATGCACTTTTGTTGACTTTCTTGCAATTGAGTTTTGAAAGTGGATTTACGTACCGAGTTGAGAGATAAGCATGGACACCTATTTTTATGATATTTGGAGTTATTTTGGCCCTCATTCAAGGTTGGTCAAAGCAAGGTTGAAAATATGCACTTTTGTTGAAATTCTTGGAATTGAGTTATGAAACTGGATTTAAGTACCCAATTGAGAGATAAGCATGGACACCTATTTTTATAAGATTTGGAGCTATTTTGGGTCTCCTTCAAGGTTTGTCAAACCAAGGTGGAAAACATGCACTTTTGTCGACTTTTTCGGAATTGAGTTTTGAAAGTGGTTTTAGGTACCCATTTGAGAGATAAGCATGGACACCTATTTTTATTATATCTGGAGCTATTTTAGCCCACGTTCAGGGTTGGTAGAACCAAGGTTGAAAATATGCACTTTTATAGACTTTCTCGGAATTTAGGTACCCATATGAGAGATAAGTATGGAGACCTATTTTTATGAGATTTGTAGCTATTTTGGCCTGCGTTCAACGTTGGTCAAACCAATGTTGAAAAGATGCACTTTTTTCGGCTTTCTTGGAATTTAGTTTTGAATGTTGATTTAGGTACCTATTTGAGAGATAAGCACGAACACCTATTTTTATGAGATTTGGAGATATTTTGGCCCTCATTTAAGGTTGGTAAAACCAAGGTTGAAAACATGCACCTTTTTCTACTATCTTTGAATTAAGTTTTGAAAATGGATTTAGTTACCCATTCGAGACATAAGCATGGACACCTATTTTTACAAGATTTGGAGCTATTTTTTCCCTCGTTCAAGGTTGGTCAGACCAAGGTTGAAAATATGCACTTTTGTCAACTTTATCAGAATTGAAATTTTAAAGTAGATTTAGATACCCATTTGAGAAATAAGCATGGACACCTGTTTTATGAGATTTGGAACTATTTCTGCCATTGTTCAATGTTCGTCGAACCAAGCTTGAAAATATTCACTTTTTTCAACTTTCTCAGAATTGAGTTTTGAAAGTGGATTTAGGTACCCATTTAAGTGATACACATTAACACCTATTTTTATGAGATTTGGAGCTATTTTGGCTTGCGTTCAAGGTTGGTCAAACCAGGGTTGAAAATATGTAGTTTTGTCCATAGTCTCATAACTGAGTTTTGAAGTGGATTTAGGTAACATTTGAGAGATAAGTATGAACACCTATTTTTATGAGATTTGCAGTTATTTTGACCCTCGTTCAACGTTGGTCAAACCAAGGTTGAAAATATGCAATTTTGTCCACTTTCTCAGACTTGAGTTTCGAAAGTGGATTTAGGTACCATTTTGAGAGATAAGCATGGACACCTGTTTTTATGAGATTTGGAGCTATTGGCCCTCCTTCAAGGTTGGTCAAACTAAGGTTGGTCAAACCAAGGTTGAAAATGTGCACTTTTGTCGAATTTCTTAGAATTGAGTTTTGAAAGTGGATGTAGGTACCCATTTGAGAGATATGCATTGACACCTATTTTTATGAAATTTGGATCTATTTTGGACCTCGTTCAAGGTTGGTCAAACCAAGGTTGAAAATATGTAGTTTTTTCCACTTTCTCATAATTGAGTTTTGAAGTGGATTTAGGTAACCATTTGAGAGATAAGCATGGACACCTATTTTTATGAGATTTGGAGCTATTTTGGCCCGTGTTCAATGTTGGTCAAACCAAGGTTGAAACGATGAACTTTTGTGGACTTTCTTGGAATTGAGTTTTGAAAGTGGATTTAGGTACGCATTCAATAGATAAGCTGGACTCCTATTTTTATGAGATATGGAGCTATTTTGGCCCTTGTTCAAGGATTGTCAAAGCCAAGTTTAAAAGATGCACTTTTGTTGACTTTCTTGGAATTGAGTTTTGAAAGTGGATTTTGTATGCCATTTGAGAAATAAAAATGGATACCCATTTTTATAAGATTTGGAGCTATTTTGGCCCTCATTCAAGGTTGTTCAAACCAAGTTTGAAAATATGCACTTTTTTCTACTTTCTTGGAATTAAGTTTTGAAACAGGATTTTGGTACCCATTTGAGAGACAAGTATGGAAACTTTTATGAGATTTGGAACTATTTTGGCCCTCATTCAAGGTTGGTCGAACAAAGTTTGAAAATATGCTCTTTTTTCGAATTTCTTGGAATTGAGTTTTGAAAGTGGATTTGGGTACCCATTTGAGAGATAAGCATGGACACCTTTTTTATGAGATTTGGAGCTATTTTGACCCTCGTTCATGGTTGGTCAAACCAAGGTTGAAAATATCAACTTTTGTCCACTTTCTCATAATTGAGTTTTTAAAGTGGATTTAGGTACCCATTTGAGTTATGGACACATTTTTTTATGAGATTTGGATTTATTTTCATCCTCGTCTAAGGTTGGTCAAACCGAGGTTGAAAATATATTCTTTTGTCGAATTTCTTGGAATTGAGTTTTGAAAGTGGATTTAGGTAACCATTTGAGAGATAAGCATGGACACCTATTTTTATGTGATTTGGACCTATTTTGGCCCTTGTTTAAGGTTGTTCAAACCAAGGTTGAGATATAAGCATAGACACCTATTTTTATGATATTTGGATCTATTTTGGCCTTCATTCAAGGTTGGCCAAACCAAGGTTGAAAATATGCACTTTTATCGACTTTCTCAGAATTGAAATTTTAAAGTAGATTTAGATGCCCTCTTGAGAGATAAGCATGGAGACCTATTTTTATGAGATTTGGAGCTATTTTTTCCCTTGTTCAATATTGGTCAAACCAAGGTTGAAAATATGAACTTTTTCATTTTTCTCGGAATTGCGTTTTGAATGTTTATTTAGGTACCCATTTGAGAGATAAGAATGGACACCTATTTTTATGAAATTCGTACCTATTTTGGCCCTCGTTCAAGGTTGGTCAAACCAAGTTTGAAAATATGCACTTTTGTCGAATTTGTTGTCATTGAAATATTAAACTATATCTAGATACGAATTTCAGAGATAAGAATGGACACCTATTTTTTTGAGATTTGGATCTATTTTGGCCCTCGTTCAAGGTTGGTGAGACCAAGGTTGAAAATATGCACTTTTGTCGACTTTCTGGGAATTGACTTATGAAAGTGCATTAAGGTAACAAATTTAAAGATAAGCATTGACACCTATTTTCATGAGATTTGGAGCTATTTTGGCTCGCGTTCAAGGTGGGTCAAACCAAGTTTAAATTATGCAATTTTGTCGACTTTTTTTTATTTGAGTTTTGAAAGTGGATTTAGGTACCCATTTTAGATATAAGCATGAACACCTATTTGTATGATATTTGGATCTATTTTGTCCTTCGTTCAAAGTTGGCCAAACCAAGGTTGAAAATATGCACTTTTATCGACTTTCTCGGAATTGAAATTTTAAAGTAGATTTAGATACCCTTTTGAGAGATAAGCTTGGACACCTATTTTTATGAGATTTCGAGCTATTTTTTCCCTCGTTGAAGGTTGGTGAAACCAAGGTTGAAAATATGCACTTTTATCGACTTTCTCAGAGCTCAAATTTTAAAGTAGATTTGGATACCCATTTGAGAGATAAGCATGGACACCTATTTTTATGATATTTGGAGCTATTTTGGCCGTCATTCGAGGTTGCTCAAACTAAGGTTCAAAATATCCATTTTAATCGACTTTATCGGAATTGAAATTTTTAAGTGGATTTAGATACCCATTTGATAGGTAAGCATGGACACCGTTTTTATGAGATTTGGAGCTATTTTGGCCCTCGTTGAAGGTTGGTTAAAGCAAGGTTGAAAATATGCACTTTTGTCCGCATTCTCGTAATTGAATTTTGAAAGTGTACTTAGGTAGCCATTTGAGAGATAATCTTGGACACATATTTTTATGAGATTTGGAGTTATTTTTGTCCTTGTCCAAGGTTGGTTAAACCAAGGTTGAAAATATGCACTTTTGCTGAGTTTCTCTGAATTGAGTTTTGAAAGAGGATTTAGGTACCCATTTGAGAGATAAGAATGCACACCTATTTACATGAGCTTTGGAGCTATTTTGGCCCTCCTTAAAGGTTGTTCAAACCAAGGTTTAAAATATGCACTTTTGTTGACTTTCTCGGAATTGAAATTTTAAAGTAGATTTAGATACCCATATGAGAGATAAGCATCAACACTTGTTTTTATGGGATTTGGAGCTATTTTGTCCCGCGTTTAAGGTTGTTCAAACAAAGGTTTAAAAGATGCACTTTTGTGGAATTTCTTGGAATTGAGTTTTGAAAGTGGATTTAGGTACCAACTTGAGAGATAAGCATGGACTCCTATTTTTATAAGATTTGGAGCTATTTGGGCTCTCATTCAAGGTGGGCCAAACCAAGGTTTAAAAGATGTATTTTTGTCGACTTTCTTCGAATTGAGTTTTGAAAGTTGATTTACGTATCCATTTGAGAGATAAGCATGGACACCTATTTTTATGAGATTTGGAGCTATTTTGGCCCTCATTTAAGGTTGGTCAAACCAAGGTTGAAAATATGCACTTTAGTCAAATTTCTCAGAATTGAGTTTTGAAAGTGGATCTAGGTACCCATTTGAGAGATAAGCATGAACACCTATTTTTATGAGATTTGGAGCTATTTTGGACCTCATTCAAGTTTGGTTAAACCAAGGTTGAAAATATGCACTTTTGCCGACTTTCTCAGAATTAATATTTTAAAGTAGATTTAGATACCAATTTGAGAGATAAACATGGACACCTGTTAAAGGTTGGTCAAACCAAGGTTGAAAATATGAACTTTTGTCGACTTTCTCGGAATTCAAATTTTAAACTAGATTTAGGTATCGATTTGAGAGAGAAGCATGGACAGCTATTTTTAAGAGATTTGGAGGTATTTTGGCCCTCATTGAAGATTGGTCAAACCAAGGTTGAAAATATGCACTTTTGTCGACTTTCTCGGAATTGAGTTTTGAAAGTGGATTTAGGTACCCATTTGAGAGATAAGAATAAACGCCTATTTTTATGAGATTTGGAGCTATTTTGGCCCTCGTTCAAGGTTGTTAAAACCAACTTTGAAAAGATGCACTTTTGTTGACATTCTCAGAATTGAGTTTTGAAAGTGGATTTAGGTACCCATTGAGAGTTAAGCATGGACACCTATTTTTATGATATTTGGAGCTATTTTAGCTCTCATTCAGGGTTGCTCAAACCAAGGTTGAAAATATGCACTTTTTTCCACTTTCTCAAAATTGAAATTTTAAATTAGTTTTGGTATATCGATTTGAGAGATAAGGATGGAAACCTATTTTTATGAGATTTGGAGTTAGTTTGGCCCTCATTCAAGGTTGGTCAAACCATGGTTGAAAAGATGCACTTTTTCAACATTCTCGGAATCGAATTTTGAAAGTGGATTTAGGTACCCATTTGAGAGATAAGCATGGACACCTATTTTTATGACATTTGGAGCTATTTTTTTCCTCATACAAGGTTGGTCAAAACAAGGTTGAAAATATGCACTTTTGTCGACTTTCTCAAAAATTCGTTTTGAAAGTGGATTTAGGTATCCATTTGAGAGATAAGCATGGACACCTATTTTTATGAGATTTGGAGCATTTTTTTCCCTAGTTCAAGGTTGGTCAAACCAAGGTTGAAAATATAAACTTTTTTCATTTTTTTCGGAATTGAGTTTTGAAAGTAGATTTTGGTACTCATTTGAGAGATAAGCACAGACACCTATTTTTATGAGATTCAAAGCTATTTTGGCCCTCGTTCAAGGTTGGTCAAACCAAAGTTGAAAATATGCACTTTTGTCGACTTTCTTGTAATTGAAATATTAAACTAGATTTAGATGTCGATTTCACAGATAAGAATGGACAACTATTTTTATGAGATTTGGATCTATTTTGGATCTCGTTCAAGGTTGGTCAAACAAAGGTTGAAAATATGCACTTTTGTCAACTTTCTAGGAATTGACTCTTGAAAGTTGATCTAGGTACTGAATTGAGAGATAAGCAGGTACACCTATTTTTATGAGATTTGGAGATATTTTGGCCCTCGTTCAAGGTTGGTCAAACCAAGGTTGAAAATATGCAGTTTTGTCGACTTTTTTGGAATTGAATTTTAAAATTGGATTTATGTACCCATTTGATGGATAAGCATGGACACCTATTTTATGATATTTGGAGCTATTTTGTCCCTCGTTCAAGGTTGGTCAAACCAAGTTTGAAAATATGCACTTTTATCGACTTTCTCGCAATTGAAATTTTAAAGTAGATTTAGATACCCATTTGAGAGATAAGCATGGACACCTATTTTTATGAGATTTGAAGTTATTTTGGCTCTCGTTCAAGGTTGGTCAAACCAACGTTGAAAAGATGCACTTTTCTCAACTTTCTCAGAATTTGGTTTGGAAAATTGATTTAGGTACCCATTTTAGTGATAATCCGAGGACACATATTTTTATGAGATTGAGAGCTATTTTGGACCTCATTTTAAGGTTGGTTAAACCAAGGTTGAAAATATGCACTTTTGTTGACGATGTTGTAATTGAAATTTTAAAGTAGATTTAGATACCCATTTGAGAGATAAGCATGGCCACATATTTTTGTGAGATTTGGAGTTATTTTGGCCCTAGTGCAAGGTTGGTCAAACCAAGGTTGAAAAGATGCACTTTTTTCGACTTTCTCGGAATTGAGTTAAGAACTAATTTGAGAGATAAGCATTGACACCTAATTTTATGATATTTGGAGCTAGTTGGCCCTCGTTCAAGGTTGGTCAAACCAAATTTGAAAACATGCACTATTGTCAACTTTATCCCAATTAAGTTTTGAAACTGGATTTAGGTACCCATTTGAGAGATAAGCATGGACACCAATTTTTATGAGATTTGGAGCTATTTTGGGCCTCATTCAAGGTTAGTCAAACCAAGATTGAAAATATGCACTTTTGTCGACTTTATGGGAATTGAAATTTTAAAGTAGATTTAGATACTTATTTGAGAGATAAGCATGGACATCTGTTTTTCTGAGATTTGGAGCTATTTTTGCCCTCGTTCAAGGTTGGTCAACCCAAGGTTGAAAAGATGCACTTTTTTCAACTTTCTCGGAATTGAGTTTTGAAAGGGGATTTAGGAACCTGTTTGAGAGATGAGCATTGACGTCTACTTTTATGACATTTGGAGCTAGTTTGGCCCTTGTTCAAGGTTGGTCAAACCAAGTTTCAAAACATGCACTTTTGTCGACTTTATTCGAATAAAGTTTGGAAGGTGGATTTAGGTACCCATTTGAGAGATAAGCATGGACACCTATTTTTATGAGATTTGGAGGTATTTTAGCCCTCATTCAAGGTTGGTCAAACCAAGGTTGAAAATATGCACTTTTGTCCACTTTGTGAGAATTGAGTTTCTAACTGGATTTAGGTACCCATTTGAGCAATAAGTATGGACACCTATTTTTATGAGATTTGGAGCTATTTTGGCCCACGTTCAAGGTTGGTCAAACAAAGGTTGAAAATATGCACTTTTGTTGACTTTCTTGGAATTGAGTTTTGGAAGTGGATTTAGGTACCCATTTGTGACATAAGCATGGACACCTATTTTTATGTTATTTAAAGTTATTTTGGGCTTCGTTCAAGTTTGGTAAAGCTAAGGCTGAAAATGTTTTATTGACTTTCTCGAAATTGAAATTTTAAATTAGATTTAGATACCCATTTGAGAGATAAGTATGAACACCTATTTTTATGAGATTTGAAGCTATTTTGGCCCACCTTTAAGGTTAGTCAAACCAAGGTTGAAAAGAGGCATGTTCGTTGACATTCTCGAAATTGAGTTTTGAAAGTGGATTTAGGTACCCATTTGACAGACAAGCATGAACACCAATTTTCATGAGATTTGGAGCTATTTTGGCCCTCGTTCAATGTTGGTTAAGCCAAGGTTGAAATTAGCACTTTTGTGGAATTTCTCAGAATTGAGTTTTGAAAGTGGATTAAGGTAACCATTTGAGAGATAAGCATCGAAACCTATTTGTGTGATATTTGGATTTATTTTGGCCCTTGTTCAAGGTTGGTCAAACCAAGGTTGAAATCATTCACTTTTGTCGACTTTCTCGGAATCTAAACTTCAAGTGAATTTAGAGACCCATTTGAGAGATAACCATGGACACCTATTTTTATGGGATTTGGAGCAATTTTGGCCCTCATTCAAGGTTGGTCAAACAAAGGTTTAAAAGGTGCACTTTTGTCGACTTTCTAAGAATTGAGTTTTGAAAGTGGATTTAGGTACCCATTTAAGAGATAATCATGGACACCTATTTTTATGTGATTTGGAGCTATTTTGTCCATCGTTCAAGGTTGGTTAACCCGAGGATGAAAATATGCACTTTTGTCGACTTTCTCGGAATTGAGTTTTGAAATTGGATTTAGGTACCCATCTAAGAGATAACCATGGACACTTAGTTTTATGAGATTTGCAGTTATTTTGGCCCTTGTTCAAGGTTGGTCAAACCAAGGTTGAAAATATGCACTTTTTTCAACTTTCTCGAAATTGAAATTTTAAAGTAGATTTCGATACCCATTTCAGAGATAAGCATGGACACCTATTTTTATGACATTTGGAGCTATTTGGCCCTCGTTCAAGGTTGTTTAAACCAACTTTGAAAAGATGCACTTTTGTCGACATTCTTGGAATTGAGTTTTGAAAGTATATTTTGGTATCCATTAAGAGTTAAGCATGGACACCTATTTTTATGATATTTGGAGCTATTTTAGCCCTTGTTCAAGGTTGCTCAAACCAAGGTTGAAAATATGCACTTTTTTCGACTTTCTCGAAATTGAAATTTTAAATTAGTTTTGGTATACCCATTTGAGAGATAAGGATGGAAACCTATTTTTATGAGATTTGGAGCCAGTTTGGCCCTCATTCAAGCTTGGTCAAACCAAGGTTGAAAATATGCACTTTTTCAACATTCTTGTAATTCAGTTTTGAAAATGGATTTAGGTACCCATTTGACAGATAAGCATGGACAACTGATTTTTATGATATTTGAAGCTATTTTGGCCCTCGTTCAAGGTTGGTTAAACCAAGGTTGAAAAGATGCACTTTTGCCAACTTTCTTGGATTTGAGTTTTAAAAGTGGATTTATGTACCCACTTGAGAGATAAGAATGGACACCTATTTTTATGACATTTGGAGCTATTTTTGTCAAAACAAGGTTGAAAATATGCACTTTTGTCGAATTTCTCGAAAATCCGTTTTGAAAGTGGATTTAGGTACCCATTTGGTCAAAACAAGGTTGAAAATATGCACTTTTGTCGAATTTCTCGAAAATCCGTTTTGAAAGTGGATTTAGGTACCCATTTGAGAGATAAGCATGGACACCTATTTTTATGAGATTTGGAGATTTTTTTCCCTAGTTCAAGTTTGGTCAAACCAAGGTTGAAAATATGAACTTTTTCCATTTTTCTCGGAATTGAGTTTTGAAAGTAGATTTTGGTACCCATTTGAGAGATAACCATGGACACCTATTTTTATGCGATTCAAAGCTATTTTGGCCCTCGTTTAAGGTTGGTCAAACCAAAGTTGAAAATATGCACTTTTGTCGACTTTCTCATAATTGAAATATTAAACTAGATTTAGATACTGGTTTCACAGATAAGAATGGACAACTATTTTTATGAGATTTGGATCTATTTTTGGATCTAGTTCAAGTTTGGTTAATGAAAGGTTGAAAAGATGCACTTTTGTCGACTTTCTAGGAATTGACTTTTGAAAGTATCTAGGTACCGAATTAAGAGATAAGCATGTACACCTATTTTTATGAGATTTGGAGATATTTTGGCCCTCGTTCAAGGTTGGTCAAAGCAAGGTTGAAAATATGCAGTTTTGTCGACTTTTTTACAATTGAATTTTAAAATTGAATTTAGGTACCCATTTCAGGGATAAGCATGGACACCTATTTCTATGATATTTGGAGCTATTTTGTCCCTCGTTTAAGGTTGGTCAAACCAAGGTTGAAAATATGCACTTTTATCGTTTTTCTCAGAATTGAAATTTTAAAGTAGATTTAGATACCCAATTGAGAGATAAGCATGGACACCTATTTTTATGAGATTTGGAGTTATTTTGGCACTCGTTCAATGTTGGTCAAACCAACGTTGAAAATATGTACTTTTGTCAACTTTCTCAGAATTTGGTTTGGAAAATTGATTTAGGTACCCAATTTAGAGATAATCATGGACATATTTTTATGAGATTCAGAGCTATTTTGGCCCTAGTTCAAGGTTGGTTAAACCAAGGTTGAAAATATGCACTTTTGTCGACAATTTTCTAATTGAAATTTTAAAGTAGATTTAGATACCCATTTGAGAAATAAGCATGGCCACATATTTTTGTGAAATTTGGAGTTATTTTGGCCCTAGTTCAAGGTTGAAAAGATGCACTTTTTTCGAAATTCTCGGAATTGAGTTAGGAACCAATTTGAGAGATAAGAATTGACACCTAATTTTATGAGATTTGGAGCTAGTTTGCCCTCGTTCAAGGTTGGTCAAACCAAATTTGAAAACATGCACTTTTGTCAACTTTATGCCTATTAAGTTTTGAAAGTGGATTTAGGTACGTATTTGAGAGATAAGCATGGACACCAAATTTTATGAGATTTGGAGCTATTTTGGCCCTCGTTCAAGGTTAGTCAAACCAAGGTTGAAAATATGCACTTTTGCTGACATTATGGGACTTGAAATTTTAAAGTAGATTTAGATACTTATTTGAGAGATAAGCATGGACATCTATTTTTTCTGAGATTTGGATCTATTTTTTCCCTTGTTCAAGGTTGGTCAAACCAAGGTTGAAAAGATGCACTTTTTTCAACTTTCTCGGAATTGAGTTTTGAAAGCAGGTTTAGGAACCCATTTGAGAGATGAGCATTGGTACCTATTTTTATGACATTTGGAGCTAGTTTGGCCCTCGTGCAAGGTTGGTCAAACCAAGTTTGAAAACATGCACTTTTGTCGACTTTATCTGAATAAAGTTTTAAAAGTGGATTTAGGTACCCATTTGAGAGATAAGCATAGACACCTATTTTTTATGAGATTTGGAGCTATTTTGGCCCTCATTCAAGGTTGGTTAAACCAACATTGAAAATATGTAGTTTTTCAACATTCTCTTAATTGAGTTTTGAAATATGCACTTTTGTCAATTTTCTCGAAATTGAAATTTTAAAGTAGATTTAGATACCCATTTGAGACATAAGCATGGACACCTATTTTTATGAGATTTGGAGCTATTTTAACCCTTGTTCAAGGTTGGTCAAACCAAGGTTGAAAAACTGCTCTTTTGTTGTCTCTCTCAGAGTTGAGATTTGAAAATTTATTAGGGTACCCGTTTGACTGATACGCATGGTCACCTATTTAGGTACTCATTTGAAAGTGGATTTAGAAAACCATATGAGAGATAAGCATGGAAACCTAGTTTTATGAGATTTGGAGCTATTTTGGCCCTCAGTCAAGGTTGCTCAAACAGACGTTGAAAATATGCACTTTTTTCGACATCCTTTGAATTGAGTTTTGAAAGTGGATTTAGGTGCCCATTTGAGAGATCAGCATGGAAACCTATTTTTATGAGATTTGGAAAAAAATTGTTCGTCGTTCAACGTTGGTCAAACAAAGGTTGAAAATATGCAGTTTTGTCAACTTTTTCGAAATAGAATTTTGAAAGTGGATTTAGGTACCCATTTGAGAGATAAGAATGGACACCTATTTTTATGACATTTGGATCTATTTTGGGCCTTGTTCAAGGTTGGTGAAACATGCATTGAAAATATGCACTTTGATCGACTTTCTCGGAAATGAAATTTTAAAGTAGATTAAGATACCCATTTGAGAGATAAGCATGGACATCTATTTTTATGATATTCAAAGTTATTTTGGACCCCGTTGAAAAGATGCACTTTTGTTGACTTTCTCAAAATTGAGTAGTACCCATGGTTGAAAAGATGCACTTTTGTTGACTTTCTCAAAAATGAGTAGTACCCATTTGAGAGATAAGCATGGACACCTATTTTTATGAGATTTTGACTTTGTCCCTAATTCAAGGTTGGTCAAACCAAGGTTGAAAATATGCACTTTTTTACTCTTTCTTGGAATTGAGTTTTGAAAGTGAATTTAGGTACCCATTTGAGAGATAAGCATGCAAACCTATTTTTATGAGATTTGGAGCTATTTTGGCCCCCGTTCAAGGTTTTTCAAACCAAGGTTGAAAATATGCACTTTTGTCGACTTTCTCGAAATTGAAATTTTAAAGTAGATTTAGATACTTATTTGAGAGATAAGCATGGACACCTATTTTTATTAGATTTGGAGCTATTTTTTCCCTCATTCAAGGTTGGTCACACAAAGGTTCAAAAGTTGCACTTTTGACGACTTTCTCAAAATTGATTTTTGAAGGTGGATTTATGTACGAATTTGAGAGATAAGCAAGGAGACCTATTTTTATGAGAATTGGAGTTATTTTTTCCCTCGTTCAAGGTTGGTCAAACCAAGATTGAAAATATGCACTTTTGTTGACTTTCTCGAAATTGAGATTCGAAAGTGGATTTAGGTACCCATTTCAGAGTTAAGCGTGGACACCTATTTTTATGACATTTTGAGCTATTTTGGTTCTTGTTCAAGGTTGGTCAAACCAAGGTTGAAAATATGCACTTTTTTTTATTTTCTCGTAATTGAAATATTAAAATAGATTTAGATACCAATTTGAAAGATAACCATGGAAACATATTTTTTCTGAAATTTGGAGCTAATTTGGTCGTTGTTTAAGTTTGGTAAAACGAAGGTTGAAAAGTGCACTTTTGTCGACTTTCTCATAATTGAGTTTTGAAAGTAGATTTAGTCACCCATTTTAGAGACAAGCATGGACACCTATGTTTATGAGATTTGGATCTATTTTGGCCCTCGTTTAAGGTTGATGAAACCAATTTCGAAAATACGCACTTTTGTCAACTTTTTCGGAATTGAGTTTTGAAAGTTGATATAGGTACGCATTTGAGATATACGAATGGACACCTATTTTTATGAGATTTGGAGCTATTTTGGTCGTCGTTTAAGGTTGGTCAAACCAAAGTTGAAAAGATGTACTTTTGTCGACATTCTTGGAATTGAGTTTTGAAAGTGGATTTAGGTACTGATTTGAGAGATAAGCATGGACACCTAGTTTTATGAAATTTGGAGCTATTTTGGCCCTCGTTTAAGGTTGGTCATACCAAGGTTGGAAATATGCACTTTTGTTGACATTTTTGAAATTGAAATTTTAAAGCAGATTTAGATATCCTTTTGAGAGATAAGGATGGGCACCTATTTTTATGATATTTAGATCTATTTTGGCCTTTGCTAAAGGTTGGTCAAACCGGGTTTTAAAACTGGATTTAGGTACCAATTTGAGAGATAAGCGTGGAAACCTATTTTTATGAGATTTGGAGCAATTTTGGCTCTCGTTTAAGGTTGGTCAAACCAAGGTTGAAAATATGCACTATTGTCGACTTTGGAGGAATTGAAATTTTAAAGTAGATTTAGATACTTATTTAAGAGATAAGCGTGGACGCCTATTTTTACGACATTTGGAGCTATTTTTGCCCTCGTTCAAGGTTGGTCAAACCAAGGTTGAAAAGATGCACTTTTGTCAATTTTTTTGGAATAGAGTTTTGAAAGTGGATTTAGCTAGCCATTTGAGAGATAAGCATGGAAACCTATTTTTATGAGATTTGAAGATATTTTGGGCCTCGTTCAAGGTTCATCAAACCAAGGTTGAATATATGCACTTTTGTCGACTTTGTCGAAATTGAGTTTTGAAAGTGGATTTAGATACCCATTTGAGAGATAAGCATGGACACCTATTTTTGGCCCTCCTTTAAGGTTGGTCAAACCAAGATTGAAAATATGCACTTTTGTTGACCTTCTAGGAATTGAAATTTTAAAGTAGATTTAGATACCCATTCGAGAGATAAGCATAGTCACCTATATTTATGATATTTGGAGCTATTTTGGCCCTCGTTCAAGGTTGGTCAAACCAAGGTTGAAAACATGACCTTTTGTCGACTTTCTTGGAATTGAGTCTTGAAAGTGGATTTAGGTGCCTTTTGAGAGATAAGAATGGACACCTATTTTTACGAGATGAGAATCTATTTTGGCCCTTGTCCAAGCTTGGTCAAACCAAGGTTGAAATTATGCACTTTTGTCGACTTTATTGGAATTGAGTTTTGAAAGTGGATTTCGGTACCCATTTGAGAGATAACCATGGACATCTATTTTTATGATATATGGAGCTATTTTGTTCCTCGTTAAAGGTTGGTCAAACCAAGGTTGAAAATGTGCACTTTTGTAAATTTTGTCAGAATTTAAATTTTAGAGTAGATTTAGATACCCATTTGAGAGATAAGCATGGACACCTATTTTTAGGAGATTTGGAGCTATTTTGGCCCTCGGTTAAGGTTGGTTAAACGAAGGTTAAAAAGTTGCACAATTGTCGAATTTCTCAGAATTGAGTTTTCAAAGTGGATTTAAGTACCCATTTTGGAGATAAACATAGACATCTATTTTTATGAGATTTGGAGCTAGTCTGGCATTCATTCAAGGTTGGTCAAACCAAGGTTGAAAATATGCACTTTTGTGGACTTTCTCGTAATTGAGTTTTTAAAGTGGATTTAGGTACCCATTTGATAGATAAGCATGGACACCTATTTTTGTGAGATTTGTAGCTATTTTGGCCCTTGTTCAAGGTTGGACAAACCAAGGTTGAAAATATGAACTTTTGTCGACTTTCTCAGAATTGAAATTTTAAATTAGATATAGATACCCATTTGAGAGAAAAGCATGGACACGTATTTTTATGATATTTTGAGTTATTTTGGCCCTCGTTCAAGGTTGTTCAAACCAAGGTTGAAAAGATGCACTTTTGTTGACTTTCTCAAAATTGAGTTTTTAAAGTGGATTTAGGTACACATTTGACAGATAAGCATGGACACCTATTTTTATGTGATTTGGAGCTATTATGGAATTAGTCAAACTAAGGTTGAAAATATGCACTTTTGTTGACTTTCTCGGAATTGAAATTTCAAGCTAGATTTAGATACCCATTTGAGAGGTAAGCATGCAAACCTATTTTTATGAGATTTGGCGCTATTTTGGCCATCGTTCAAGGTTGATCAAACCAAGGTTGAAAAAATTTACTTATGTCAACCTCCTCGGAATTGAGTTTTGAAAGTGGATTTAGGTACTCATTTGAGAGATAGGCATTGAAACCTATTTTTACAATATTTGGAGCTATTCTTACCCTCGTTCAAGGTTGGTCAAACCAAAGTTCAAAACATGCAATTTGGTTAACTTTCTCGTTATTGAGTTTTGAAAGTGGGTTTAGGTACGCATTATAGAGATAAGTATGGCGACCTATTTTTATGAGATTTGGATTTATTTTGGCCCTGTTTCAAGGTTTGTCAAACCAAGGTTGAAAAAATGCACTTTTTTTGACTTTATCAGAATTGAGCTTTGAAAGTGGATTTAGGTATCGATTTGACAGATAAGCATAGACACCTATTTTTATGAGATTTGGAGCTATTTTGGCCCTCATTCAACCTTGGTCAAACCAAGGTTAAAAATATGCACTTTTTCGACTTTCTCAGAATTAAAATTTTAAAGTAGATTTAGATTCCCATTTGAGAGATAAGCATGGACACGTATTTTTATGAGATTTGGAGCTATTTTGGCGCTTGTTCAAGGTTTGTTAAACCAAGGTTGATAAGATGCACTTTTGTTGACTTTATCGGAAATAAGTTTTGAAAGTGGATTTAGGTAACCATTTGAGAGATAACCATGGACACCTATTTTTATGATATTTGGAGCTATTTTGGCCCTTGTTCAAGGTTGGTCAAACCAAGGTTGAAAATATACACTTTTGTTGACTTTCTCGAAATTGGAATTTGAAAGTAGATTTTGATACCCATTTAAGAAATAAGCATGGACACATATTTTTATCAGATTGGGAGCTACTTTGACCCTCGTTTAAGGTGGTCAAACAAATGTTGAAAAGATGTTCATTGGTCGACTTTCTCGAAATTGAGTTTTGAAAATCGATTTAGGTACACCTATTTTTATGATATTTGGAGCTATTTTGGCCCTCAATAAGGGTTGGTCAAACCGAGGTTGAAAATATGCACTTGAAAGTGGATTTAGGTACCCATTTGATAGATAAGCATGCACGACTATTTTTATGATATTTGGAGCTATTTTGGCGCTTAATAAAGGTTGGTCAAACCAAGGTTGGAAATATGCAGTTTTGTTGATTTTCTCGGAATTGAAATTTTAAAGTATATTTAGGTACCCCTTTTAGAGATAACTATGGACACCTATTTTTATGAGATTTTGAGCTATGTTGCACAAGTTTTCGGTACGCGGGTACGTCAGGTACGCGGACACGAGTATCCGATACGTCTAGAAGCTTCGCCCAAATTTACTGGATACGTCAGGTTGGGAGCGGCAATAATATAATATATTAAATTTTAATATATATTAAAAAAAATAAATTTATTAAATTATAACTTTAGTTTTTAAGTTTTTGCCTTTTTTAAATGTTAAGTATAATGGTAAAAAAAACAAATAATGTTCATTGTCCATTAAAACTATAATTATGTGTGACAGATTTATTTCTTAAACGATTCAATCAATGACATTAGTAACTTTACCAATTGGCAATGAGTAAATAAACTAAATACTAAATAGTAATACTAAAAGTCTAAATACAATTTAACTTATTTAAGATGATGATTGAATTACAAGTTTTTATTACTGAAATTCAAATTGCAGTTTCGAGATGTTCTATGGTGGCCTAGTAATCCATCTACTGTGTCAGAATTATTGCAGAATTTCACTGTCAACATCAACGATTTTTCATCACCAGATTCCATAAGTTATTGGCTGCAGATGGACAATTGCTACACGAATGCACTGCTTCGGTTTATATTATATAACAATAGCTGTCCCAATCTATATCTCTAGAGTCTAAATATTATACACCAAATGGCAAATAATAAATATACTTACGAGACAGATCTGAAAAAATATTTAAATGGTCATTAGCAGCAGTATATTGATGTATCAGAGTTCTCAGTTTACAATCAGTGACCATGCAGAATGAGCATATCAGTCCTCTTTTAGTTGTAAATCAAACCAGCAGTACTACACAGCAGTACGGTATGAATTTTAGTGACATCAGTTTTGCATCAGTAGGGTTTATCCACCATTTGTTCAAGTATCCATTACAAACTTTGTATCAGCTGCAATATGTGTAACCTAACAGCTTAAACAAGGTTTGATACAAAGGATTATTGGCATGTAAAATGTCAATAACCAGTCCTGTAAGGATGTAATTAAAGTGAAAACTCAGACCTTCAATCAACAGTAATTAAAATCCACTTTATGCTAACGTTTAAAAATTTAATGCTGTTGGTGATGTTTTTTAAAATACTAAATAGTAAAATCTCCAACACAATGATATTCTAAACTCACTGTCACAATGATATAGAGAGAACAACAATCAGACTGTCACAAAGTTCGATTTCTTGAGCCATTGATTGTGGTCCAGAAAGCAAAAAAATTATTTAGTATTTACTATAATTCATTTTTAAGTTAAAAATGAGCATAATAAATATTAAAATCTAATTGAAAAACCTACTGACTTCATCAAGATACAGCACAAGTGTTATCAGAGCAAGTCTGATTCTTGGCCTCTGGCCGTTCTATGGATGATAGTGAGAAAACAGTGAACAGTAACACCATATCATAGTACAATGTGCATGATGTTATTTAATATTAAGCCATTGTGTTGCTGAAAAAACGAAGCTGCTAAACTTATAAATAATAAAAATCTAATGAAAAAACTAAAAAGTTAAAAACAGAGATTATTAAATTGAAAAATCTAATGTAAAATGAAAAATTAAAATCTTAAAATCTAATGTCTCTTGGGAACGCGAGAAAGCTCCATAACTTGGGTACTTGTCGTAGCGAGCTTGTGGAAGCTCCTGATCCATCGAGGATCTTCTAGAAGCTCCTCGATGGATCGGGAGCTTCCACAAGCTCCCTACGACAAGTACCCTAGGAAACTAGTATCGGAAGCTTTCGGTTTGAGGCTTGTGAAGTACCCAAAAAGTACCCAATTATCCGAAGGAGTTCCCAGCTGTTTTGGAGCATTTCGTACCAGCTCCAAAGCTCCCGGGCACACCGAAACGTCGGATACGCCATTCCTAATGCTCGGGAGAGGTTCCCGTGCAATGTAGATTTTAAGCTATTTTGTCCCTCCTTTAAGGTTGGTCAAACCAAGGTTAAAAATATGCATGTTTTTCGACCTTCTTGGAATTGAGTTTTCAAGTGGATTTAGGTACCCATTTTAGAGATAAGCATGGACACCTATTTTTATGAGATTTGGAGCTAGTTTGGCCCTCGTTTAAGATTTGTCAAACCAAGGGTGAAAATATGCACTTTTGTCGTCTTTCTCGGAATCGAGTTTTGATAGTGGATTTATGTACCCATTTGATAGATAAGCATGGACACCATTTTTTATGAGATTTGCAGTTATTTTGGCCATTGTTCAAGGTTGTTCAAACAAAGGTTGAAAATATGCACTTTTGTCGACTTTCTTGGAAATGAAATTTTAAAGTAGATTTAGTTTCCCATTTGAGAAATAAGAATGCACACCTATTTTTATGAGATTTGGAACTATTTTGGCACTCGTTCAAGATTTGTCAAACCAAGGTTGAAAAGATGCACTTTTGTCGACTTTCTTGGAATTGAGCTTTTAAAGTGGATTTAGGTACCCATTTGAGAGATAAGCATGGAAACCTATTTTTATAATATTTGGAGCTATTTTGGCCCTTGTTCAAAGTTGGTCCAACTAAGGTTGAAAATATGCACTTTTTCAACTTTCTTGGAATAGAAATTTCAAAGTAGATTTAGATACGCATTTGAGAGATAACCATGTACATCTATTTTTATGAGATTTCGGGCTATTTTGGCCCTTGTTCAAGGTTGGTCAAACCAAGTTTGAAAAGATGCACTTTTGTCGACTTTCTCGTAATTGATTTTTCAAAGTGTATTTAGGTACCCATTTGAGAGATAAGCATGGACACCTATTTTTATGAGATTTGGAGCAATTTTGGGTCGTGTTCAAGGTTGGTCAAACCAAGGTTGAAAATATGCACTTTTTCGACTTCTCGGAATAGAGTTTCAGAAGTGGATTTAGATACCCATTTGAGAGATAAGCATGGACACCTATTTTTATGATATTTGGAGCTATTTTGGCCCTCATTCAAGGTTGTTCAAACAAAGGTTGAAAATATGCACTTTTTCGAATTTCTCATAATTGAGTTTTGAAAGTGGATTTAGGTACCCATTTGAGAGATAAGGACGCAAACCTATTTTAATGAGATTTGGCACTATTTTGGCCCTCGTTCAAGGTTGGTCAAACCAAGGTTGAAAAAATTTACTTTTGTGGACCTCCTCGGAATTGAGTTTTGAAAGTGGATTTGGGTACTTGTTTGAGAGATAAGCATTGACACCTATTTTTACGATATTTGGAGCTATTCTTACCCTCGTTCAAGGTTGGTCAAACCAAGGTTCAATACATGCAATTTTATTAACTTTCTCGTTATTGAGTTTTGAAAGTGGGTTTAGGAACGCATTATAGAGATAAGCATGGCAACCTATTTTTATGAGATTTGGATTTATTTTGGCCCAGTTTCAAGGTTTGTCAAACCAAGGTTGAAAATATTCACTTTTTTCGACTTTATCGAAATTGAGTTTTGAAAGTGGATATAGGTATCGATTTGACAGATAAGCATGGACACCTATTTTTATGAGATTTGGAGCTATTTTGGCCCTCGTTCAATCTTGGTCAAACCAAGGTTAAAAATTTGCACTTTTTTCGACTTTCTCAGAATTAAAATTTTAAAGTAGATTTAAATTCCCATTTGAGAGATAAGCATGGACACCTATTTTTATGATATTTGGAGCTATATTGGCCCTTGTTCAAGGTTTTTTAAACCAAGGTTGATAAGATTCACTTTTGTCGACTTTCTCGGAAAGGAGTTTTGAAAGTGGATTTAGGTAACCATTTGAGAGATAAGCATGGATGCCTGTTTTTATGAGATTTGGAGCTATTTTGGCCCTTGTTCAAGGTTGGTTAAACCAAGGTTGAAAATATGCACTTTTGTTGAGTTTCTTGGAATTGGAATTTCAAAGTAGATTTTGATACTCATTTAAGAAATAAGCATGGACACCTATTTTTATGAGATTTGGAGCTATTTTGGTCCTCATTTAAGGTGGTCAAACCAATGTTGAAAATATGTTTTTTGTCGACTTTCTCAAAATTGAGTCTTGAAAGTCGATTTAGGTACACCTATTTTTATGAGATTTGGAGCTATTTTGGTCCGCATTAAAAGTTGGTCAAACCAACGTTGATAATATGCAATTTTCTCAATTTTATCGTAAATGAAATTTTAAAGTAGATTTAGATACCCATTTAAGAGATAACTATGGACACTAATTTTTATGAGATTTGGAGCTATTTTGGACCTCAATAAGGGTTGGTCAAACAAAGGTTGAAAGTATACACTTGAAAGTGGATTTAGGTACCCATTTGATAGATAAGCATGGACAACTATTTTTATGAGAGTTGGAGCTATTTTGGTGCTTAATAAGGGTTGGTCAAACCAAGTTTGAAAATATGTAGTTTTGTTGATTTTCTTGGAATTGAAATTTTAAAGTAGATTTAGATACCCCTCTGAGAGATAACTATGGACACCTATTTTTATGATATTTGGAGCTATTTTGTCCCTCCTTTAAGGTTGGTCAAACCAAGGTTGAAAAGATGCACTTTTGTCGACTTTCTCGTAATTGAGTTTTGAAAGTGGATTTAGGTACCCATTTGAGAGATAAGTATGGACACCTATTTTTATGAGATTTGGAGCTATTTTGGCCCTCATTCAAGATTTGTCAAACCAAGGGTGAAAATATGCACTTTTTTCGTCTTTCTCAGAATTGAGTTTTGATAGTGGATTTATGTACCCATTTGAGAGATAAGCATGGACACCAATTTCTATGAGATTTGCAGTTATTTTGGCCATTGTTCAAGGTTTCTCAAACAAAGGTTGAAAATATGCACTTTTGTCGACTTTGTTGGAATTGAAATTTTAAAGTAGATTTAGTTTCCCATTTGAGATATAAGCATGGAGACGTATTTTTATGAGATTTGGAACTATTTTGGCACGCTTTCAAGGTTTGTCAAACCAATGTTGAAAAGATGCCCTTTTGCTGACTTTCTTGGAATTGAGTTTTTAAAGTGTATTTAGGTACCCATTTGAGAGATAAGCATGGAAACCTATTTTTATGATATTTGGAGCTATTTTGGCCCGTGTTCAAAGTTGGTCCAACTAAGGTTGAAAATATGCACTTTTTCAACTTTCTCGGAATAGAAATTTTAAAGTAGATTTAGATATGCATTTGAGAGATAACCATCGACATCTATTTTTATGAGATTTGGAGCTATTTTGGCCCTCATTCAAGGTTGGTCAAACCAAGGTTGAAAATATGCACTTTTGTCGACTTTCTCGTAATTGAGTTTTGAAAGTGGATTTAGGTACCCATTTGAGAGATAAGCATAGATACCTATTTTTATGAGATTTGGAGCAATTTTGGCCCATGTTCAAGGTTGAAAATATGCACTTTTTTTACTTTCTCGGAATAGAGTTTCGAAAGTGGATTTAGGTACCCATTTGAGAGATAAGCATGGACACCTATTTTTATGATATTTGGAGCTATTTTGGCCCTCATTCAAGGTTGTTCAAACAAAGGTTAAAAATATGCACTTTTGTCGACTTTCTCAGAATTGAGTTTTGAAGGTGGATTTAGGTACCCATTTGAGAGATAAGCATGGACACCTATTTTTATGAGATTTGGACATATTTTGGCCCTCGTTAGAGGTTGTTCAAACCAGGGTTGAAAATATGCACATTTGTAGACTTTCTCAGAATTGAGTTTTGATAGTGGATTTATGTAACCTGTTATCTCTGAGAATGTCCAAATGGGTTTGGATTACAATGTATATACTTCCCTGCATTCCGAAGCACGCAGTTACAGATATTGGGGCTACTGGAACATAAAGAAATATTTATTGCTGGTTACAAAGCTATACTACATATTCGTTCTGTTGTTGAGGAATGTGAAATAATGGAGTTGTTAGAGTAGATTATTCCAAGAAACCCACACCAATTCTAAATGTATATGTTAGAGGTTTCAACTTTCAAATTGATACCTAAATATGCCAAACCTCGAAATTTTGTCACCTTCCTCGCATTCATATTATCAAAGTATCTAAACTCACCACAGGAAAGGCGCACAGGTTGCTAAAGAAATATTAATGGAGGAGATCATACAAAACATTGGTAATGATTACAGAGTATATCAGGTGTGATTACATTATTATTGCAAGATCAATTGAATTGGTATATGTTCCACGGACCAACTAAGATGGAGGCATTTGTCCAAATTTAAAAACTTCGCGTGTCAATTACCCGCAAGTTCAGGCTTATGAAGATTGGTGTCAATTAAACTAATAAATGATGCAAATGGCAGACTTTTTATGTTCTATCTACAAAATCAGCAGTTAACCAAAATTTCCAAAATCTTGGGATGGTATTGATCGTTTATGCACAGGAAATCGATTGGTGGCAGAGTATTCCAAGGAAAGAGGACTAGATTCGCTTCTTTAGGCATGAGGTGGCCTTCTGATTCAAATCCAGGAAATTTCATTAAAAACGGATCTCACGATGCCTTGTAACAAATAAAAATATTGCTTCTATATTTAGTTGTATGTTAAATCTTATCCGAAGAAGCTGGTAATAGCTCAGAAATTGTAATCATTATAAATTGGATAATTGATACTGGCTGAAGGGGGAGTTCTTCCTTTCATGAAGAGGAGAGGTCTCGAGAAGGGGACCGCGGGTTGGCAGTTTTGGGATTAATGCATGTCAATTGTAAACACATCTGTGTAGCATGAGCATTTTGCAGCTTCAATAACAGGTTCTATTTCTGAATGAACATGATGATGATTTGCACTTGTGTTATATAAATTGTCTTTCTGATAATTTTGTTATATATATGGTCATTCATATTCCATTACACTAATTCTTATCTTGAAGAGACAGTTATCTTTTTATTTTATAAACATTGGCAGTTTCACTTCTTGATTTATGATCATAGTATCCTGGGTAGTGAACTTTATGATTGTCCATGTTATACAGAATCTGTTGGATTCTCCTGCAACTCTGATTCATACCAACCTATCACTTCAATGCTTTGATCTTCTTATAAATACCTGTATTTACCAATCTGTGACATATACCAGCTTTGCTTATTGTATATTGTGTGATGCATTTAAAGCTTTTGATTTCATACCAGAATTGTGTAATATGTACAAACAGTTATACTAGCCTAGTTCCTTCTAGTGCTGTGAAGTTCCACTAGCCTTGTTTGATACCAGTTTGTGTTTTTAGTTTGATTTCATTTTTATACATTTTTTTGAACAAAGATTTCCTTAAGCTTGAATCCCATAGTCTAGGTTCAACTTTAGGGATAACATCTTCTGGCGCCGTTGCTGGGGATGGACAAACGAAAGGATATCTTCCCAGGGAAAGAACGACAAAGATCGGATCCATCTCTTAACGGTGGACAGGAGCAGGGCATTAGTTGGACTACAGATTTATTCACCAGGCGACTCCATATTTGAAGAATCCAGAGGTGATTTTACAAGATGTGTAAGCGCCTTGAAACCATGATTGCACAAAGATTTGCTCCGTTCAATTTCTCAAATATTCCTGGCTTTCCAAATACAGTACCTATCATTGATGAATGGGAAGGTGTTATTCCGCGATTCCTAGAAAAGGAAGAGGAAAATCTGGCACATCATGTAATTAAATTTCATCAATACATGGATCAGCTGAATATACATCATGAAGATGTGTTGATGAAAATGTTTATGTATTCATTAGATGTTATGCAAGAAAATGGTACAGAACTCTTCCTCCTTCCAGTATTTCCTCTTTGAAAGACTTTCATGATGCCTTTAATTCATATTATAAGAGGATATACCCAGATGAGTGCATTTTTGAGGATTGTTGTAGGGGATATGCATTATATATGCAGAGTTTAGAATCAGATTTTTCCAGTAGTGAGGATGAAGCCGATGGTTATGATGTAAAGAAAGAAGAAGATTTATTATCTTCCTCTGATTTTGTTTCACAAGAAGAAATTTTTCAAAATTATGATATTAAAATTGATGAGAGCATCATAGAACAGAAATCTTCATCTTTAGACATTGATCAGAATGCTCCATTGTGTGGTGAAGACATTAACATATTGGTGGAACCTCCAGGAGAAGATATTAAAGTTCTAGATTTGGATCAACATCAATTGATTCATTCTGAACATATCCCAATCCATGATGAGTATTCAGATGAAAAATAGCAGATCCCTACATCAGCATCTGTTGATTTAAGGAGCAGCCAACAGGTGTATGACAACTATGAATCAAATTTTGATGAGGAACAACATTGTGTAGAAATCAACCATACTGAATCTGTAAAAGACATTGAGCAGCCATATTTGCAATTCAATTTGTAGGTAGCTGAAAGTGGCAGCCATTATGAGAAAGAGGATATACAGAGATATTTTGATCTTCAGCAAAAGGTACTTCCTTATAGTTTCATTGATCCATTTGTTGATTATATGGAGTCTTTGAGCAGCTCAAATGTCAGATTGATTTTGTCAAAGGGAGGTTGTCTTTTCCTTTCTTTTGAAATGAATTTTCATATTCCATGGTCTCCTTTATGCATCATCTCTAGATCAGAAGATTTGCCAGTTTGGTCAATTAGATCATCAATATATTTTTCGATTATATTTCTAAAGACATGGATGGAGAAGACAGAGTTTAGGGCAGATTCTCTTTCCATTAAAAATTTCAAGGAATGGAGGGATATGAGCATCGATGAGGAAATTGATGAAAATTTTTCTTCCATTTTGTCTTCTTATCTAATGTCAAGCTCATGTAACTTAGAATCTAACGTCATCTTTTTAAAAGAATTTGCTGCACATATTGAGAAAGAGATTGAAGCTTTAGAGGTCAAAATACAGGATTTGTCATTTCAAAGCTCTTTTCAGCTGTCTTTCGATATCAGGAGTGAGAATAAGGATGAGTTTGATAATTCACTTAGAAAATGGCATGACCCGGTATCTAAATACATCAAGGAATTTATCAATTCAAGGTTTCAGTATACATTGTACGATAAATCTGACAATCAAAATTGCAGACAGATGATGATTGTTGTTCCTGTTTTCATTTTGCTAATGCACAGATCAAGATTTTCATTAAGTATTTAGATACTTGTCTGGCTTCACTGGAAGCATGATTTTACCTGATCAAAAGAAGGTAGTTTTGATTAGTGTAGCAGCTGTAAATAAATAAGCTTGATGCTTCAAGCATTTCTTTAAAGTTTGTACAGTGTGATCATATGTTTGTGAGAAGATTATTTCAGTTTTCAGAGTAGTTTAAAGATTCAGCCAGTGGTTTGTTAAGTAGCAGAGATTTGTGATGAAGACTCCAGCCCAATAGAAACAAGGCACTGGTATTTCTTATTTTCAAAAGCAGTGAATGGCAGGACAAGGTGTAGTTATCAGAGATGATTTCATTGGAAAGGCACAGGTCTACTTGTTCTTGGCAGCTCGCAGGGAGCATGCCATCCCCAGACAGAGCCAGATGTTATCTCTGAGAATGTCCAAATGGGTTTGGATTACAATGTATATACTTCCCTGCATTCTGAAGCACGCAATTATAGATATTGGGGCTACTGGAACATAAAGCAATATTTATTGCTGGTTACAAAGCTATACTACACATTCGTTCTGTTGTTGAGGAATCTGAAATAATGGAGTTGTTAGAGTAGATTATTCCAAGAAACCCACACCAATGCTAAATGTATATGTTAGAGGTTTCAACTTTCAAATTGATACCTAAATATGCCAAACCTCAAAATTTTGTAACCTTCCTTGCATTTATATTATCAAAGTATCTAAACTCGCCACAGGAAAGGCGCACAGGTTGCCAAAGAAAGATTAATGGAGGATATCGTACAAAACATTGGTAATGATTACAGAGTATATCAGGTGTGATTACATTATTATTGCAAGATCAATCAAATTGGTATATGTTCCACGGACCAACTAAGATGGAGGCATTTGCCCAAATTTAAAACCTTCGCGTGTCAATTACCCGCAAGTTCAGGCTTATGAAGACTGGTGTCAATTAAACTAATAAATGATGCAAATGGCAGACTTTTTATGTTCTATCTACAAAATCAGCAGTTAACCAAAAGTTCCAAAATCTCAGGATGGTATTGATCGTTTATGCACAGGAAATCGATTGGCAGAGTATTCCAAGGAAAGAGGACTAGATTCGCTTCTTTAGGCATGAGGTGGCCTTCTGATTCAAATCCAGGAAATTTCATTAAAAAAGGATCTCATGATGCCTTGTAACAAATAAAAAGATTGCTTCTATATTTATTTGTATGTTAAATCTTATCCGAAGAAGCTGGTAATAGCTCAGAAATTGTAATCATTATAAATTGGATAATTGATACTGGCTGAAGGGGGATTTCTTCCTTTCATGAAGAGGAGAGGTCTCGAGAAGGGGACTGCAGGTTGGCAGTTTTGGGAGTAATGCATGTCAATTGTAAACACATCTGTGTAGCATGAGCATTTTGTAGCTTCAGTAGCAGGTTCTATTTCTGAATGAACATGATGATGATTTGCCCTTGTGTTATATAAATTGTCTTTCTGATAATTCTGTTATGTATATGGTCATTCATATTCCATTACACTAATTCTTATCTTGAAGAGACAGTTATCTTTTTATTTTATAAACATTGGCAGTTTCACTTCTTGATTTGTGATCATAGTAGCCTGGGTAGTGAACTTTGTGATTGTCCATGTTATACAGCATCTGTTGGATTCTCCTGCAACTCTGATTCATACCAGCCTATCACTTCAATGCTTTGATCTTCTTATAAATACCTGTATTTACCAATCTGTGACATATACCAGCTTTGCTTATTATATATTGTGTGATGCATTTAAAGCTTTTGATTTCATACCAGAATTGTGTAATCTGTACAAACAGTTATACTAGCCTAGTTCCTTCTAGTACTGTGAAGTTCCATTAGCCTTGTTTGATACCAGTTTGTGTTTTTAGTTTGATTTCATTTTTATACATTTTTTTGAACAAAGATTTCCTTAAGCTTGAATCCCGTAGTCTAGGTTCAACTTTAGGGATAACATAACCATTTGAGAGATAATCAAGGACACCTATTTTTATTATATTTGCAATTATTTTAGCCCTTGTTCAAGGTTTGTCAAACCAAGGTTGAAAATATGCACTTTTGTCGACTTTCTTGAAATCGAAATTTTAATGTAGATTTACATACCCATTTGAGAGATAAGCATGGACACCTATTTTTATGAGATTTGGAGTTATGTTAGCCCGCGTTCAAGGTTGGTCAAACCAAGGTTGAAAATATGCAATTTTGTCAACTTTCTTGGAATTGAGTTTTTAAAGTGGATTTATGTACCCATTTGAGAGATAAGTATGTACACCTCTTTTTATGATATTTGGAGCTATTTTTGACCTTATTCAAGGTTGGTCAAACCAAGGTTGAAAATGTGCACGTTTGTCGACTTTCTCAGGATTGAAATTTTAAATTATATTTAGATACCCATTTGAGAGATAAGCGTGGACACCTATTTTTATGAGATTTGGAACTATTTTATCCCTCGTTCAAGGTTGGTCAAACCAAGGTTGAAAAGATGCACTTTTGTCAACTTTCTCGTAATTGAGTTTTGAAATTTGATTTAGGTACCCATTGGAGAGATAAGCATGGACACCTACTATTTATGAGATTTGGTGTTATTTTTTCCCCAGTTAAGGGTTGGTCAAACCAAGGTTGAAAATATGCACTTTTGTTGATTTTCTCAGAATTGAGTTTTGAAAGTGGATTTAGGTACCCATTTGAGAAATAAGCATGGACACCTATTTTTATGAGATTTGGAGTTATTTTGGCCCTCTTTTAAGGCTGGTATAACCAAGGTTGAAAATAGGCACTTTTGTCGACTTTCTCATAATTTAGTTTTGAAAATGGATTAATCTTGGTTAAACCAAGGTTGAAAATATGGGTTATAGGTTATTTTACCACACTTACTAGATCACATATTTATGGCCTTCCTTGTCCCTCTGCAGACTCCTTGGACCCCCTTTCCTTAAATTTTACTTTGATGTCCCAAGAAATTATGAAAAAAAACACATGTTTATGTGTATACGCGACTTTTAAATAAATATCTACGTGTGCATGCAGTTTTTGAGACAACACCCACGTACATCGAGAAATGTGCATCAAGACAAAAAAAATTGCAGTTTTCCTCATAGAGTCCTGAATAACTTGACTCTTGGGCTTCCATATCCCTTGAGTATGCTCGGACTTGACGCTATATTGCCCATTTGGAGGGCTATATATTGAGCCTCTTGGATGCATTGAAGGAGGATAATTTGGAGAGCAAGGAAAATATAGTTCATTGTTGCCTCACTTGTTTATGCTTGAGTCTACATATGTTTATCCCTTTGGAGCACATAGTGATTCTCTTCCCAAGCTTGCGTTTTCTTTGTAAAATTGTCATTATGATGGATGATTGAAGTGGTGGAGACCCAGGTGGAGGACTCAGTTTCTATGGTTTTAAGAAGTGCCAACAGAGTTTGTCAATGTTCTATCTCTATTTTTATTAATAGAAATATCCATTTCCTTTTGAAATACATGTGCATAATTATGAATATTGTATGCATGGATGTAGTTATTTTTCTTATATATGATGGTTTATATATTCCAGAGTAGGCCTAATAATTTTATACATTGCATTCTTGTCTTTTTTGATGTTGTTGGAGTGAATTTTGAATACAAGCGTGTTGGAAAAGCTCAATGGGGATCTACATCAACCGTCTGGAGTAATCTACGCTTCATATCCTTTAGTGTTAGATGTATTTATTTCTCTTGCATATTGGAATGTATTGATTTATTGTGTCATTCATTTTGTTGTGGTATGCCCCAAGCCATAGGAAGTTTCTCCCCATAAGAGAATTGGTGACTCCACTAGGGAGGTTAATTTTTTTTCTTTAGGGATTGGGTGCACAATGTGCTTGAATTTATCTCTGCTTCTCTGCGTTTATGTTTCGGGTCCATAAGTATGTTTTCCCATTAGTGTCATGTTGAAGTAATTTTTATCTTGGCTTATCATTTTCTTCCTCGTTCATCATGTACATGATTTTTTGCTTCACATTTGTGTATACATGCGGGTTTCTCCTGAATAGCCGCGTATACACGCACATTTTCTTTGAATAGTCATGTATTCCTTTATTTTTAGTTTGATTTGGGTGATTGAGAGTTGCAGGATGAAGTTTGAATGCTGCTAAGTCTTCCTAGGTATTGTTGGTGTATGTATACTGCCTCTGTTTCTGACCAGATCCCTTTTTCATTTGTTTTTTAATTAAAGGTTGTTCTTAACATCTTGTTTCCTTTTTTTTTCAGTATTAGTCCATTATATTTATTTTATATTAGTGGCTTGCTTGGATTCTATCTAATATTTGTTTTAGGGTATGAGAGTTGTAGAGTCTTTTGTTGCTTTTACATATCATTTACTTCAAAAATACAAAAATATTTTATTTTTGGCATGTTTATCCATTTTTCATTTCACAGTACTTGCATTAGGTTTTATTACAAATGTTATAGTCAGGATTTCATATAGGAATGGTTGCATTATCATTTGAAGGAAAAAATATGCATCTCATGCAGTGGCATACCCCGTTTTCTCATTTAGACAAAATTGCACTTGGAATTATTTTTGTTAGGTGTGCACATTTACTTTCACTGTTGAGTCATAACATCATTGGTTGCATGGTCATTTCCTTTGAGTAATCACAACCCATAAAATCAATGCTTAATTTAAAATTAATAACACATTTTTATTTGATAGGTTACATCAACAAGATTAGGTTTTAGAGTCTTAGAATAGTTCATTGTGAGTAAATTCTCAAAGACTACTAAAAAAAAAAAGTAGGTGTTTGTCCATGTGAGAGAGTGAAATCCTTGGTATAATTAGTGTTCTTAGGAGGATCCTATTACACAGGATTTATGCATGAGGAAGAGTACATGGTTGTGGTTGGGATAGCCCCTAACCACTTTCTGTGAGTGTTGAAGATATTTCTAGGATCTTATTCATATCTAAGGGATTTTAAGGAACCGATTGGTTCTTTTAATATTTGGCATTTCCTACCCTGTGCATATGGTAGATCCTAACTACGAGTGTCAACCTGAGCATTGGTTATATTGGGGTGACCTTAGTTTCCTTACCTAGGTATTGCAGGGGGTACTTGCATAGGTTATTCTATGAGTGTCCTGGCCATGTGGGGGTCAGACAACACAGTTGTTTTACACATTGAAGATGAGGGACACTATAATTTGTTACATACATCCGATTGTAGTGTATGGGAGTCTCAAGCCTCTCCTATGCGAGACATACCTACTGCATTCAATATCTCACTTATCCTCCCATTGGCTTGCTTGCATTTTGTTTGTAGATTTTCTTAGGAGTGTGATCTATGTGTGCTAGATTGATTTAGGGTTTGTAATTATCTTGATTCTTTTTATTTTTGTTGAGTCATCATGGATCTGGGAGAGGAATTCTATCATTCTCGACGTCTAGTGGGTCTTCCTCCTTCTACATATTCTCCTCCTTCACGGAAGAGAGCTAGACAATCCGAGTAGATTCACACTCACTTTGATTCACACACTTATCTCACCATGAGCCATACATATGAGATACTAGAGCACCCACCTTCTCCACCCCCAAGGACGAAGAACTTGCCTGATAGTGTATATGGGACTTTGGAAGAACCCGACCACTTTGAGGTTGGTACGTCATATATTGTGCGATCACAATTTCCATATTATGTAAACACAGACTGTCGATCTTCTTCACATATGTCGAGTGGTAAGACTCATTTGATACCCTCTAGCACTGCCCCATTTAAATTTGGAAATAAATACCTTTAGGAGATCGGTCCGTCATTCAATACTAGATCAGGTGTTGACTCTGGTGCTACTCCTGGGGGCACTGCTATCCCTTTCAATGTGGATAGGTTTGGTAGTAGTAAAATTGTACCTTTCACCTCTGTAGTGGGAGGATTCTCACACACGGTACCTGGGCCTAATATTGGTGTCCCCGTTTTCGCGAAAGTGGCCCTAGACATATGAGCGTTAGAAGCACAAGTTATATTCCATCCTATGCTCCATCTTCTTTGACACCTGTTCCTTCAAATGCATTTCTAGTGATGCATCCTCCCCATAAATCACTTGGTCCTTTGGGAAGGAGTATTGTCGCTAGCCATGTTGGCCCCGATTCTTTCCACACCATAGTTTCACAAGGTTATGTGCCTCCTTATGTGTCGGCAGAGTATGTACCACCTTATATACCACCTTATGTGCCACCTTATGGGTTCGAGATTCAACCTGCTTATCAGTTGTATAACTATGGATTTGTAGCACCCCAGTCTCAAGGTATTCCAAATTCCAACATTCCCATGTACCCTTTTATGGTTCAAGCGGGAGGAGGCTATTATCCCACTGACCAAGGCCATGGTGTTTACATCAATCATACCTACATGAACAAGTCTTATCAAGGAGCGTTGAACCAAATGGAACAACCTAGGATTCCTTTCCTGGCGACACTAAACTTGCCTGAATTATCGAGATTGACCAATGATATGGTATCTCATGATCCGACATGGCTGGTTTTCCCCGCCAAGCTTCCTTCGGACATTACAAAATTCAAAGGTAAGAATGGTGAGGAACCTAGTGAGAATGTTATGACTTTCCACTTATGGTGCTCTTCAAATTCGTTGAACCATGATTCCATTCATTTACGACTATTTCAACGCACCCTCACGGGTATTGTGGCGAAGTGGTATATAGAGTTTCTTGCGGGAACATATTGTTATAATTTTATCATTCAAGCTACCATTATGATCTTAGGATCTTTAACTGGGAGAATAACATGCATAGCAATAAAACACACGCACAACACAAGAGACAAGAGACACAAAGAATTTTCCTCAGGGAAACCATAAAGGAGAAGACCCTGCAACTTCCTCAGAGATAGAATCAGCACAAAAGGTAAAACCCAAAACAGTAAGATGATCTCCCACATTGAGAGAGCTTCTCCTCTCTCACTCATGCGCCCCAATGAGTGACTGTGTGTGTCCCAAATAGAGAGACCCACTCTCTATTTATATTCTTCTGTTCACTTGGAACCCACTCCATCATGTCGGCCTCACTTAACAATTACTTACTAGAACTGATATCTCTAGGAGTGTCTAATAACCCTAGTGCCCCACAACTTGTGGGGACTTTTCCTCCTTCGACCAACAAGGAGGTTTATCCTTAACACAATGGTGGGGACTATTTCCCTGACTTACAATGACTCACCTAGGGTCGAATTCACTAGGACAGTCTAATAACCCTAGGGCCCCACAATTGTAGGGACTTTAACCCTTGACCAATAGGAGGGTTACCCATAATGATTTGACATGACTTTCACATTATAGAAACTTCTCGGAATAAACATCGGGGTATGATATGAATCAATTACATTATAGACACATCCCGGAATAAACATCGGGCTACAATACATAAAATATACAGATGAATACATTTTGAAGTTACAAATACATCAACACATATTGGGCGTTCAATGACTTAGCCATGAACTTTATCAACCAATTTCAGCTACTTGTGCGTTACATTGCTGGTACTAAACTCTTGATGACATTTTGGAAGGATAAAGCAACCCATATCTCTGATCATATTCAAGAGTGGCATATGCAAAAGCAGTTGATTAAGGTTCACATTCCACTAGAGTTTCTTTTGGAGTGGTTCCTCAAATCGTTACTGCCATAAATAGCGAAGGATGTTTCCACATCCGGAGTGATGAATGAGGAAACAACTATTTTTCGAGATAAACAACTAGACTTGATTTACGCTTAGTTTGGGCTCTTATATGAGATTATTTTGAATGCACTACGGTCCAATTTCGATCCTAAGTTCAAACCTGGGCCACATGCCGACATCATTGTTAGCTCTGCAAGTGCTAAACCTGCAGACTCTGTTGCGACTCTAATGAAAAATTTGTCTATTAACTAGCCTATGTCAAGACAAGCTATGAATTTCTCTCATCCCACTCAAACGGCATATGTACATTCTGTGAAATCATCGAACCAAAAGGGCAACTAGCAGCCCGAAAGGAATAAAAAAAGAAGAAGAAACAATCGTAATTGTGGGAATAGGAACAAAAATGATAATGATGACAAGAATGATAACAATGCATGGGGGGACAAGAAGTATAAACGTAAGGTCAAGTTCCCTTGCAATATTTTTAGGGAAGATCATGTCACTTACTTGTGCCTTCGTATGGAAGATTCCTTGAAATCCATCGCATAGAGACCAACTGTGTTTACAGATCCTTTACCGCAAAATCAAAATATGAATTCGAGGATTGTGGACTCTGGAAGTGCTTCTGATGGAAATCAAAACCCGTCGAACACCACAAGTGGTGATGGTTGCATCAACATGATGTATGCTGAGAATGTTGTGACGCGAGCTAAATATTATGGTTCGTCGCAAATTGACCTAGGGAAAGAACCTTCTCCACCCAAGACCCCTTTGCGTATTGATCAACCTAGTGATAAGCCTGAAGTTCCACCTTGCATTCCTAAAAAGTATCAAAGCATTCAGGGCATAATCCTAATTCCTAAGCCACCCAGAACTATTCCATTGTCAAGGATTTGGGCCAGACTCCTTGTGCGATGTCTGCCTTAGAAGTTCTTCAAACTTTCCCTTCCGAGAGGAAATCCTTGTTGTCTACCCTTGTGGTGGTTGATTCAAACCCTTCCTTAGTGATTAAATTTGAAACTCATGAAGTCTAGCCTCGCTTACTATGTGTCTCTTTTAGTGTACATAGAGTGTATCAACTTAAACCATTAAACACACAGTGATTGATGAAGGTGTTGCGACAACTTCTGTGATGTATTTAACATTTTGGAAGGGATTAGTTTCTCCTACGTTGTCAAAATATGGAACCATGTTGATTGATTTTGATGGGATATATTTGTGGACTCATGGCATAATTCCTTCTCTTGAGGTCCAATTGTGAGGGAAGACCTTGACGATCAAGGTTGAGGTGGTTGATGAACCCATCGACTATAATATTTTACTGGGCCGTAACTAGATATATAATATGAAAGTGGTCACATCATCCCTCTTCCGAGTGATTTTTTTTCCTTTTGAAGGGAGGATTGTTATAGTCGATCAAAAATATTTTGATAATTCTGGTATGCAAGCATTGTTAGGAGGTATGATCTCGGTCATTAATAATTCTCAGACAACAACTAAGAATGTTCAGGTGGGAATGTATCCGTCGTTGATGGGAAAGTTTTAACTTTTTTTATACCAATAATTACTATAGGTTCCAGCCTTGGTAAAGATTCATGATCGTTTAGTTCAATTCCATTTCACATTTGGAAGATCCTTGGACTCTGCTTTCTTTGAGTACTTCGGATCAAGACCCTAGACCTACCAAGATGGACATGTTGTTATCTACAACATTGGTTTCTTATAAATGTAATATTGGTCTGGTTGTAGATCCTAGTCCTTCCTCTTTGTGGATGGAGGAGGAGGACCCTTATGCACTTCCTTCTTGGGTGGCTGCATCATCTCACTCGCATGACAGCTTTGATGACATTTTTTCGACGAATCAAGCTATTATCGAAGCTGTATCTACTATAGAAAAACCTTGGGGAGAGTTACATCATATATCTTACTTTCTTCCTAATCTTGGATTATGGAGTGTGATGACTATAACGCGATACTTAGCGAGAAATTTGGTAGGCCCGTGGTCCCACTAAGTGCTCCTAGTAAGTATTCTGAAGGGAACATGGCCAATTTTTCACCAACCAAACCTATCAATATTTCTCGAACTCCTAGCAAGATATAAAATGTGTATATTGGGGTGGATTGTTCCCCTGATGAGGTTGAAGCATACACCAAGCTCTTCAAATAATTTTGAGATATTTTTTCTTGTTCATATGAGGAGACTCCAGGGATAGACCCTTGTATTGTTGAACATGAGATTAAAACCTATTCAGATGCTAGACCTGTTCGACAATGTTTGTGTGTGATGAATCCTAGGAAAGCACCCACTATTAAGGAAACGATAGATAAGTTGCTTAAGGTTGGATTCATCTATCATGTTCCCTTGACTGAATGGGTTTCCAATCCCGTTCTTGTTGAAAATAAACATGTAACTATCCATGTATGCACTGATTTCAGAGACCTGAACTGAGCTTGTCCTAAGGATAACTTACACACACCATTTATTGTTCAGATTTTGGATGAGTGTGCAGGATGCGAGGTGTTCTCATTTATGGATGGATTTTCAAGGTATAATAAGATTCAGGTCAAACCTGAGGATCAACATAAAATGATTTTCATTTGTCCTTAGGGTATGTTTTCATATCGGAAAATTCCTTTCAACCTTAAAAATGCCAGAGCTACTTTTCAACAGGCTTTGACCTTTTATTTTCATGGCCTTAAGCGCATAATTGAAGTGTAACTTAATTATTTAGCTGCTCACCCTCATTTGAGAGTGGATCATCCTAACCATCTACGCTTGGTTTTCGAAACATACCACTGATATCAAATCTGGTTAAATCCTCAAAACTGCATCTTTTGCGTGAGAGTAGGTCGCTTACTAGGGTTTATCATTTCTAAGGAGGGCATTAAGGTCGAACCTTTAAAGGTTGAGGAAATACTTCAGTTGTCTCCCCCGCACAATATTAAACATCTTCAGAGTTTGCAAGGGATGGAAAACATCTTACGGAGATTCATTGTCAATTTTTCCAATTTGACTAAGGGTTTAATCCTCTTATTAAAGAAATACATGCCTTTTATCTAGGATGAGTGAGCTCAGGAGTCTTTTGATGCTTTAGAGAAATCCTTGGCATCGGTCCCCTGTGCTTAGTCCACCCGAATATAGCCATGATTTCTTATTATATGTGGCTGCATCTCAAGAGATGATCGGTATGGTCTTGGTTCAATAGGATGAGGAGATACAAGAGCATGTCATCTATTATCTTAGCCAAAACATCATTTATGTGAAACTTTGTTATACTCATGTCGAGAAGCTATCCCTAGCTACCGTCCATGCAGTCCAACATTTTAGGCATTACATACTCCTTCGACAAACTTTGGTTGTGGCTCACATTAATCCATTTCAATTCGTCCTCACTAGACAGATGATAGGGGAAGTGCAATAAATGGATTGTGATTTTGAAAGAATTTGATCTCGATTTTGTTTCGACAAAGTCAAAGAAATCGTTGATTTTTGTGAAGCTCGTATCATACTTTCCTAGTTTGGATGAAGGGGAGATTCAAGAAGACTCTTTCATTGATGAGCATATTTTTCTCATTTCGACTATGGACCCATGGTATGGGGATATTATCATCTATTTGAAAACTTTGAAGGTTCCTTCTCACCTCTCACGAGATGAGTGTCGACATTTACGTCATGTATCTAAGAACTACCTCGTTGTTGGTGACACTTTGTATCGCCATGGGGTTGATTCAATTTTGCGTCGATTCTTGACTCACAAAGAGGTTAAAACTGTGTTGAATGATTTCCACGGAGGGGCATGTGGTGATCATTTATCTGGGATTTCTACAGATCAAAATATTTTGAGAGCAGGTTATTTTTGGTCGTCGATATTCAAAGATTGTGTTAATGCAGTCAAGCGGTGCCACCCTTGCCAGGTGTTTGCACAAAGCATGCGCTCACATCCTTCCCCATTACATTTGATTATCACCATAGGTACCTTCACCAAGTGGGGGGTTGATTTTATGGATCGAAACCCATCTTTGGCTAGGGGAAATCATCATATCATAGTGGTTGTCGATTATTTCATCAAATGGGAAGAGGTTATGCCCACTATCAAAGCCGACGGTGAGACAACCCTGCATTTCATTTTTAAATCAGATTATCACCCGGTTTGGTATCTTGAGAGAGCTTGTCACTGACCATGGTAGGCACTTTTAAGACTAGATGATGGATGATTTATCTTCGAAGTTAGGATATAACCAAGAGAATTTCGCTTCTAATTATCCTCAAGCAATTTGACAGGTTGAAGCTGTGAATAAGTCCCTTCTCCAAAGAACCATCACACAAAGAAAGACCAATTGGCATATCATATTATATCCTACTTTGTGGGCCTACCGAAATGTGGTTAATGCTTCCACCGGTTTTTCCCCACATCAACTAGTACATGGGGTGGAGTCAATTTTACCGATTGAATGTGAAATCCCTTCTTTGAAGCTAGTCGTGGAACTTTTTCCAGAGACTTCAGAATTAGAGGAACGTCTAGTCTGCTTAGAGAAAATTGTTGAGAAATGTAGAGATGACTTAGTGGCTCTTGAGGTAAACAAGTGTCACATTAAAGACCAGTACGATAAGTCTGTCAATGCCTAGAAATTTAGTGACGGTGACTTGGTCCTCTTGTATAACCAATATAATGAGCCGTTAGGGGCAGGAAATTTCAAAACCATGTGGCATGGGACTTACGTGGTCAAGAGAGTGCTAGAAAAAGGTGCTTACAAGATAGTAGATTATGAGGGGACAACCTTGGCAGATCCTAGAAATGGGCTCTATCTCAAAAGATACTATGCATAATTCTAAACCGACGCAGATACTTTGTATATTATTGTAAAGTTACATAGTTTAGTTTTGGTCTTCTTGTGGTGATCAAGTTTGTTGAATTTCTTCTGTTTGTTGTGGAATATGTCGGAAGAGTCTTCGTTATATGTAGGATACACTGATGGTTCCAGTAGACACACCCAAAACTCAGCTCCCACTGCTTGGGTGATTTATACTCCTACGGGTCAAGTTTTTTCTTCAAAAGGTGTATGTCTTCGGCCTTCATTAAACAATATTGTTGAATATAAAGCCATGATTGAGTTATTCGGTGATGCCATATCTCATGGTATCCGGTCTCTTGAGATACATCTTGACTTGCATTTAGTGGTCTTACAGTTAAATGGCATGTATTGTATTAGATATACGACCTTATTACGAATATTCTTGCGAATAAGGTTGTTGTAACGACAATTTGAGAAAAATATATACATTCACATTCCAAGAAATTACAATCATGTTACTGATTCATATGCAAATTACGTACTATATTGGCATTTGATACATAGACAATGAATCATTGACATCACATTCACACATGTAAATATAAATAGCCGATCATCATAAATCTTGTTCATTCAAAATATAGTCCAAAAAGTGGTGTCATAATACATAATGTAATGATACAAAAGTGGGGCTTCCGAGCCTCAAAATATGCTACATGGTCAATACAACAAAAAGTACATCTAGGCCTCTAATCTTGTGGAGCAGGGTGCTGATCATGATAACACACAAAAACTCTAGATAGTTGTCTAAATAACTGAACCCATGCACACGGTACACCCACCACCTACTGTTGCATAGCCTTATGAAAGTCCTCGACTTGTGCCACGGGCACTCTGTGTGTAAGCCGGACAAAGTTTGTATGGATATTTTGGAGCGTGCGCTCCAAATCCTCACCTACGATATCATCACCTCTCCCCATTCAACGATGTTGAGGGAAGATATCTATCCCTATAGGTCCAACATCTGCATATCCATGGCCAATATCAATATATGTCACCATAGAAAATCATGTCTTTTTTATTTCACTATATCAAAAAACACACAAAAAAATTTAATAATTCAAAAACAAAATATAGAGTTAATATTGTTACCTATGTCATCGTATGCAGATCCCTATGGAATAGGAATGTCAAGATCACCACGGAAGTCTATCCCCTCATAGGGGTAGTCATTTATAGCTATGATCTACCTATGCCACCAGTGGAAAAATTTAGGTGGGTAGGGTGTGGCCACTCGCCCTCCTCCTAGCCTCTGGATCAAAATTTCCCAGCATAGCTGAGCTAGATCTCGAGCACCATGATGAGTGATAGCCACTCTTGGTATTAGCCCCACTACGAACTCAAAGAAGATTGTACTCAAGATGCTTGCAAAACCAAAGTTTTTCATTCTACCCATCTTGCAGTCTGAAAATTGTTGTTTCATGTTACCCAACAATGAGGTACTCCAGTCATAGATGGTGGGCCTCATGCACTCCACCGCATAGAACATCAATGGCATAGAATCCTGATGGAGGGATTCCAATCCTGCAATCCTTCCTAGTACTAGTAGTATGGCCTTAAGGCCAAGGTTCTGGATCAAGTTTGTTGGGATTTGACTCCCAACCTTTTCTGTGTCTAGGAGGCATTAAACTGCAATATACTCCTCAATTGTGAGGCCACATCTAGCCCCATGGGCTTGTAGATTGACTACCTCTGATAATAAATTAAATATCCTCAACCACAAGGATAAGAGGCATCCCTTTGATCTGGAAGGTTTTTGTATCCAGATCCCAGTAGGACACCGACATTTGGAGTAGTATTGGCTTGGCTCTTAAGCTACCAAGACGCAAAAATTTATATAAGCTGCATGCCCTTAAATCTTGTTGGGACATTATATCACCTTGTACATCCATTTCCACCTCTTCATGATCATGTTCACACCATTCCAAAACCATCCTGCAGAAAAACACAAGAGTTTCATGAGTTTTCACCCCATAAATTGGTAAACGCATCCTTGTATGCGACTGTTCCTCAAACAACTGTGTATATATGCGGAAATCGAAGGATTTCGGCAAATATAAGGTCCTATATGCAAAAATCAATTGATTTTACATGTGGAACAAAAACACCAATTTTTGGGTATATTAAAAATAAAATTCAACCACCGAAAATTAAAATAAAAGCATTAAAATGAAATAGGATGGGATGAATAATTACCTAACCCAGATAGTTCTTGATTTCGTGGACCGTAGCTCCCGAAATCAACATTTCAAGTTTAATGTTCAAAAGCACTATGTGTGGTAAAAATGAGTTTTTTACTATTTTATAGAAAATAAGTTTGAAATTTTTACCCACCTCTCTATAGTTTGGACCTTTATTGACTATTTTGGACTGTTTGGCCTAATATTGTGGTGTAGGAACCTGATTTGAGCGTACCTTGACCAAGACTCTAACCCATTCGTGTCTATCACAGGTATAATTTTGAAGTGGCATATAGGTTAGGACTCCATATCTACTTGCATTATGAATTGCCTTATAACCATTTCACCTTAAATCTAGGTATGAACCCACTTTGTAATGTTATAGAACCATTATATTGCTATTAGAAGTGACATTATGTAAGTGGTAGCGCTTTCCTATACATGGGTTGCCTATTTAGATATCATTTTGCATTTGGTACCCATGCTGATATTCCTCCTCTAGGTTTGGGAGTTCCTTGTAGTCCCTCCATGTCCTTGAGCAAGAGCTTCATACCCCTCTTGAACTTTATGCTGGCCATCTCCCATAGGGACTCCCATGTATATCAAGTTGTAATTGCAGTTCATGCATTTTTATTTCCTTATTGAGATTTATGTTGGCTCCCTGTTTCACAGTTATAAGCCATGTAGCCCGAGCTTATCTCAATCCTATCCAAGCGTATCCTTTTACATGTCCTTTGTAGTTTGATCATCCCTTACCAGGAGGAGACCTTCCCCAAGTGTCAACATCCTGCACATGCTTACTTTCATTGAGCATAGTTATGTTGCACTGCTTGGAACTAGTTTGCTTACACATGACACTCGTCGCCTCCTAGTTGTATACTATAAGAACTTTTATTCTTTTTCAGGATTTTCAAATCTGAAAAATGTCCAAAATAAATAAATAAATAAACATAAAAATTTGGATGGGAAATGATATTATCTTTGGTAGCTGTCGAGTCGTATCTCCTTCAAACAGATCATTGTATATCACATCCATTGGTTGGGTTGTTAGTATGACTTTAGGAGCTCTACTCATTACTCTATGTTTTCTCCACCGACTGGTTATGCTTCTAGTCCTTATGGGGCCTTTGTTGATGCCTCTTGTGTTGTAGATATTTCCCAGTTTTCATATCGACTCTATGTTGCCTATCTTCAGTCACCATTTTCCTTATGCTCTTGTTCAAAGGAATTTTATCCTAAGTCGTCCATTCCTCAGTTATCTTGACTTTTCATGTCGGCCATTCCTGATATAGTTACCGGTTCATGCAGATCTAGTTCGTTTGATTTCGTCCACATTATCCAGCATTGTTGAGTACCTCGTTTTGGTTGATGGGGTATGTCCTAATGCTCTCCTTCCAGCGGATTCCATTTTTTTTAATTCATATCATTTATTCTGGAATAAGAGTATAGATTCCATTTGAGTTCCTTGAGACTTACTGTCATTAGTGGTAAGTTCTATCACCATCTATAGTTTTGGGAATACATTAATGTCCCCTTATCGATGGATTCTTTCAACTATTTGACCTCAACACATCTATTCACCATTTTTAGATTGTGTTCTGTACCTTTATTCCCATTATCATTATCAGTGGTATATCTCGCGTCTGTTAACGGTGTACATCAATGATCGGTAATCAGACGATGGACCATCATGTTTGACCTCGACACCTTTATTCACGTTATGGGACATGTACTCGTAGCGGTTTGCGTAGAAGACCTCTAATATTGGTGGCATTCCACATATGCTAACTCCTTGATCATGTCAGTATTTATGCGATGCCAAATCTTGTTGAGCTGCAAAAACACCACATTTTATTCATCATTTCACATACTATTTATCACCTTATTCCTATTTTTCCTTCCGTAAAACCATTAATATTCACCACTTTCATAATAAATATGGGTTTATATTACCATTTTCCAAATAATTTATTTTTGAGTATTTTGAGTGAATTTGTGGTTAATTATTGAGAAAAGTAACATATTTTCATTATACTTTAAAGTTGGATGAGTTTGGTGATGCTTACAGGTGCATTTGAATTTAACAAGCTCAAAAGTGACCACCTAGCCTCAAATTCGAATTTCATCTTCAAGGTGTGGGATAATTTCAAGGAGAATATCATGGAAATGTGGAGAGAATATCTCATCCAATATTTGTTGAGGATTTGAAGGGATGAGTTTTATATTTGTTGAGGATTTGAAGGGATGAGTTGTAGATTTGTTGAGGATTTTGAGGGATAAGTTGAGAGAATAGTGGATCTGTAATTATGATTAGTTATCTTGAATTCATGTATAAATAGGAGGGCTCTCTCCTCATTTTGGTTGGAGGCCTCTCTGGTGGTTTGGGAATAGAAAATAGTTCAGAGTTAGTCATAGAATAGATTCTTGATTATTATGTAATGGAGATGATGCTTCATGCACATCCATTGACTCTCTTATGTTAGTTTGAATTTCTTTCTTATGAATTGTTAATATAGATTTTCAGTTATGTCTTGCTTATGAATTGATAGTATTGATTTTATGTGAGCTCACCAGTTAGTGTCGATTGATTTATATTAGTATATTTTATGCAATTTCATGTTTTTTGCAATTATATTTCTTTTCATGTCATTTCTTTTTTTTGCAAGCTTAATTCAGTTCCAGTCGCATGTTAATTTCAGTCACCTAGATTAAGTTAGCAATACTCTACCCCTGCATATATTTTGTCTGTACCTAACAAGTTTACGCTTTCTTCGGGTTGACAATTAAATCATTGGATACATGTTATAATTTGTTTAATATTTTTCCCCAACATTTTGGCGCATTGTCGGGGAGGTGCTAAATGGGATCAAAGTTTAGATAGGTTGATAGTTCGTTGTTATTACATAGAAAGGGGGAGGGGAAAATGGTAAGACACAAGGACTACTTCACTACAGAATTTTCAAAATTCCCATGGTGTAACAGCCAGATGCATCCACTTTAGTGGATCACCCCAAAGCCTTGTTGTTTCTGTAAGCATGTTTATTTTTCTATAAAGTTTTTTACTTTTCCTGCAAGAGTGTTCTTTCATTTTCTGCAAATGCGAGTTTATTTTTATGCAAGTTTTCTTTTACAGTTTTGTAGTGTAAAGTTTGGATTGCTTTTTGGGCTAGAATTTATTTTATACTAAATTGATTTTAACTTTGTATCTGTTCATTATTTGTTTTGTACAGATTTTTGTGCACCCTTTTTATTTCTGTTTTTGCACTTGTTTGTGCTACTTTTTTTGTGTCTGTCATGTACTCGTTTTTTCTAGTACTTAATTTGATTCCAGTAAAACAATTTTAGGATGAGCATAATCCTAGAGCACCTCACTCAGATCCTTGCAAAATTCGGTATCTCCTCTTCTCACGAAGAGGAGATCTTTATAGCAGCCAAAGATCTAATTACTCCTCCTGAAGCAAACAAGGAAGAATCGACGTTTGAAGAATTATGCATACCAGATGAAGAACACCTATTTGAATTGGAGATTGAAGAGGATGAAGAAGGGATCTTGGGTGAATATCAAGAAATCAAAAGCTACATAGAACAATGGTTCCAAGTAATTACTGGCTTAGATTGATTTTGTTTTCGCTTTTATTTTATTAATTCATATTTTCAACATTTAATTTTTTATATTATTGTATATTTTGGGTTTAGTTTTTCAAAATTAAAACATAATTTTGGTTTACTTCTTTTAGATAGATGGTTACATTGGAATTTTCATTTTATGTAAATGATCTTTAATTTCCAATTAAAGTAAGGTAGGTAGGTTTTAGTTTTATTTTCAGCATGTAGGATGCTTTAATTTTTTTTCTAATGTTTCTATTTGCTAAATTTTTTATTTTTAATAGTCTTAATTACTATTTTTAATTTTTGTTACGAATACAAATTTCTAGTGTACATATTTTAAATCTAGGAATAAATGAAATAAATAAATAATATATATATATATATATATATATATATATATTAAAATAAAAATAAAAAATATTGTTTTCTGTGTTATTTTTGTTTTTATTGGTTTTTTTTATATAGTTTTCTAATTTTAATTTTNATTTATTATTAAAAGATTTATTATTTTTTTTTAAATTTAACTAAACCTACACACATTAACAAATTAAACAATAATATTATATAATAAAAATAAAAAATAAAAAATAAAAAATAAACTTTTAAAAAACAAACCTAAAGTAATTGTTTTTGTTTAGGCCAAAACAAACATTAATAAAAAAATGCATAAAAAATGCATAAGAATAAAAATACACATAATAATAACAAAAGAGATATACATTAAAAATAAAAAGCATTAACAAAAGAGATATACACTAAAAGTAAAAAATTATAAAATATATACATATACCAAAACATTTGAAATAGTTTCCCGTTGCTCCATTTGCAATATTAACAAATAAACATTAATGTAAAAGTAAAAATTTAAAAATAATTTATAAAACAAAACCTAAAATAAAACAATCCTCCATGCACAACCTAGAAACAATCCTCCATACGAAACCTGCAAACAATCCTCCATGTGCAACCTGCAAACAATCCTCCATACGAAACCTGTAAACATAAGTTTTTTAATATAATGATCGACTGGTTCGACCGGTCCGCAAATGAGAGATTTTCTGGATCACTATGCTTGCGATAAAAATAGATATGAAGCCTGAAGCATGTTAGATGATAAACAGTGAAACGGTTCTGCACGTAATAGAAGGTTTAGTGCATGTCTTCTCGTTGAGATTTGCTCCAAGGATCCTTTTTGTTCCATTTTATTAATTGGCAGCAGAGTAGATGCCTAACATCTAGTTCTATTTTTAATCGACTTCATAACTCATTCAATGAGACGAATGGACTGGTGAATTTCTTGCCAGTAGTTATAGGGTTAGGTACCCTAGCTTAATGACGAAGTATACTCACCTTCTCTGTGGTGGATTTGATTGTTGGTGAGATGCCATTTTAACCGAAAACGAGCCACCTACCTTGACCGATTCACCAACATTTTGTTTCTAGCTCCTCTTAGTCAGCGTTGGATAAGTAGTTGGTTCTATCCATGCCTGTTGTGGAAATACAGAAATTTATCTACAAATATGCCTAATAATACCAATAGGCATACATAAGGATGGTCCGTTAAACATGCATGAATGAGAGTGACTACATGTTCGCGAGCAAGAAATGATCATAGCCTGGGAGGGGCAGATTGAGCATGCTTATGGGGTAATGCTGGTTCGATTTTTTTTATATATATTGCCCTAATTATATATTGCGTTTCTTATTTCATTTCAATAAGTCAAATTAATTGTGTATTATGGAATATATGGCATGGCACAACCAAACTAGCGCCCATCTTGATAGCTCATGTTTTTTGGAGGATGTAATTACCCACAAACAAGCAATACCTTTTCACCGCTTCTATGAAGGCATTGGAAGAACTGGCCATTTATTTCTCCATACCCCAGTTGTCTGTATGCAGCATGGTGATAGATATTAATGCAGAGTCCTCATTACCATTTTCGTTCATGATCAAATATGATGACTGCCAATATCATGATAATGATAACTGGTTGATAGTGAGAGGTGCATGTGCATGTGGAGGCTCTGTGAAAGTTTTTCATAGCATCTGCATGTCCTCTGATGACATTATTTCATGTCCCAAAACATTAACAAAAATTAAAATTATGCATAAAAGGTAAATTGTTCTTAATGTTACCATATAATGAAAACATGGTTATATAGATCCATTCTTCCAACAACATTCTTCCCTTGATAGATCATATAGATATACAAATTCCCAAGTATGGTTTTCCATGAAAGAATTATATTCATGTACCATAGTGTATTTCATCTCATGCTTCGTATTTATGTCTTTATTGGATTAAGGATTAATTGGAGCAATGATCATAAATATAAGTTAAAAGTGAGGTCATTAAGAAATCCTTTCTCTAGAATTTTCTTAGCCTTGTTATGCTACGTTTGATCATCAAAGTCATTTGAAAAAAAAGTTTACAGCTTCCTCCATCTTTAATTACTTAAATTTGTTGTGTAAACGGATACATTGGATACATACACTGCTTAACCCTCAAATTCCATCACCAGTGAAACTTTCTCAGGCACGAAAGTTAATTGAAATGGCAAACCAACATCAAAAAAATGCATTTTTGTCCACATTCTAGGAATTGAGTTTTGAAAGTGGATTTAGGTAACCATTTGAGAGATAAGAATGGACACCTATTTTTATGAGATTTGGAGTTATTTTGGCCCGCGTTCAAGGTTGGTCAAACTCGGGTTGAAAATATGTACTTTTGTCGACTTTCTCGGAATTGAAATTTCAAAGTAAATTTAGATACCCATTTAAGAGATAAGAATGGACACCTATTTCTATGATATTTTGAGCTATTTTGTCCCTCATTCAAGGTTGGTCAAACCAAGGTTGAAAAGATGCACTTTTGTTGAGTTTCTTAGAATTGACTTTTGAAAGTGGTTTTAGGTTCCCATTTGAGGGATAAGCATGGACACCTATTGTTATGATATTTGGAGCTATTTTAGCCCTCGTTCAAGATTTTTCAAACCAACGTTGAAAAGATTCACTTTTGTCGACATTCTCGGAATTGAGTTTTGAAAGTAGATTTAGGTACCAATTTGAGAGATAAGCATAGACACCTATTTTTATGAGATTTGGATCTATTTTGGCCCTTGTTCAAGGTTGGTCAAACAAAGATTGAAAATATGCACTTTTGTTTACTTTTTTGGAATTGGGTTTTGAAAGTGGATTTACGTACCCATTTGCGAGATAAGCATGGACACCTATTTTTATGATATTTGGAGCTATTTTGGCCCTTGTTCAAGGTTGGTCAAACCAAGGTTGAAAACATGAACTTTTGTTGACTTTATCATAATTAAGTTTTGAAAGTGGATTTCGGTACCCATTTGAGAGATAAGCATGGACACTTATTTTTATGAGATTTGGAGCTATTTTGGCTCTCGCTCAAGCTTGGTCAAACCAGGGTTGAAGATATGCACTTTGTCCAATTTCCTGGAATGGAAATTTTAAAGTAGATTTAGATAACCATGGACACCTATTTTTATGAGATTTGGAGCTATTTTCACCTTCGTTTAAGGTTGGTCAAACCAAGGTTGAAATGATGCACTTTTGTCGACTTTCTTGGAATTGAGTTTTGAAAGTAGATTTAGGTACCCATTTGAGAGATAAGCATGGACACATAATTTTATGAGATTTGGAGCTATTTTGGCCCTCATTCAAGGTTGGTCAAACAAAGGTTGAAAATATGCACTTTTGTTGACTTTCTAGGAATTGAGTTTTGAGAGTGGATTTAGGTACCCATTTGAGAGATAAGCAGGGACACCTATTTATATGAGATTTGGAGCTGTTTTGGCCCTCATTCAAGGTTGGTTAAACCAAGGTTGAAAATATGCACTTTTGTCAACTTTCTCAGAATTGAACTTTTAAAGTAGATTTAGATACCCATTTGAGAGATTAGCATGGACACCTATTTTTATGAGACTTGGACCTATTTTGGCCCTTGTTGAAGGTTGGTCAAACCAAGGTTGAAAATATGCACTTTTGTCGACTTTCTTGGAATTGAGTTTTGAAAGTGGATTTAGGTCAACATTTGAGAGATAAGAATGAACACCTATTTTTATGAGATTTGGAGCTATTTTAGCCCTCGTTTAAGGTTTGGTCAAACCAAGGTTGGAAATGTACACTTTTGTCGACTTTCTCAGAATTGAGTTTTGAACGTGAATTTAGTTACCCATTTGAGAGATAAGCATGGACACCTATTTTTATGAGATTTGGAGTTATTTTGGCCCTCGTTAAAGGTTGGTCACACCAAGGTTTAAAATAAGCACTTTTGTTTATTTTCTAGGAATTGAAATTTTAAAGTAGATTTAGATACCCATTTGAGAGAGAACCATGGACACCTATTTTTATGAGATTTGGAGCTATTTTGGCCCTCATTTAAGGTTGGTCAAACCAAGGTTAAAACAATGCGCATTTGTCGACATTCACAGAATTGAATTTTGAAACTGAATTTAGGTACCCATTTTAGAGATAAGCATGGACACCTAATTTTATAATATTTTTAGATATTTTGGCCCTTGTTCAAGGTTGGTCAAACCAAGGTTGAAAATATGCACTTTTGTTGACTTTCACGCAATTGAAATTTTAAAGTAGATTTACATACCCATTTGAGAGATAACTATGGACACCTATTTTTATTATATTTGGAGCTATTTTGGCCCTCCTCTAAGGTTGGTCAAACCAAGGTTAAAAAGATGCACGTTTGTCGAATTTCTCAGAATTGAGTTTTCAAAGTGGATTTAGGTACCCATTTTAGAGATAAGCATGGACACCTATTTTTATGAGATTTGGAGTTATTTTGGCCCTCATTCAAGGTTAGTCAAACCAAGGTTGAAAATATGCACTTTTTTTACTTTCTCAGATATGATTTTTGATAGTGGATTTATGTACCCATTTGAGAGATAAGCATGGATACCTATTTTTATGAGATTTGCAGCTATTTTTTCCCTTATTTAAGGTTGGTCAAACAAAGGTTGAAAATATGCACTTTTGTCGACTTTCTCGGAATTGAAATCTTAAAGTAGATTTAAATTCCCATTTGAGAAATAAGCATGGACACCTATTATTATGAGATTTGGAACTATTTTGGCACTCGTTCAAGGTTGGTTAAATCGAGGTTGAAAAGATGCACTTTTGTCGACTTTCTTGGAATTGAGTTTTTACAGTGGATTTAGGTGTGCATTTAAGAGATAAGCAAGGAAACCTATTTTTATGATATCTGGAGCTATTTTGGCCCTTGTTCAAGGTTGGTCAAACCAAGGTTGAAATATGCAATGTTTTCAACTTTCTCGTAATTGAAATTTTAAAGTAGACTTAGATACCCATTTGAGAGATAACCATGGACACCTATTTTTATGAGATTTGGAGCTATTTTGGCCCTCGTTCAAGGTTGGTCAAGCCAAGGTTGAAAAGATGCACTTTTGTTGGCTTTCTCGAAATTGAGTTTTGAAAGTGGATTTAGGTACCCATTTAAAAGATAAGCATGGATAGCTATTTTTATGAGAATTGGAGCAGTTTTGGCCCTCATTCAAGGTTAGTCAAACCAAGATTGAAAATATGTACTTTTTTTACTTTCTCGGAATTGAATTTTGAAAGTGGATTTAGGTACCCATTTGAGAGATAAGCATGTAAACCTATTTTATGAGATTTGGAGCTATTTTGGCCCTCGTTCAAGGGTGTTTAAACTAAGGTTGAAAATATGCACTTTTGTCGACTTTCTCATAATTGAGTTTTTAAAGTGGATTTAGGTACCACTTTGAGAGATAAGCATACACCCCTAGTTTTATGAGATTTGGACATATTTTGGCCCTACTTTAAAGTTTTTCAAACCAATCTTGAAAATATGCACTTTCCTCAACTTTCTCGGAATTGAATTTTGATAGTGGATTTAGTACCCAGTTGAGAGATAAGCATGGCCACCTATTTTTACGACATTTGTAGCTATTTTGGCCCTTGTTCAAGGTTTGGTCAAACAAAGGTTGAAAAGATGCACTTTTGTCGACTGTCTTAGAATTGAGTTTTTAAAGTGGATTTAGGTGCCCATTTGAGAGATAAGCATTGGCACCTATTGTTATGATATTTGGAGCTATTTTTTCCCTTGTTCAAGGTTGGTCAAACCAAGTTTGAAAAGATGCACTTTTGTTGACTTTATCAAAATTGAAATTTTAAAGTAGATTTAGATACCCAATTGAGAGATAAGTATGTACATCTATTTCTATAAGATTTGGATCTATTTTGGCCCTTGTTCAAGGTTCGTCAAACCAAGGTTGAAAAGATGCACTTTTGTTGACTTTCTCAGAATTGAGTTTTTATATTGGATTTAGGTACCCATTTGAGAAATAAGCATGGACACTTATTTTTATGAGATTTGGATCTATTTTGGACGTAATTAAGGGTTGGTAAAAACAAGGTTGAAAATTTGCACTGACTTTCGTGGAATTGAGTTTTGAAAGTGCATTTAGGTACCCATACGAGAGATAAGCATGTTAACCTATTTATATGAGATTTAGAGCTATTTTGGACCTCTCTCAAGGTTGGTCAAAGAAAGGTTCAAAATACACACTTTTGTCAACTTTCATGGAATTGCGTTAGAAAGTGGATTTAGGTACCCATTTGAGAGATTATGTTATTTGGAGTTATTTTGGCCCTCGTTCAAGGTTGCTCAAACCAAGGTTGAAATATGCACTTTTGTACACTTTCTTGGACTTGAAATTTTAAAGTAGATTTAGATAGCCATTTGAGAGATAAGCATGGACACCTATTTTTATGAGATTTGGAGTATTTTGGCCCTTGTTCAAGGTTGGTCAAACCAACGTTTAAAAGATGCACTTTTGTCGACATTCTTGGAATTGAGTTTTGATAGTGGATTTAGGTACCCATTTGAGAGATAAGCATGGACGCCTATTTTTATGAGATTTGGAGCGATTTTGGACCTCCTTCAAGATTGGTAAAACCAAGGTTGAAAAATATGCACTTTTTTCGACTATCTCGGAATTATGTTTTGAAAGTGGATTTAGGTACCCATTTGAGAGACCAGCATGGAAACCTATTTTAATGAGATATGCACCTATATTAGCCTGCGTTAAAGGTTTGTCAAACTCTCGTGGATAATATGCACTTCTGTTGACTTTCTCGGAATGTAAATGTTATATTAGATTTAGATACTCATTTGAGGGATAAGCATGGACACCTATTTTTATGAGATTTGGACCTATTTTGTCCCTCCTTCAAGGTTGGTCAAACCAAGGTTTAAAAGATGCACTTTTGTTTAGTTCCTTGGAATTGAGTTTTAAAGAGGATTTAGGTCCTCATTTGAGACATAACCATCAACACCTATTTTTATGATATTTGGAGCTATTTTGGCCCTTGTTCAACGTTGGTCCAACAAACGTTGAAAACATGCACTTTTGCCAACATTCTCGGAATTGAATTTTGAAAGTGGATTTAGGTACCCATTTTAGAGATAAGCTTGGACACCCATTTTTATGATATTTGTTGTTATTTTGGCCCTTGTTCAAGGTTGGTCAAACCAAGGTAGAAAATATGCACTTTTGTCGACTTGCTCGGAATTGAAATTTAAAAGTAGATTTAGATACCCATTAGATAGAAAAGCATGCACACCTAGTTTTAATAGATTTGGAGCTATTTCGTCCCTTGCTCAACGTTTGTCAAACCAAAGTTGAAAAGATTTACTTTTTTCAACTTTCTCAGAATTGAGTTTTGAAAGTGGATTTAGGTACCCATTTGAGAGATAAGCATAGACACCTATTTTTGTAAGATGTGGAGCTATTTTGGCCCTCATTCAAGGTTGGTCAAACAAGGTTTGAAAATATGCATTTTTTTTTACTTTCCCGTTATTGAGTTGTGAAAGTGGATTTAGGTACCCATTTGAAAGATAAGCATGACCAACTATTTTTATGAGATTTGGAGTTATTTTGGCCCTCGTTCAAGGTTGGTCAAACCAAGGTTCAAAATATGCACTTTTGTCGACTTTCTCTGAATTGAGTTTTCAAAGCAGATTTAGGTAAGCATTTGAGAGATAAGCATGGACACCTATTTTTATGAGATTTGGATCTATTTTGGTCCTCGTTCCAGGTTCTTCAAACCATGGTTGAAAATATGCACTTTTTTCGACTTTCTCAGAATTGAGTTTTGAAAGTGGATTTAGGTGCCCATTTGAGAGATAAGCATGGACACCTATTTTTATGAGATTTGGAATTATTTTGTCCCTTTTTCAAAGTTGGTCAAACCAAGGTTGAAATTATGCACTTGTGCCAACTTTCTCAAAATCGTAATTTTAAAATAGATTTAGATACTCATTTGAGAGATAAGCATGCACACCTATTTTTATTGGATTTGGAGCTATTTTGGCCCTCATTCAAGGTTGATTAAACCAAGGTTGAAAGGATACACGTTTTTTTACTTTCTCAAAATTGAGTTTTGAAAGTTGATTTAGTACCCATTTGAGAGAAAAGCAAGGACACCTATTTTTATGAGTTTTGTAGTTATTTTGGCCCTCGTTCAAGGTTGGTCAAACCAAGGTTGAAAATATGCACTTTTGTCCACTTTTACGGAATTGATTTTTTAAAGTGAATTTATGTATCGATTTGAGAGATATGTATGGCCACTTATTTTTATGAGATTTGGAGCTATCTTGGCCCCCGTTGAATTTTGGTAAAACCAAGGTTGAAAATATGCAGTTTTGTTCACTTTCTCGGAATTGAATTTTGAAAGTGGATTTAGTTACCCATTTGAGAGATAAGCATGGACACCTATTTTTTTGAGATTTGGAGTTATTTTGGCCCTTGCTCAAGGTTGCTCAAACCAAGGTTGAAAATATGTATTTTTTTGGACTTTCTCAGAATCGTGTTTTGAAAGTGGATTTAGGTACCCATCTGAAAGATAGGCATGGGAACCAATTTTTATCAGATTCAAACCTATTTTGGCCCTCATTCAATGTCGGTCAAACCAAGGTTAAAAATGTGCACTTGTGTTGGCTTTCTCGGAATTGAAGTTTTATAGTTGATTTAGATACAAATTTGAGAGGTAAGCATGGACACCTATTTTTATGAGATTTGGATCTAATTTGGCCCTCGTTCAAGGCTGGTCAAACCAAGGTTGAAAATATGCACTTTTGTCAACTTTCTCAGAATTGAGTTTTGAAAGTGAATTTAGGTACCCATATGAGAGATAAGCATGGACACCTATTTTTATGATATTTGGAGTTACTTTGGCCCTTGTTAAAGGTTGGTCAAAACAAGGTTTGAAAGATGCATTTTTGTTGACTTTCTCGGAATTGAGTTTTCAAAGTGGATTTAGCTAACCATTTGAGAGATAAGCATGGACACCTATTTTTATGATATTTGGAGTTGTTTTGCCCATCGTTCAAGGTTGGTCAAACCAAGGTTGAAAATATGCATTTTTTCCACTTTCTCAGAATCAATTTTTTAAAATTAATTTAGGTACCCATTTGAGAGGTAAGCATGGATTTTGGCCCTTGTTCAAAGTTGGTCAAACCAAGGTTGAAAATATGCACTTTTTATGACTTTTTTGTAATCGAGTATTGAAAGTGGATTTCGGTACCCATTAAAGTGATCAACATGGACACCTATTTATGAGATTTGGAGCTATTTTGTCCCTTGTTGAAGGTTGGTCAAACTAAGGTTGAAAATATGCACTTTGTTGACTTTCTCAGAATTGAAATTTTCAAGTAGATTTAGATACTCATTTGACAAATAAGCATGGACGCCTATTTTTATGGTATTTGGATCTATTTTGGCACGCGTTCAAGGTTGGTCAAACCAACGTTAAAAATATGCACGTTTTTCGACATTCTCAAAATTGAGTTTTGAAAGAAGATTTAGGTACCCAATTGAGAGATATGAATGGAAACCTATTTTTATGAGATTTAGAGCTACTTTGGCCCTCATTCAAGGTTGGTCAAACCAAGGTTGAAAATGTGCACTTTTGTCGACTTTGTCAAAATTTAGTTTCGAGAGCGGATTTATGTACCCATTTGAGAAATAAGCATGGACACCTATTTTTATGATATTTGGAGATAGTTTGGCCCTCGTTCAAGGTTGGTCAAACGAAGGTTGAAAATATGCACTTTTGTTGACTTTCTCGGAATTGAAATTTTAAAGTAGATTTAGATACCCATTTGAGAAATAATAATGTACACCTCTTTTTATGAGATTTGGATCTATTTTGGCCCTTGATCAAGGTTGGTCAAACCAACGTTAAAAAATTGGACTTTTGTCGACTTTCTCGTAATTGAGTTTTCAAAGTAGATTTACGTAATGGGAACCTATTTTCATGATATTTGGAGTTATTTTGGCCCTTGTCCAAGCTTGGTCAAACCAAGGTTGTAAATATGCACTTTTCTTGACTTACGCGGAATGAGTTTTGAAAGTGGGTTTAGGTATGCATTTGAGAGATAACCATAAACACCTAATTTTATGAGATTTAGAGTTATTTTTCCCCTCGTTCAAGGTTGGTCAAACCAAGGTTGAAAATTTGTCGACATTCTTAGAATTGAGTTTTGAAAGTGGATTTACGTACCCATTTTAGAGATAAGCATGGACACCTATTTTTATGAGATTTGGAGCTATTTTGGACCTCGTTCAAGGTTGGCCAAACCGAGGTTGAAAATATGCACTTTTATTGACTTTCTCAAAATTGAGTTTTGAAAGTGGATTTAGGTACCCATTTAAGAGATCAGCATGGGCACCTATTTGTATGATATTTTGAGCTATTTTGGGCTTCGTTCAAGGTTGGTCAAACAAATGTTGAAAATATGCACTTTTTTCGACATTCTAAGGATTGAGTTTCGAAAGTAGATTTAGGTACCCATTTGAGAGATAAGCATGGACACCTATTTTTATGAGATTTGGAGTTATTTTGGCCCTCGTTTAAGGTTGGCCAAACCAAGGTTGAAAAGATGCATTTTTGTTGACTTTCTTGGAATTGACTTTTGAAAGTGGATTTAGGTACCCAACTGAGAGATAAGCATGTACACTTATTTTTATGAGATTTGGATTTATTTTGGTCCTTGTTCAAGGTTGGTTAAACAAACATTGAAAATATGCACTTTTGTCGACTTTCTCAGTATTGAGTTCGGAAAGTAGATTTAGGTACCCATTTGTGAGATAAGCATGGACACCTATTTTTATGAGATTTCGAGCTATTTTGACCCTTGTTGAAAGTTGGTCAAACCAACATTAAAAAGATGCACTTTTGTCGACTTTCTCATAATTGAATTTTGAAACTGGATTTAGGTACCCATTTGAGATATATCCATGGACACCTATTTTTATGATATTTTAATATATTTTTCCCCCGTTCGAGGTTGGTCAAACCAAAGTTTAAAACATGCACTTTTATCAACTTGTTCAAAATTGAGTTTTGAAAGTCGATTTACGTTATACCCATTTGAAGGATAAGCATGCACACCTATTTTTATGAGATTTGGAGCTATTTTGGCCCTTATTCAAGGTTGATCAAACCAAGGTGGAAAATATGCACTGTTGTCGACTTTCTTGAAATTTATTTTTAAAAGTGGATTTAGGTACCCATTTGATAGATAAGCATGGGCACCTATTCTTATGAGATTTGGAGCTATGTTGGCCCTCGTTCAAGGTTTGTCAAACCAATGTTGAATATATGCACTTGTGTATACTTTCTCAGAATTGAGTTTTGAAAGCGGGTTTAGGTACCCATTTGAGAGATAAGCATGGACACCTACTTTTATGAAATTTAGAGCTATTTTGGCCCTCGTTCAAGGTTGGTCAAACCAAGGTTGAAAATATGCATTGTTGTCGAATTTCTGGTAATTGAGTTTTGAAAGTTGATTTATGTACCCATTTGAGGGATAGCCACGCACACGTATTTTGATGATATTTGGATCTAGTTTGGACCTCGTTCAAGGTTTGTTAAACCAAGGTTGAAAATATGCACTTTTGTTGACTTTCTCGGAATTTATTTTTGAAAGAAGATTTAGGTACCCATTTAAGAGATAAGCATGGACACCTATTTTTAAAAGATTTAGAGGTATTTTGGCCCTCGTTCAAGCCCGGTCAAACAAAGGTTGAAAATACACACTTTTGTTGACTTTCTCGGAATTGAGTTTTGAAAGTGGATTTACGTACCCATTTGCGATATAAGCATGCACACCTATTTTTGTAAGGTTTGGAGCTATTTTGGCCCTCGTTCAAGGTTGGTCAAACCAAGGTTGAAAATATGCACTTTTGTCGACTTTCTCGGAATTAAAATTTCAAAGTATATTTAGATCCATTTGAGAGATAAGCATGGACACCTATTTTTATGAGATTTGGAGCTATTTTGGCCCTCGTTTAAGGTTGGCCAAACCAAGGTTGAAAAATGCATTTTTGTTGACCTTCTTGGAATTGAGTTTTGAAATGGATTTAGGTACCCAATTGAGACCCATGTACACTTATATGTGATTTGGATCTATTTATGCCCTCATCAAGGTTGGTCAAACCAACGTTGAAACTATACACTTTCGTCGACTTTCTCAGAATTGAATTTTTAAAGTGGATTTAGGTACCTATTTGAGAGATAAACATAGACACCTATTTTTATGAGATTTCGAGTTATTTTGGCCCTTGTTCAAGGTTGGTCAAACTAATGTTGAAAATATGGACTTTTGTCGACCTTCTTAGAATTGAGTTTTGAAAGTGGATTTAGGTACCCATTTGAGAGATAAGCCTGGACACCTATTTTTATGAGATTTTGATCTATTTTGGCCCTTGTTCAAGGTTGGTCAAACTAAGGTTGAAAATATGCACCTTTGTCGACTTTCTCGGAATTGAAATTTTAAAGTAGATTTTGATACCCATTTGAGAGATAACCATGGACACCTATTTTTATGAAATTTTGAGCTACTTTGGCCCTCGTTCAAGGTTGGTCAAATGAAGGTTGAAAATATGCACTTTTCGACTTTCTCGGAATTTAGTTTTGAAAGTGGATTTAGGTACGCATTCAAGAGATAAGCATGGAAACCTATTTTTATGAGATTTAGAGCTATTTTGGCCGTCGGTCAAGGTTGGTCAAACCAAGATTGAAAATAAGCACTTTTGTAAACTTTCTAGGAATTGAATTGTCAAAGAAGATTTAGATATCCATTTGAGAGATAAGCATAGATGCTTATTTTTAGGAGAGCTGGAGCTATTTTGGCCCTTATTCAAGGTTGGTCTACCCAACCTTTAAAATATGCACTTTTGTCGACTTTCTGAGAATTGATTTTTGAAAGTGGATTTAGGTATCCATTTGAGACATAAGCATTAACACCTATTTTTATGAGATTTGGAGTGATTTTTGCCCTTGTTCAAGGTTGGTCAAACCAAGGTTGAAAATATACACTTTTGTTGACTTTCTCGAAATTGAGTTTTGGAAGTGGATTTAGGTACCGATTTGAGAGATAAGCATGGAAACCTATTTTTATGATATTTGGATCTATTTTTTTCCTTGTTCAAGGTTCGTCAGACAAGGGTTGAAAATATGCACTTTTGTCGACCTTCTCATAATTAAAAATTTAAAGTAGATTTAGATACCCATTTTAGAGATAAGCATGTACACCTATTTGTATGATATTTTGAGCTATTTTGGCCTTCATTCAAGGTTGGTCAAGACAAGGTTGAAAAGTTGAACTTTTTTCTAATTTCCCATAATTTAGTTTTGAAAGTGGATAAGCATGGACACCTATTTTTATGTGATTTGGAGTTTTTTTGGCGCTCATTCAAGGTTGGTCAAACAAGGGTTGAAAATATGCAGCTTTGTCGACCTTCTCGAAATTGAGCTTTGAAAGTTGATTTAGGTACCCATTTGAGAGATAAGCATGGAAACCCATTTTTATGAGATTTGGAGTTAGTTTGGCCCTCATTAAAGGTTTTTCAAACCAAGGTTTAAAATATGCACTTTTATCGACTTTCTCGAAATTGAAATTTTAAAGTAGTATTAGATGCCCATTTGACAGATAAGTGTGGACACCTATTTTTATGAGATTTGGAGCTATATTGGCCCTTGCTCAAGGTTGGTGAAAGTTGATTTAGGTACCCATTTGAGAGATAAGCATGGAAACCCATTTTTATGAGATTTGGAGTTAGTTTGGCCCTCGTTAAAGGTTCATCAAACCAAGGTTTAAAACATGCACTTTTATTGACTTTGAAATTGACACGAAATTGAGCTTTGAAAGTTGTGCACACGAAATTGAGCTTTGAAAATTGATTTAGGTACCCATTTGAGAGATAAGCATGGAAACCCAATTTTATGAGCTTTGGAGTTAGTTTGGCACTCGTTAAAGGTTCGTCAAACCAAGGTTTAAAATATGCACTTTTATCGACTTTCTCGAAATTGAAATTTTAAAGTAGTATTAGATACCCATTTGATAGATAAGTGTGGACACCTATTTTTATGAGATTTGGAGCTATTTTGGCCCTCGCTCAAGGTTGGTGAAACCAACGTTAAAAATATGCACTTTTGTTGAAATTCCCATAATTGAGTTTTGAAAGTGAATTTAGGTACCCATTTGAGAGATAAGCACGGACAATTATTTTTATGATATTTGGAGCTAGTTTGTCGCTTGTTCAAAGTTGGTCAAACCAAGGTTGAAAATATGCACTTTTGTTGACATTCTCTGAATTGAGTTTTGAAAGTGGATTTAGGTACCAATTTGAGAGATAAGCATGGACACCTAATTTTATGACATTTGGAGCTATTTTGGCCCTCATTCAAGGTTGGTCAAACCAAAATTGAAAATATGCTCTTTTGTCGACTTTCTCGGAATTGAGTTTTGAAAGTGGATTTAGGTACCCATTTGAGATTTAATCATGGACACCTATTTCTTTCATATTTGGAGCTATTTTGTCCCTCATACAAGGTTGGTCAAACCAAGGTTAAAATATGATGCACTTTTGTCAACTTTCTCAGAATTAAAATTTTAAAGTAGATTTAGATACCCATTTGAGAGATAAGCATGTACACCTATTTTTAGGAGATTTGGAGCTATTTTGGCCCTGATTCAAGGTAGTTCAAACTAAGATTCAAAAGATGCACTTTTGTGGACTTTCTTGGAATTTAGTTTTGAAAGTTTATATAGGTACCAATTTGACAAATAAGCATGGACACCTATTTTTATGAGATTTTTACTTATTTTGTACCTCGTTTAAGGTTGGTCAAACCAAGGTTGAAAATATGCAGTTTTGTCGACTTTCTCGGAATTGAGTTTTGAAAGTCGATTTAGGTACCCATTTGAGAGATAAGCATGGAGACCTATTTTTATGATATTATGAGCTATTTTGGTCCTCATTCAAGGTTGGTCAAACCAAAGTTGAAAATATGCACTTTTGTCGACTTTCTCGGAATTGAGTTTTGAAAGTGGATTTAGGTACCTATTTGAGAGATAAGCATGGACACCTATCTTTATGAGATTTAGAGCTATTTTGGCCCTCGTTCAAGGTCTGTCAAACCAAGGTAGAAAATATGCACTTTTGTCTACTTTCTCGGAATTGAGTTTTGAAAGTGGACTTAGGTACACATTTTAGAGATAAGGATGGAAAACTAATTTGACGATATTTGGAGTTATTTTGTTCCTATTTCAAGGTTGGTCAAACTAAGGTTGAAAATATGCTCTTTTTTCGCCTTTCACGGAATTGACATTCTAAAGTATATTTAGATACCCATTTGAGTGATAAGCATGGACACCTATTTGATCAAATTTGGAGTTGTTTTGGCCCTCATTCAAGGTTGGTCAAACCAAGGTTCAAAAGATGCACTTTTCTTGACTTTCTCGGAATTGAGTTTTGAAAGTAGATTTAGGTACCCATTTGAGAGATAAGTATGGACAACTATTTTTATGAGATTTGGAGCTATTTTTTCCCTTGTTCAAGTTTGGTCAAAACAAGGTTGAAAACATGAAATTTTGTTGACTTTCTTGTAATTGAGTTTCAAAAGTGGATTTAGGTACCCAATTCACACCTATTTTTCATGAGATTTGGAACTATTTTGGCCCTCATACGAGATTGGTCAAACCGAGGTTGAAAATATGCACTTTTGTCGACTTTCCCGTAATTGAAATTTTAAAGTAGATTAGATACCCATTTGAGAGATAAGCATGAGCTATTTTGGCCCTCGTTCAAGGTTGGTCAAACAAGGGATGAAAATTTTTATTTTTTTTTACTTTCTCAAAACTGAGTTTTGAAAGTGGATTTAGATACCCATTTGAGAGATAAGCACGGACACATGTTTTTATCAGATTTGGATTTATTTTGGCCCTCGTTCAAAGTTGGTCAAACCAAGGTTGAAAATATGCACTTTTGTCCACCTTCTCATAATTTAGTTTTGAAACTGGATTTAGGTACCCATTTGAGTGATAAGCATGGACACCTACTTTTATGAGATTTGTAGCTATTTTGGCCCGTGTTCAGGGTTGGTCAAACAAAGGTTGAAAATATTCACTTTTGTCGACTTTCTCGGAATTGAAATTTTAAAGTAGATTTAGATTTCCGTTTGAGAAATAAGCATGGAAAGCTATTTTTATGAGATTCAAAACTATTTTGACACCCATTCAAGGTTGTTCAAACCAAGGTTTAAGATATGCACTTTTGTCGACTTTCTTGGAATTGAGTTTTGAAACTGGATTTAGATAGCCATTTGAGAGATAAGCATGGAAACCTATTTTCATGAGATTTGGAGCTATTTTGGATCTCGTTCACGGTTGGCCAAGCCAACGTTGAAAATATGCACTTTTGTTGACTTTCTTAGAATTGAAATTTTAAAACTGATTTAGATACCCATTTGAGAGATAACCATTGACACCTTATTTTATGAGATTTGGAGCTATTTCGGGACTCGTTTAGGGTTGGTCAAACCAAGGTTAAAATGATGCACATTTATCGACTTTCTCGGAATTGAGTTTTGAAAGTGAATTTAGGTACCCATTTTAGTGATAAATACGGACACCTATTTTTATGGTATTTTGAGCTATTAGGGCCCTCATTCAAGGTTTGTCAAACCAAGGTTGAAAATATGCATTTTTGTCGAATTTCTCGGAATTAGGTTTTGAAAGTGGATTTAGGTACCCATTTGAGAGATAAGAATGGACAACTATTTTTATGAGCTTTGGAGCTATTTTGGCCCGCATTAAAAGTTAGTCAAACCAAGGTTGAAAATATGGACTTTTGTCGGTTCTCTCGGAATTGAAATTTTAAAGTAGATTTAGGTACCCATTTGAGAGATAAGCATGGAAACCTATTGTTATGAGATTTGGAGCTATTTTGGCTCTCGTTCACGATTGGTCAAACCAAGGTTGAAAATTTGCACTTTTTTCAACCTTCTCGTAATTGTAATTTTAAAGTAGATTTAGATCCCCATTTGAGAGATAAACATGGACACCTATTTTGATGAGATTTAGAGCTATTTAAGCCCTCATTCAAGGTTGGTCAAACCAACGTTGAAAAAATGCACTTTTGTTGACTTTCTCGGAATTGAGTTTTGAAAGTGGATTTAGATACCCATTTGAGAGATAAGCATGGAAACCTATTTTTATGATATTTGGAGCTATTTTGGCCCTTGTTCAAGGTTGGTTAAACCAATGTTGAAAAGATGCACTTTTGTCGATATTCTTGGATTTGAGTTTTGAAAGTGGATTTAGGTACCCATTTGAGAGATAAGCACGGACACCTATTTTTACGATATTTGGAGCTATTTTGGCCCACGTTCAAGGTTGGTCAAACCAAGGTTGAAAATTCTACACGTTTGTCGACTTTCTTGAAATTGAGTTTTGAAAGTGGATTTAGGTACACATTTGATAGATAAGCATGGATACCTATTTTTATGAGATTTGGAGTTATTTTGGCCCTCGTTATAGGTTGGCCAAACCAAGGTTGAAAAAATGCACTTTTGTCGATTTTCTCGGAATTGAAATTTTGAAGTAGATTTAGATACCCATTTGAGATATAACCATGGATATCTATTTGTATGAGATTTGGAGCTATTTTGGCCCTCGTTTAAGGTTGGTCAAACTAAGGTTAAAAAGTAGCACATGTGTCAACTTTCTCAGAATTGAGTTTTGAATGTGGATTTAGGTACGCATTTTAGAGATAAGCATGGACACATATTTTTATCATATTTGGAGCTATTTTGGCCCTCGTTCGAGGTTGGTCAAACTAAGGTTTAAAATATGCACTTTTGTTGAATTTCTCGTAATTGAGTTTTGAAAGTGGATTTAGTTACCCATTTGAGATATAAGCTTGTAAACCTATTTTTATGAGACTATGGCTATTTTGGCCCTTGTTCAAGGTTGGTCAAACCAAGGTTGACTTTCACATAATTGAAATTTTAAAGTAGATTTAGATACCCATTTGAGAGATAAGAATGGACACCTATTTTTATGATATTTGGAGCTATTTTCTCCTGCATTCAAGGATGCTCAAACCAAGGTTGAAAAGATGCACTTTTGTCGACTTTCTCGAAATTGAGTTTTGAAAGTGGATTTAGTAGACCCTTTTGAAAAATAAGCATGGACACCTATTTTTATGACATTTGGAGATATTCTATTCCTTGTTCAAGGTTGGTCAAACTAATGTTGAAAATATCCACTTTTGTCGACTTTTCCATAATTGAGTTTTGAAAGTGGATTTAGGTACCTAGTTGAGAGATAAGTATGGACACCTATTTTTATGAGATATGGAGCTATTTTGGCCCTCATTCAAGGTTGAATAAACCAAAGTTGAAAATATGCACTTTGGTCAACATTCTCTGAATTGAAATTCCAAAGTAGATTTAGATATTCATTTGATAGATAAGAATGCAAACCTATTTTTAATAGATTTGGAGCAATTTTGGCCCTCGTTCAAGGTTTTTCAAACCAAGGTTGAAAAGATTTATCTGTGTCAACTTCCTTGGAATTGAGTTTTTAAAGTGGATTTAGGTACCCATTTGAGAGATAAGCATAGAAACCTATTTTTATGAGATGTGGAGCTATTTTAGCCCTCGTTCAAGATTCATAAAACCAAGGTTCAGAATATGCACTTTTGTAGACTTTCTTGTTATTGAGTTGTGAAAGTGCATTTAGGTCCCCATTTGAGAGATAATCATGGCCAACTATTTTTATGAGATTTGGATTTATTTTGGCCCTCATTCAAGGTTCGTCAAACCAAGGTTCAAAATATGCAATTTTGTCGACTTTCTCAGAATTGAGTATTGCAAGTGGATTTAGGTACCCATTTGAGAGATAAGCATGGAAACCTATTTTTATGAGATTTAAATTTATTTTGTCCCACATAAAAGGTTGGTCAAACCAAGGTCTAAAATATGCACTTTTGTCGACTTTCTTGTAATTGAGTTTTGAAAGTGCATTTAGGTACCTATTTGAGAGATAAGCATGGACACCTATTTTTATGAGATTTGAAGCTATGTTGGCCCTTGTTCAAGGTTGGTCAAACTAAGGTTGAAAATATGCACTTTTGTTGACTTTGTTGAAATTAAAATTTTGAAGTACATTTAGATACCCATTTGAGAGATAAGCATGGACACCTATTTTTATTATATTTGGAGCTATTTTCGCCCTCGTTCAAGGTTGGTCAAACCAAGGTTGAAAGGATACACTTTTTTTTACTTTCTTGGAATTGGGTTTTGAAATTTGATTTAGGTACCCGTTTGATAGAAAAGAAAGGACGCCTATTTTTATGAGAGTTTTAGTTATTTTGTCCCTCATTCAAAGTTGGTCAAAGCAAGGTTCAAAATATGCACTTTTGTCCACCTTCTTGGAATTGATTTTTGAAAGTGGATTTATGTGCCCATTTGAGAGATATGCATAGAAACCTATTTTTATGAGAGTCAGAGCTATCTTGACCCTCGTTGAATGTTGGTAAAGCTAAGGTTGAAAATATGCACTTTTGTTGACTTTCTCAGAATTGAATTTTGGAAGTGGATTTAGCCACCCATTTCAGAGATAAGCATGGACACATATTTTTATGAGATTTGGAGCTATTTTGGCCATCGTTCAAGGTTTGTCAAACCAAGGTTGAAAATATGTGCTTTTCTTGACTTTCTCGAAATTTTGTTTTGAAAGTTGATTTAGGTACCGTACCCATTTGAGAGATAAGCATGGGCACCTATTTTTATGAGATTCAAATCTATTTTTTCCCTCGTTTAATGTTGGTCAAACCAAGGATGAAAATATGCACTTTTGTCGAATTTCTCGGAATTGAAGTTTTAAATTAGATTTAGATACCCATTTGAGAGGTAAGCATGTACACTTATTTTGATGAGATTTGGATCTAATTTTTCCCTCGTTCAAGGTTGGTCAAACCAAGGTTGAAATTATGCACTTTTGTTGACTTTCCCAGAATTGAGTTTCTAAATTGGATTTAGATAACCATTTGAGAGATAAGCATGGAAACCTATTTTTATGGGAGTAAACTTTCTACTCGATCATTTGCACCGATCGGACGACCAGCAACACGTGATGTGATAGCTCACGCGAGCCAGGTCATCCGATCGATGCAAATGGTTGGGTAGAAAGGTTACTCCATTTTTATGAGATTTGGACCTATTTTTGGCCCTCTTTCAAGGCTAGTTAAAAAAAGGTTTAAAATATGTACATTTGCCGACTTTCTCACGATTGAAATTTTAAAGTAGATTTAAATACCCATTTGACAGATAAGCATGGATATCTATTTTTATGATATTTGGAGCTCTTTTGGCACTCGTTCAAGGTTGGTCAAACCAAGGTTGAAAAGATGCAGTTTTGTAAAGTTTGTTAGAATTGAATTTTGAAAGTGGATTTAGGTACCCATTTGAGAGATAAGCATGGACACCTATTTGTATGATATTTGGAGTTACTTTAGCCCTTGTTCATGGTTGGTCAAACCAAGGTTGAAATGATGCACTTTTGTTGACTTTCTCAGAATTGAGTTTTGAAAGTTGATTTAGGTACCCATTTGAGAGATAAGTATGGACACCTATTTTTATGAGATTTGGGGCTATTTTGGTCATCGTTCAAGGATGGTCAGACCAAGGTTGAAAATATGCACTTTTTTGACATTCTTGGACATGAGTTTTGAAAGTAGATTCAGGTACCCATTTAAGAGATAAATATGTACACCTATTTTTAGGATGTTTGGAGCTATTTTGGCCCGCATTCAAGGTTGGTCAAACTAAGGTTGAAAATATGCAATTTTGTCGACTTTATCGAAATTGAAATTTTTGAGTAGATTTAAATACCCATTTGAGAAATAAGCATGGACACCTATTTTTATAAGATTTGGAGCTATTTTGGCTCGCGTTCAAGGTTTGTTAGACCAATGTTGAAAATATGCACTTTTGTCGAATTTCTTGAAGTTGAGTTTTGAAAGTGATTTAGGTACCCATTTGAGAGATACATATGGATATCTATTTTTATGAGATTTACAGCTATTTTGACCCTCATTCAAGGTTGGTCAAACCAAGGTTGAAAATATGCACTTTTGTCGACTTTATCGGAATTGAGTTTTGAAAGTGGATTTAGGTACCCATTTGATAGATAGGCATGGACACCTATTTTTATGATATTTGGAGCTATTTCGGCCCTTGTTCAAGGTTGGTCAAACCAAAGTTAAAAATCTAAAGTTTTGTCAACTTTCTCATAATTTAGTTTAGAAAGTGGATTTAGGTACCCATTTGATAGATAATCATGGACACCTATTTTTATGAGATTTAGAGCTATTTTGTACCGTGTACAAGGTTGGTCAAACCAAGCTTAAAATATGCACTTTTGTCGACTTTCTCAGAATTGCAATTTTAAAGTAGATTTAGATACCCATTTAAGATATAAGCATGGACACCTATTTTTATGATATTTGTACTTATTTTGGCCTTCGTTCAATGTTGGTCAAACCAAGCTTGAAAATATGCAATTTTGTTCACTTTCTCGGAATTGAGTTTTGAAAGTGGATTTAGGTACCCATTTGAGAGATAAGGATGGACACCTATTTTTATGATATTATGAGCTATTTTGGCGCTTGTTTAGCATTGGTCAAATCAAGGTTGAAAATATGCACTTTTGTCGACCTTCTCGGAATTGATTTTTGAAAGTGGATTTATGTACCCATTTAAGAGATAAGCATGGACACCTATTTTTATGAGATTTGGAGCTATCTTGGCCCTCGTTGAATGTTGGTAAAACCAAGGTTGAAAATACGTACTTTTGTCGACTTTCTCAGAATTGAGCTTTGAAAGTGGATTTAGGTACCCATTTGAGAGATAAGCATGGACACCTATTTTTATGATATTTGGAGCTATTTTGGCCCTCATTCAAGGTTGGTCAAACCAAGGTTGAAAATATGAAATTTTGTCGGCTTTCTCAAAATTGAAATTTTAAAGCAGATTTAGATACCCATTTGAGAGATAAGCATTGACACCTATTTTTATGAGATTTTGAGCTATTTTGGCCCTCGTCGAAGGTTGGTCAAACCAACATTAAAAATATGCACTTTTGTCGACTTTCTTGTAATTGAGTTTTGAAACTAGAATTAGGCACCCGTTTGAGAGATAAGCATGGGTACCTATTTTCATGAGACTTGGAGCTATTTTGGCCCTTGTTCAAGGTTGGTCAAACCAAGGTTGAAAATATGCACTTTTCTTGACTTTCGTGGAATTGAGTTTTGAAAGTGGGTTTAGGTACCCATTTGAGAGATAAGCATGGCCACCTATTTTAATGAGATTTAGAGTTATTTTGGCCCTCGTTCAAGGTTGGTCTAACTAAGATTGAAATATGCACTTTTATTGACTTTCTTGGAATTGAGTTTTGAAAGTGGATTTACATACCCATTTGAGATATAAGCATGCACACCAATTTTTATGAGATTTGGAGCTATTTTGGCCCGCGTTCAAGGTTGGTCAAATGAAGGTCGAAAATTTGCACTTTTGTCGACTTTCTCGTTATTGATATTTGAAAGTGGATTTAGGTACACATTTGAGACATAAGCATGGACAACTAGTTTTATGAGATTTGTAGGAATTTTGGCCCTCGTTAAAGGTTGGTCAAACCAAGGTTGAAAAGATGCATTTTTGTTGACTTTCTTGGATATTGGTTTTCAAAGTGGAGTTAGGTACCTATTTGAGAAATAAGCATGGAAACCTATTTTTATGAGATTTGGATCTATTTTTTCCCTCATTCAAGGTTGGGTAAACCAATGTTTAAAATATGCACTTTTTTCGACTTTCTCGAAATTGAAATTTCAAAGTAGATTTAGATACACATTTGAGAGATAAGCATGGACACCTATTTTTATTAAATTTGGAGATATTTTAGCCCTCATTCAAGGTTGATAAAGAAAACGTTGAAAAGATGCACTTTTGTCGACTTTATCGAAATTGAGTTTTGAAAGTGGATTTAGGTACCCATTTGAGAAATAAGCATTGACACCTATTTTTATGAGATTTGGAGTTATTTTGGCTCGCATTCAAAGTTGGTCAAACCAAAGTTAAAAATATGCACATTTGTCGAGATTTTTTGGAATTTAAGTTTTAAGGTAGATTTAGATACCCATTTGATAGATAAACATGGAGACCTATTTTTATGATATTTGGAGAGTTTTTGGCCCTCGTTCAAGGTTGGTCGAACCAGTGTTGAAAAGATGCACTTTTATCAACTTTAACAGAATTGAGTTTTGAAAATGGATTTAGGTACATACCCATTTGAGAGATATCCATGGATACCTATTTGTATGAGACTTGGAGCTATTTTGGCCCTTGTTCAAGGTTGGTCAAACCAAAATTGAAAATATGGACTTTTGTCAACTCTCTCAGAATTGAGTTTTGACAACGTATTTAAGTACCCATTTGAGAGATAAGCATGGAAAGCTATTTTTATGAAAATTTGAGCTATTTTTGCCTTCTTTCAAGGTTGGTCAAACCAATGTTGAAAAGATGCACTTTTGTGAACTTTCTCGGCATTTAGTTTTTAAAGTGGATTTAAGTACATATTTGAGAGATAAGCATGGACACCTATTTTTATGAGATTTATAGCTAGTTTGGCCCTCATTCAAGGTTAGTCAAACCAAGGTTGAAGATATGCACTTTTGTCGACTTTCTTAGAATTGAAATTTAAAAGTAGATTTAGATAACCACTTTAGAGATAAGAATTGACACATATTTTTATGAGATTTGGAGCTATTTTGGCCCTCATTCAATGTTGGTCAAACCAACCTTGAAAAGATGCACTTTTGGCGAATTTTTCGGAATTGAATTTTGAAAGTGGATTTAGGTACCCATTTGAGAGTTAAGCATGGACACCTATTTTTATTAGATTTGCAGTTATTTTGGCCCTTGTTCAAGGTTGGTCAAACCAAGGTTGAAAATATGCACTTTTGTCGACTTTCTTGGAATTGAGTTTTGAAAGTGTATTTAGGGACCCATTTGAGAGATACGTATGGACACCTATTTTTATGAGATTAAGAGCTATTTTGGCTTGCGTTTAAGGTTGGTCAAATGAATGTTGAAAATATGCACTTTTATCGACTTTCTCGGAATTGAAATTTTAAAGTAGATTTAGATACCCATTTGAGATCTAAGCATAAACACCTATTCTTATGAGATTTGAAGTTGTTTTGGACCTCATTCAAGTTTGGTCGAACCAAGGTTGAAAAGATGCACTTTTGTCGACTTTCTCGGAATTGACTTTTGAAAGTGGATTTAGGTACCCATTTGAGAGATAAGCATGGAAATCTATTTTTATGAGATTTGGAGTTATTTTTTCCCTCATTCAATGTTGGTCAAATCAAGCTTGAAAATATCCACTTTTGTCGACTTTCTTGGAATTAAGTTTTGAAAGTGGATTTAGGTACCTATTCAAGATATAAGAATGGACACCTATTTTGATAATATTTGGATCTATTTTGGCCCTCGTTCAAGGTTGGCCGAACTAAGGTTGAAAAGATGCACTTTTGTCGACTTTGTCAGAATTGAGTTTTGAAAGTGAATTTAGGTACCCAATAGAGAGATAAGCATGGAAACCTATTTTTATGAGATTTGAACTATTTTTGCCCTCATTCAAGGTTGGTCAAACCAAGGTTGAAAATATGCTCTTTTGTCGACTTCCTCATAATTGAGTTTTGAAAGTGGATTTAGGTACCCATTCGAGAGATAAGCATGGACACCTATTTTTATGATGTTTGGAGCTATTCTCGCCTTTGTTCAAGGTTGGTCAAACCAAGGTTGAAAATATTCACTTTTTGGTAACTTTCTCGGAATTGAAATTTTAAAGTAGATTTGGAGACTAATTTGAGAGATAACCATGGACACCTATTTTTATGAGATTTAGAGCAATTTCGGCCCTCGTTCAAGGTTGGTCAAACCAAGGTTGAAAATATGCACTTTTGTCGACCTACTCGTAATTGAGTTTTGAAAGTGGATTTAGGTACCCATTTGAGAGATAAGAATGGACACCTATTTTTATGAGGTTTGGAGCTATTTTGGCCCTCGTTCAAGGTTGGTCAAACCACAATTGAAAATATGCACTTTTGTCGACTTTCTCGGAATTGAGTTTTGAAAGTGGATTTAGGTACCCATTTGAGAGATAAGCATGGACACCTATTTTTATGATATTTCGAGCTATTTTGGCTCAATTTCAAAGTTAGTTAAACAAAGGTTGAAAATATGCACTTTTGTCGAATTTCTAGGAATTGAGTTTTTAATGTGGATTTAGGTACCCATTTCAGAGATAAGCATGGACACCTGTTTTATGAGATTTGGCGGCTATTTTGGCACTCGTTTAAAGTTGGTCAAACCAATGTTGAAAAGATGCACTTTTCTGGATTTTCTCAGAATTGAGTTTTCAAAGTGGATTTAGGAAACCATTTGAGAGATAAGCAAGGACACCTATTTTTTAGAGGTTTGGAGCTATTTACGTCCTCGTTAGAGGTTGGTCAAACAAAGGTTTAAAATATGTAGTTTTGTCAACTTTCTCAGAATTGAGTTTTGAAATTGGATTTAGGTACCTATTTGAGAGATAAGCATGGAAACCTTTTTTTATGAGATTTTGAGCTATTTTGGCCCTCGTTCAAGGTTGGTCAAACCACGGTTGAAAATATGCACTTTTGTCAACTTTCTCGGAATTGAGTTTTGAAAGTCGATTTAGGTACCCATTTGAGAGATAAGCATGGACACCTATTTATATGATATTTGGAGCTATTTTCTCCCTTGTTCAAGGTTAATTAAACAAAGGTTGAAAATATGCATTTTTGTTGAATTTCTAAGAATTTAGTTTTGTTTATGGATTTAGGTACCCATTTTAGAGGTACGCATGGACACCGATTTTTATGAGATTTGGAAATATTTTGGCCCTCATTCAAGGTTGGTCAAACCAAGTTTGAAACTATGCACTTTTTTCGACTTTCTCAGAATTGAGTTTTGAAAATGGAGTTAGGTACCGATTTTAGAGATAAGCATGGACATCTATTTTTATTTGATTTTGAGCTACTTTATCTCTCGTTCAAGGTTGGTAAAACAAAGGTTGAAAATATGCACTTTTGTAGACTTTCTCATAATCGAGTTTTGAAAGCGGATTTAGGCAGCCATTTGAGAGACAACCATGGAAACCTATTTTTATGAGATTTGGAGCTATTTTGGACCTCGTTCATGGTTGGTCAAACCAAGGTTGAAAATATGCACTTTTTTTGACTTTCTCATAATTGAGTTTTGAAAGTGGATTTAGGTACCAATTTCGGAGATAAGCATGGACACCCATGTTTATGATATTTGGAGCTATTTCAACCCTCGTTCAAGGTCAACAAAGAAGGGTTGAAAAGATGCACTTTTGTTCATTTTCTCGGAAATGAAATTTTAAAGTAGATTTAGATACCCATTTGAGAGATAAGCATGGACACCTATATTTAAGAGATTTGGAGCTATTTTGGCCCTCGTTCAAGGTTGGTCAAACCAAGGTCGAAAATATACACTTTTATTGAATTCTCAGAATTGAGTTTTGAAAGTGGATTTGGTAACCCGTTTAAGAGATAAACATGGACACCTATTTTCATGAGATTTAGAGTTATTTTGGCCCTTATTCAAGGTTGGTCAAACCAAGGTTTAAAATATGCAATTTTTTCAACTTTCTCGAAATTGAAATTTTAAAGTAGATTTAGATACCCATTTGAGAGATAAGTATCGACACCTCTTTTTATCAGATTTGGAGTTATTTTGGTCGATGTTGAAGGTTGGTCAAACCAAGGTTGGAAAGATGCACTTTTGTTGACTTTCTCATAATTGAGTTTTGAAAGTGGATTTAGGTACCCATTTTAGCAATAAGCATGGACACCTATTTTTATGAGATTTGGAGCTACTTTGGCACTCATTCAAGGTTGGTCAAACCAAGGTTGAAAATATGCACCTTTTTTCATTTCTCATAATTGAGTTGTGGAAGTGGATTTAGGTACCCATTTGAGAGATAAGCATGGATACCTATTTTTATAAGATTTTGAGTTATTTTGGCCCTCATTCAAGGTTGGTCAAACCAAGGTTGAAAATATGCACTTTTGTTGACTTTCTCGGAATTGAGTTTTGAAAGTGGATTTAGGTACCGATTTGAGAGATAAGCATGGACACCTATTTTTATGAGACTTGGAGCTATTTTGATCCTTGTTCAAGGTTGGCCAAACCAAGGTTGACAAATGCACTTTTGTCGACTTTTTCGGAAATGAGTTTTGAAAGTGGATTTAGGTACCCATTTGAGAGATACGCACGAACACCTGTTTTTATAATATTTTTTGGTTTATTGCCTTAATTCAAAGTTGGTCAAACGAAGGTTGAAAATATGCACTTTTGTCGACTTTCTCGGAATTGAAATTTTAAAGTAGATTTAGATACCCAGTTGAGAGATTAGCATGGACACCTATTTTTATGAGATTTGGAGCTATTTTGGCCCTTGTTCAAGGTTGGTCAAACCAAGGTTGTGCACTTTTGTCAACTATCTTAGAATTGAGTTTTGAAAGTGGATTTAGGTACCCATTTGAGAGAAAAGCATGGTCACATATTTTTATGAAATTTGGAGCTATGTTGGCCCTCGTTTAAGGTTGGTCAAACCATGGTTGAAAATATCCACTTTTGTCGACTTTCTCGGAATTGAGTTTTGAACGTGGATTTAGGTACCCATTTGAGAGAAAACCATGGACATATATTTTTATGAGATTTGGAGTTATTTTTTCCCTTGTTCAATGTTGGTTAAACCAAGGTTTAAAATATGCACTTTTGTCAACTTTCTTGGAATTGAGTTTTAAAAGTAGAATTAGGTACCCATTTGAGAGATAAGCATGGACACTTATTTTTATGAGATTCAGAGCTACTTTGGCCCTCGTTCTAGTTTGTTCAAACCGTGGTTGAAAATATGCATTTTTCTCAACATTCTTGGGATTGAAGCTTTAAAGTAAATTTAGATACCCATTCGAGAGATAAGCATGGACACCTATTTTTATGAGATTTCATGTTATTTTGGCTCTCATTCAAGAATTGTCAAACCATGGTTGAAAAGATGCACTTTTGTTGATTTTCTTGAAATTGAGTTTTCAAAGTGGATTTTGTTACGCAATTGACACATAAGCTTGGACACATATTTTTATGAGCATTGGAGCTATTTTGGCCCTCGTTACGGGTTGGATAAACCAAGGTTGAAAATATGCACTTTTGTCGACTTTCTTGGAATTGAGTTTTGAAAGTGGATTTAGGTACCCATTTGAGAGATAAGCATGGACACCTATTTTTATGAGATTTGGAGCTATTTTGGCGTGCGTTCAATTTTGGTCAAAACAAGGTTGAAAATATGTAATTTTGTCGACTTTCTTGGAATTGAGTTTTGAAAATAGATTTAGTACACATTTGAGAGATACGCATGGACACCTATTTTTATGAGATTTGGAGCTATTTTGGCCTTTTTTAAGGTTGGTCAAACTAAGGTTGAAAATATGCACTTTTGTTGACTTTCTCAGAATAGAAATTTTAAAGTAGATTTAGATACTCATTTTAGAGATAAGCATGGACAACTATTTTTATGAGATTTGAAGATACTTTGGATCTTGTTGAAGGTTGGTCAAACCAAGGTTGAAAAGATGTACTTTTGATGACTTTCTTGGAAATGTGTTTTGAAAGTGGATTTAGGTACCCATTTGAGAGATAAGCATGTACACCTATTTTTATGAGTTTTGGAGCTATTTTGGCACTCCTTCAAGGTTGATTAAACTAGGATTGCAATATGCACTTTTGTAGACATTCTCGAAATTGAGTTTTGAAAGTGGATTTAGTTATACATTTGACAGAAAAGATTGGAAAGCTATTTTTATGAGATATGGAGTTATTTTGGCCCTCGTACAAGGTTGGTAAAGCCAAGGTAGAAAATATGCTCTTTTGTAGACTTTGTCGAAACTGAGATTTTAAAGTAGATTTAGATACCCATTTGAGAGATAAGCATGAATACCTATTGTTATGATATTTGGAAATATTTTGGACTTGATTCTAGGTTGGTCAAGCTAAGGTTGAAAAGATGCACTTTTGTCCACTTTCTTGGAATTGAGTTTTGAAAGTAGATTTAGGTAACCATTTGAGAGATAAGCATGGACACCTATTTTTATTAGATTTGGATCTATATTGGCCCTCGTTCATAGGTTGGTCAAAGCAAGATTGAAAATATGCACTTTTTTCCACTTTCTCAGAATTGAGTTTTTAAAGTTGATTTAGGTACCCATTTGAGAGATAAGCATGGACACCTAATTTTTCGAGATTTGGAGATATTTTAGCCCTCCTTCAAGTTTGGTCAAACCAAGGTTGAAAATATGCACTTCTGTCGACTTTCTCAGAATTGAGTTTTGAAAGTGGATTTAGGTATCCATTTGAGAGATTAGTATGAAAACCTATTCTTTGAGATTTGACGCTATTTTTGACATTGTTCAAGGTTGATCAAACGAAGGTAAAAAATATGCATTTTTGTCGACTTTCTCGGATTTGAGTTTTGAAAGTGGATTTAGGTTCCCATTTGAGAGATAAGCATGGACACATACTTTTATGAGATCCAGATCTCTTTTGGCCCTCATTCAAGGTTGGTCAAACCACGTTTGAAAAAATGTACTTTTGTCAACTTTCTGAGAATTGAAATTTTAAAGTGGATTTAGATACCCATTTTAGATATAAGCATGGACACCTATTTTTATGATATTTGGAGTTATTTTGGCCCTCGTTCAAGGTTGGTCAAACCAAGGTCGAAAATATGCACTTTTTTTAATTTCTCAGAATTGAGTTGTGAAAGTGGATTTAGGTACTGATTTGGGAGATAAGCATGGATACCTATTTTTATAAGATTTGGAGTTATGTTGTCCCTCATTCAAGGTTGGTCAAACCAAGGTTGAAAATATGCACTTTTGTCGACTTTCTCGGAATTGAGTTTTGAAAGTGGATTTTGGTACCAGTTTGAGAGATAAGCATGGACACCTATTTTTATGAGATTTGCAGCTATTTTGACCCTCATTCAAGGTTGGTCAAACCAAGCTTAAAAATATGCACTTTTTTTGACTTTCTCAGAATTGAGTTTTGAAAGTGGATTTAGGTACCCATTTGAGAGATAAGCACAGGCCCCTATTTTTATAATATTTTGAGCTATTTTTCCTTAATTCAAGGTTGGTCAAACCAAGGTTGAAAATATGCACTTTTTTCTACATTCTCAGAATTGAAATTTGAAAGTAGATTTAGATACCCATTTGACAGATTAGCATGGAAACCTATTTTTATGAGATTTGGAGCTATTTTGGTCCTCGTTCAAGGTTGGTCAAACCAAGGTTGAAAAGATGCACTTTTGTCAACTGTCTCAGAATTGAGTTTTCAATGTGGATTTAGGTACCCATTTGAGAGAAAAGCATGGTAACCTATTTTTATGAGATTTGGAGCTATTTTAACCCTCGTTTAAGGTTGGTCAAACTACAGTTGAAAATATCCATTTTTGTTGACTTTCTCGAAATTGAGTTTTGAAAGTGGATTTAGGTACCCATTTGAGAGATAACCATGGACATATATTTTTATGAGATTTGGATTTATTTTTTCCCTCGTTCAATGTTGGTCAAACCAAGGTTGAAAATATGCACTTTTGTCAACTTTCTTGGAATTGAGTTTTACAAGTGGAATTAGGTACCGATTTGAGAGATAAGTATGGACACTTCTTTTTTTTATCTGTAAGCAGGAGAAATTCTATTATAGTACAAAAATGGTGATACAAAATGATATTCAGAAAGACCTGGTTTGCTAGCAGCACTAGACAGAACCAGCCTAGAAATAGTCAAGACTCATAAGGGTCGTTCCCAAAGATATTAACTGTAACAGGAAATAATGCAGATCTATAACATAATGAGATCCCAAAGATCTGGCTCCTACAAAAACCAATATATCCCCTGATACTGGAACCGTCCATGAAGATGTAACTAAGAAAAAGGTCTATATAAAAAACATATAACCCTATCCCACCCATGGTTCAGAGTCACAAAAAACAGAATTAACCTTCTTAAAGCAGATAGATGAACCACACAAGATACAAACCAAAACCTAGGACCCTAAAACAACACTTTTTATTTTAGACCATAACAAAAATGGGTCTGTTGTTGATCCCCAAACATATCAGACCATAACAAAACTAGTCTACTATGTAATACTTTAATAACCTTACAAGAAACAAATCAAAAAGTACATAGATCACAAAACTTGATACCTCAGATTCCCACAACCAGGTTTGGTCCCAGGTGGCATTCCTCTTGTTGAGAATGAAGAGATATGGCCCCTTCGTTGGTAGGAGAATTAGCAAGAGTACTCGCCAGGGTGATGGAAGTGTCCCCTGGACTATCTAGAATCTCCTTAGCAATCCGATCAAGAAGCCAAAACCCTGTCGAGCTTTCCTGCTACCCCCTCCGAATGAGGTAAAGAACTTCCTGTATCCCTTGCGCAATCTGAATCTTTTCTTATATATATCGATCCAGTAGAATTCGAGTAGTCCAGAAAGGATTGAGCATTAGGGGTCTACCCATAAGGGCCTTGTATTGCGTGAGGAGATCTAATTCCTTAATGGTAATGAAAGCCTTAATAGACATTGGAGTCTCTGCCATGTACCGGTTGCCCCAGTTAAAGGGGCATTGAGATGGGTCTTCCTCAATTGTTGGTAGATCATTCCTGGAACTGGCTATAGCCCCACTATGGCATTCTACTCTACTATTTCCCCTCTGACGGTTGTGAACTCTCTAGTAGCAAGGCATTATCTCAACACACATAATTTTACTTGGTGTCAAGGGGAACAGAATCGCCACCTTCAGTGATACCTTGTGTTCACATTTGGGAAAATTTATTGCTGACAGACCCTCCCTTCTATAGAATGGCACCTTGAATCTGCTCGTGATTTTTTTCCTTTATCACCATAATTTGATTCCCTTCACCGCATTTTATCAAATCTCTTATACTGTGCGAGAGATTCACCACCTTCTGCTTCATTAAATACCTGTTGATACAGAGATCTTTGAAATTCCTCGTTCTTACGATATCAAATGGGGTATCTGTACCTGCAGACTTGCAGGTTTGGCTCATCTTCTTCCCCTCGCACAGATCAGCCTATGTATTATTCCTGCAAGGAGATATAAAGCATCGATGGTTAACAGGCTCACCTACTGGCATACTATCCATCTGTTGCATCCATGTGCTCCGTACCTTCACCGCGTGTTTAGGCTTGTGGAAAAACTGACCCCATCTAGTGATTAGGACATCTCACAGCTTTCCGCGCCTACCACCACTGCATTTGAGGGCTCATTACTTGATGTTGATAAGATGACTGGCTACATTCTTGTTGAGTTGGAGCACCAACTGTCATTCACAAGCTGCAGGTTGGGATGTGTCTGACAATTTTGCATTTTACAACTACCTTTCCTGTCATCCTCTGCCAATTTCATGCAACGTTGCCATATTTCCTGTTTGTTTCCCCTATCATCGAGCTCTTCTGCATGGAATGAGCATCTGCTTTCCACTCCTTCATTCGCAAGAGAATCCACTACCTTGTTGCTTGATCTCCTCACATGAAAAAACATAATGGCTTCATGTCCTGGTAGGATTCTTCTGAGAGTGCATAGTCATCCTTCCCATCGCCAATTCTTTGAGACTTGTGATGTAGATGCACCATTTTTGAGCTATCGAGCCATGTTTATTATTATCTATGATTCACCTTCCACCACCACTAGAGTCTTCCTCATTTGCAATGGCCATGCTAATCCATTAACTATTCCTTTTAGCTCAGGCATGTTGTTTGTGTTGTTGCCAATTGATACCCAGATAAAGCTGAGAATAATTCCTTCTAAGTTCCTTATTGCTCCCCCAAATCCTGCATGGCCTGGATTTCCTTTGGCTGCTCCATCAAAATTGAATTTGAAGGATCTAGCTTGTGGTCTAGTCTAGGATTCCAGGCTAATAATAGATGTTGGAGCTGTTCTGGTTAGCGCGTTGTTGGCCGGTAATTCAACAATCCCCAATTCATACAAAATTATTCATTCGTTTTCTTCAGCTATGAAATCTTCATGTGTCCATTGGTGTAGGGTAATTGTTTCTTTTAGATGTGCTTCTATGGAGTTCCATATTTCCCCTTGTTTTTGGGTTTTGTTTTCAAAGATTTGACTGTTACAAGTTTTCCATAGTTCCCATATTGTAAAACTAGGGAGAAGCTCCCACAGTCTATTAACAATTTTATTTTTGAATACTTTCATGGGCCATTCTGCATTTGTGATATCCGGTCTTCCTTTGTGACGGTGGTTTCTTTTAAACATGGACGCTCCTTTTTCCCAGATTGAATCTGCCACTGTATAGTCATCCATGGGATGGTTGATAGTTTCATTGTTCTCCTCACACATACATCATCTACAGGGTCCAATGATTCCCCTGATTTGAAGGTTATCCCATGTTAGGATGCGTCATTTAATCACAAGCCAACAAAAAACCGTGACCTTTGGCCACCATCCTCCTTTCCATAATTTCCCCCATTTGGCATCGGGTTCAATATTCTGACCCCCTATTACCAGACCTAGGGCTTATTTGGGGTTGAAATTTCCTGTGTTGGAGTACCCCCATATGAGTTTATCTAGGCCATCATTCTTGGCAATTCTTCTGGAGTTGAGCTCTGCTATGAAATATTCAATGTCTTCCCCTGGGGCTTAGGATTTCCACTAGTTACCATCTTTCCAAGTCCTGAAGAGTCGGTCATTGTTTCAAGTGTCCCAGAATTCTGCCACCGTACTTCGGGAATGATTATGAAGAAATGATCTTAGAATAGGGGACTCGTCACTGCATGTTAGCACCAGTTCCTGGTTCCATGCATCACTTGCAAATCGGGTTGTTTGGCCATCCCTCACTTCCCAAAAGCTGTGTTTTTGTACCAGTCCTCTATTTTTCTGCGTCACTTTCCATATACTAGATCCTGGTAATTTCACTCTGAAACACACCAGCGATTGCTTGGGCCATAGAGGAGCATATTTCAGGTGCCACAATTTAGACCACAGCTCCTCCTCATAGTTTATCCACCACCACCATATTTTGGCACTCATCACTTTGTTATTGTCTAGAGGGCCTCGTAGTCCCAGGCCCCTACTTCCTTCGTAGTGCATATGGTTTTCCAATCCACCAAAGGCCATTTCCTATGCCCTTCTGATCCTCCCCATAGGAAATTTCTCTAAACATTTCTGATTTGTTTAAGAACTGATTTCTGAGCTGCAAGCACCGAGAAAAGATATAAGGGGATTGCATGTAGAACCGATTTCACCAAAATGAGTCTGCTTGGAAAATTGAGGGCTATGTAAGTCCAGAGTTTGAGATTTTGTTTTATTTTATCCAACAATTCCTTCCTGGTGAATTGTTTAATGGTTGATTCTGCTAACGGTGCTCCCGGATATTTAGATGGTAGAGTACCTTCCGAGAACTCCAGGATTCTGAGGATGTTCCTTTTGGTGATTCTAGAGGTATTGAGGAAGTAAGTCTAAGATTTTTCTTTGTTGATTTCTAGACCACTTGCTTCCAAGAATGTGTTTAGACTATCTTTGATACCCCTTTCCTCCTAGACTGATGAAGGGCCCATGAGCATATTATCATCCACAAACTGTTGGTGGGTCTGGGGGTCCATCCCTATAGTTAGAGATAAACCCCAAATTTTTTTCTCAGATCTTCTATTTTTTAGCAGCCTTCCTAATCCTTCAGCTGCTATGATGAAAATAAAGAGGAAGAGGGGATCCCCATGCCTTATTCCTTTGAAGGCGTTGAAGGGATTCGAAGGGGAGCCATTGACCAAAATTGAGAAAAAAGCCAAAGAGGCCATGTTCATTACCTAGTTTGTCCACTCCTCTCAGAAGGAAAAATCTCTGAGAATTCCTGCCAAGAAATTCCAACTCAATTTTTCATATGCTTTCGAGAGATCCAGTTTTAGGAGCATACCTGGAGTCTTCATTGCTTTTAGCGAGTGAATTGTTTCATGGACTGAAATAATGACATCCAGGATCTGCCTTGATTCGACGAACCCAACTTGTTCCAGTGAGATGATGAGTAAAAGTAGGGGCCTTAGGTGATTTGCTATAACCTTTGATATGATTTTGTAGATGACACTACACAGATAAATCAGTCTAAGTTTCCCAGGATCCTCTGTACCATTTTATTTGGGATGAGTGTTAGGAATGTAGAGTTAATAGCTCTTAGAATATTCCCTATCTTCTTAGATTCTTCCACCAAGGCCCATATTTCCTCCTTTAACAAATCCCAACAAGCATCAAACAAATTCGTGGTAAACCCATCCAAACCCAGAGCTTTGTATTTTTCCATTTTCTTGATAGCCATCTCCACTTCCATCAACTAAATGGATTTTCCCAATATGTGATTGTGTTCATCCGTGATAAGCTTGGGGATATGGCTTAACACTTCTATCTGGGATTCCTCTTTGTCTTCTTCGGGTTCCTGCAGGAGATTGGAAAAATAAGAGTTCAAGGTGGTTTCTAATTCTTCTTGAGTTTCACCTAAATTCCCATCCTCCATCTTCAATCCTTCTAGTTGGTTCCCCTGTCTGTGTTGGATAGCTGCTTTGTGAAAAAAGTTGGTGTTATGTTCCCCTTCTTGGAGCCATTTGACTCTTGCCTTCTGGTTCCAGTAGACTTCCTCCTGTTGTTCTCTTTGACTGAATTCCTATAACAAAATCATTTCTTGTATATTTAACTCCTCTGAGAATCCCATATTCATCCATTAATCCTCGTTCAGCTTCATCTTACATTCTAAATCCTATTTTGCTTGAAATATATTGCCAAAGGAATCCTTGTTCCATTTTTTTATATTAACTTTCAAGAGTTTAAGTTTCTATTGGAATTGATACATTTGGGTGCCTTTTATGGGTGGGGAACTTTCCAACCATTCCTTGAGTTTCTCATGGAAATCCAGTTGGAGAAGCCAAAATTTTTCAAATATGAATAGTCTTCGAGGATTTATCCTGACATTATCCAATTCTAGACTGATGGACTAGTGATCTGATCTTGCCGCTGGAAGTACCACCGCTCTTAAGTATCCACCAGCCATCATGATAGATTTCGAGATTAAAAAGTGATCAGGCTGGCAAGCTATCCCTCTATCTCCAGTTTGTTTGTTGTTCCAGGTGAATATACCATTAGAAGTTCTAACATCAATCAAATTGAGGTCATCAATTACAACATTGAATTGAGCACTAGCAGAGTTCAAGTTCTGTATACCACCCTTTTTTCGTCTAGGTTTCTGATCTGGTTGAAATCTCCACCCAAGATCGAGGATTTGTCCTCAATAATTTCTTTGATGTCAAATATCGAGTCCAGAAAGGCCATTTTCTACTCTTCCCTCAGGGGTCTATAGACATTGGTCAAAAATCCTTTTATTCTGGTACCTAGAATGTGGAAGTATGCAGAGAGAGTAAAAGGGGTTGCTAGGAAGCCCGAGAGATTAACCTCTCATGGATTCCAGAAAATTCCCATCTCTCCTGCTACCCCTATGGAATCTATCGCAACTGATTCAAAACCCTTCTGGATTTTCCAGGCTATACTTGATAGTTTTTCTCCCGAGCATCTTGTTTCTTGCAGAAAGACAATCCCATATTTTTCTTTTTCAATACTTCTTCTGAGAAGATGGAGTTTAAGAGCGCTACTATAGCCTCTAATGTTCGAGGATGTAATCCTCATCAAGATTAGTTTAGATGGATGGATAAAGTGCAGCATCTATTGTTGGATACTACCCTAAAGCCACCAGTTGCTCTCCTATTGCTTTGATTCTTTGTACATTGGTTGGCCTTCCCTGCTTTTCTTTTTTTATTTTTCTTTCCATCCATGACTTTGAGAGATTACAACTACTCCCAAGGAGTTCGAGTTTTTATCTTGAATTAGTGCTTTCTCCAACAGGGAGACTTACTGTGGGGGAATCTGGGTTGGAGTCTTGTCAGAGCAAGCAGCTTTCAATCTGTCCAGATCCAGATCTCCTATCTCCATGTGTTCTGATGCAGGTTCCGTTGTCCCTGAGTCTTTCTTGACCACCTCTTGCTACCTTTGGAGAAGATGATCTAAAGGGGTTTTGATATTTTCTTGTTGCTTTTTTGGGGTGATCTCTATCTCCTTCTCCTAGTGGTGTTTATTTTGTTTACTATATTGGTCTTCTTTAATGTTTGCCTTATTCTTCTCTGTTTGTTGGACTTCTTTGCTAATTTCCTTATCTTCTTAGAGGACCTCATACCTATTTTGTATTTGCACTCTTTTATTTATGTCTGGTCCCGATGTCTTTCTCTCTTGTCGTTTCTTGTTTTGGGTTTTGGTAAATCCATCACCTTCTTGGTTGTTCTGATCTTTCTTCCCTCCTGATTTTTTATTTTCAGGACAATCACAAAATAGATGTCTATGCTCATGACATATTCTACAGATAAATGGGATTTGTTCATAATATATAGCTTGGAACCATTCCTCATCTTCCCATGTTAGCTCAATTCCATGTGGTAGATCTCTGGATATGTCAAGGTAGATACATATTCTATCATATGATATGTATTCTCTTTGTCTAGTTTGCTCTGACGCTTTGATGAAATTCCCCAATGTGTTCCCTATATCCATAAAGGTTTCTTCCTTCCAGTATTCCGTTGGGAGGGAGTACATTCTTATCCATACTAAAGAAATCGTAAGGTTTTATTTGTAAGGATTGAATCTCTCTTTCCATGCTTTGAGGAAAAGGCCCGCTAAATTGTAGAAGTAGGGGCCATTCTCAAAAATTCTCATTCGGTCTTCTTCATTAAATAAGATTATCGTGAAGAACCCTTTGGCTCCTAGCTGGAGGTCATAGTGGCCTTGGGGTTTCCACGTGGTGTTTATCCACTAGACCAAGGTATTTTCTATGGGCCAAATCCCCACAAATTTTCCTATGAGAGCGTGTTCTTTCATGTATTGGATGTGTTCTCTGACTCTTTCTGATTTGATCTGCAGTTTTGGGACCGTCTTGGATTTCTCTAACTCCTTATTGTTCCCTAATTATTTGTTTCCTCCTTGTTGATCTCACTAGAACCTTCCCCATCTCAGATCAAATCATATGGAATGATTATTCCTTTCCCCTTTTCAATTTCCATTCCCGAGATAATAGAGGGGATTGCAGGTCGCTCCTACACTGTTGCATTCCTCCCACGGTCCCTCTCCCCACGAGGAGGATTAGGAACCATCTTTATTTGCCTTACTAAGACGCCTCTATCATACATGTACTCTGTAGATACTTCCTCCTTGGTACCCAAACCCCCAACCTCGCATCAAGTTGCAGAGCCGTCATCCATCTCTTCGCATTTCGAGTCGATTTTTCAAATAAGCATGGACACTTCTTTTTATGAGATTCAGAGCTATTTTGGTCCTCGTTCTAGTTTGGTTAAAACATGGTTGAAAATATGCAGTTTTTTCAACTTTCTCAAAATTGAAATTTTAAAGTAGATTTGTCGAGCGAAATTGTTGTCGGTTTAATTCCGTTGCAGTAATTGCCCAACTATTTATTTACTTATCAATCCGGGGTATGCCCTTACCCATATGTCACCTCATAGTTAGGAGCACGAATAATCGCACTCGCATGAAAAAGAAATTAATACCTCAATCCCTTATGCTTCCCCGGCAACGGCGCCAAAATGTCGAGCGAAATTGTTGTCGGTTTAATTCCGTTGCAGTAATTGCCCAACTATTTATTTACTTATCAATCCGGGGTACGTAAACTGACGAAGCACGTGCACTGTTTGTGCAGAACTGAAGTAGATCTAATCTAACTTAATCTAATTTGCTGAAATCAAATTAATCTAGGAAAGCATTGAAACGCTAACTAGGAAAGCATTGAAATTGCGTAAGAGAAATACAACATGTGAAGAGTTAACAACAGTGACATAAGTGAGCTCACATCCACAAATCAATAATCAAATGACAACCATGAAAATATAACAATGAAAGCTTGAATCATATTAAGAATCTCAAATCAAGACTAATCTAACAAGTACAAAATCCAATCCAATGCACTTCCATTACAACCCTCCTACAAGCTTAATCACAACCTAATTACCGCTTTCCGAATGGAGAGGGAACACTCTCCTTTATACATGAGAGGCCTTAAGAAAAAGATAAGAACAGATCCACTATTCTCTCAACTACTCTCAACCACTTTCCTC
>LPNX010572428.1:0-66655 GCA_001517045.1 Pseudotsuga menziesii
ATGCGTCCCCATTAGTGCAGTGTTAAATACTTAACCGTTAAAATTTCCTTAAAATAATCACCAGATGATTATGGAGAACTCTTTCTTCTTGTGCATTTTAAAATTGTAATCTGAATTTTATATTATTTTAACATTATGGAAGTCAATCTGGTCCTAAAATTATGAGATTAGGTATTAGTTCAAGGTTTGAGGTCTTAGCATAATCAAAGTGTGTATTAATGCAGCATTAGGTAAGGAAATAACCAATTTAAAGCAAAAATGAAAGATGTCTATATTTGAAATTATGATTTTTTTTTTAATATGGTTCACATACCTCATACCTCAGAGAGGGGTCACTATGTTTATGGGAAGAATTCCCAAGAGGGCCAACCCGAAGGGGCCTCACCCTTTCGGTTCTGATTACGGAGCCTAACCTGGTGGGGACATCAAGTGGGGCTCTTATATATCTATGCATAGCCACGTGAGGAAATGCACAACTCTCAACCACTTAAGCTAACCCTTTAGGATCCATATTTGAAATTATGATAATTATCAACAGAAAAGTAAAATAAAAATCATAAATAGTATTATTTAATAAAATCATATTGTTGGAATCTATAAAGTCGAAACTATGTGTGTGTAGTTTCATTGGGGATGGATTTGTTGTTTTTGCAGTCTAAACTACAGTTGTCATGCTGAACTAAATCCAAAGAAACCAAGTCAACAAACATGTAATTTGAAATTCTCAATCCGAACGTGAAATTATGAATTTAAGGAACACACATTATAAGAACACATGTGTTATTGTGAATACAAATCCACAATGTCTTATTATTCTTACATGATTGGATACCATATAATAGATCAAGAACATAGTCATACCTCCCACTACCTTGTTTTCTAATTCAAATTTGTAATATTGGTGTATTATTTTGAGATGAGTTTTTCATGAGAAATTTTGTGGTTGATTGATATCATACATAGGGGACTAGACTTATCAGAACCTACACATATATGCATAAGAAATTGGTACAATGATTAAATTAATCATTCAAGGAGGTATTGGTGTCCACACATGTCATATGTGAGAAATTGGATTTGAATCCTTAAAAAAGTTTTGGACAATGTTGGAGTCTACATCACTCAATTGGAACTTAAACATAGAGCATGCAATCATAAAATAACATAAGCCTTAAGGTAGATAATCATAGCCATTTGATGTCATCTTTCTCGATGATTAACAATAGTGTGAAATGCCCCTAGATTTACCCTTGTAATATATTTAATCAAAATTATGTAAATGAAGTAAATATGATAGTATGGATTCCTAGTGTGGCGCTCAAGGCCAAGGCCTGGCGAGTGAATGCATAACCATGTATGATGTAAATATTGTTATTGGACCATATGGTTGGCTTGTCGTGCTAAATTGAAATATTTGTAAATATTATGTGCATAAATAATAAAATGGTCCAAGATGGATGTGTGAGGAGCACTAGAGGGGCTATGATTCTACTAGAGGGGAAGAGGGAAGAGGGGCCTATGGGAAACTAATCATTTTCTACCAAGTGTTAATCTTAGAACTCACCCAAATTCTGTAATGTGATTTGAATAAGCCAATTATCTCCCTTTTTACTATTTCCCAATCATTGAATGCGTGTGTGGGGTTGGTGGGAAAAGGCACTTCATGCAGTTATTGAAGCATGGGACTAATTGCACTTTTGTGACAATTCTGTCAGTTGCTAGAAGTTTTTATGTCACTATTAGAAGTCCTAAGTTCTTCAATAATTACAAGATATGCCAATTGTCTTTATACCATCATCTCATATCCCTTGGAGTCAACCTTCATTCCCTCATTCTCTCATTCTCTCACACACATATACAATATGGAAATATCTACATTATGGTTCGAGATCACTACCAAATTGTGTATAGCCTAGGAAATTCAAATTTAGAGACAAAGCTACATATTTGCAATGGAAATTTCTGGTTCTAGGTGAATGTAGAGGCTAGACAAGTTAGGAACCTTTACCCATTGAGTTATGTTCCTTGTAGATGCTTGAAAAGCCATGAATTGAGGCTAAAAGTGGCTCGCCAACAACATACACCATATTGGCCTCCTTCTATGCACACACTATTGTAGAAATTCTAAAGCCTTGATTTCATAAACAAGCCAAGGATCTAGGCATACAAATATCCTCACAATGAATTGCAGAGAATTAGCATAATGAAGAAGAATAATTCACACATGAAAAATGAATCTCAATAATCTCTATCATATTCATTAAAGATTAATGAGGTTACATAAATAATACATCCTCATAGAGGAAATTCGAATTCGTTACATAGGTAAAGCTTAGAAGTTACTAAATCTCCATCTATGAGTAGTTTTTAGGAGAAAAACAATGCGAGGTGTTGGGCCTGGGGAACGTGTGTAGGAAATTAGTGCAAGAGTCAGTACGCAACACAAGATCAAGAAAGGAAACCTGCGCGAATTATAATATCCCAAATAGTGATATTTTATATTTCTATGCAAATTTACTAAAATAGCCGGGCATACAAACTTCCATGCAAAATTTCCCTATTTTATAGCTGAAATTAGGGTTAGGGTTTGCAGGATAGAATGAACACTTACCACTGATAAGCCGGTTGAATAAGCTCCAAAAAGAATACGCATGCAATATGAGCTGAGTTGATGAAGAAATAACTTGGTTTTCTGTTGCAATACCCTGGTTGGATGAATCAAACAAGTGTGACGTTTTTGCTGAAGGGATGGTCAGTTTCAGCTGGAAATAAGTTGGAAGGAAGGTGTGCCCGTGTCAAAGAGGATGGATGGAGAGTGCAAGAGTTTTGACCCCTCCAAATTCCCTAGCGAATTGGTCTACCAATCTGCTGCTTACGCCCCCACAACCCTGTAAACTGCTGCTAGCTACCCCAGATGGACAATCTAATGGCTGATAATCAGCCAATACAGTAGAGTGATCTTATTAGTGAGGATGTAGGCCGCATGCGGAAGAAATATGGTGATCTAGAGTCCTGGTGAATGACTAGGGTTTCCCAGCTAAATGCTCCCAGCTGTACGGATAAATATGCAATAACCTTTGGACTTATACTGGAATACTGGATAATGATGAATCTAATAGACACGGTGACAAACCTGGATGGTTTATCCTGAAGGAGACTAGGGCAGATATCTCACTGTCGAAATCCCATTAGCTGAAGACACCGTCTCCAACCCCAACTGTTGTGGCCGCACGCTGTGCTACTACTCAAGAGCTCCAAAATAATAATAATACAAAAGTAAAGTCTCCATTCACTTTATCTTTCTTTTATAACTTTCAACTGCGAAAACCCTAACTTTTGACCTAATTAGGTCACTTTAACTTCTAATTTGCAGTTGACTTGCATGCATGCGCATGGAGACTTAATTGAGTGCATGGATCATTAGATAATGCTTAGATGTCATGCATGTCACTTTTAGGGTTTGCATGCATCTCACTTTTAGGGTTTGCATGCATGTCATTTTTAGGGTTTGCATACATGTCACTTTTAGGGTTTGCATGCATGCCACTTTTAGGGTTTGAATGCATGTCATTTTTAGGGTTTGCATGCATGTCACTTTTGGGAACATTATAGTCCTCCCTCACCAAATATTGCTTGTCCTCAAGCAGTTCCAACGCAAATCCACAATTAATCAATTGAACCAACTGAATCTGGGGATGATCCCAGGGTCCCAAATTATCCTAGGAGATCTATAGCACACTCTGCTCAAAACAATGCACTGTACGGTACCATCACCAGAAACCTCCTGAAAGCATCACTAAACTGTCAGCCACTATAATCCTAGGGTCCCAAATCAATCTAAGAATTGCAGAGGTCAAAATGCATCCACTGCTACCCTGCATAGTATCGACACAAGGAGCATCATGTAGATTCCCAAGTAACGCCATCAGTAAACACTGCATCCATCCCTCATAAGGTCTTCCGCTTAGATCCCAATGAAAACTTGTGCATATTTCATCCCAAATGTCTGAAGGCTCTTGTGGAACTATACCCTTGGCTAGGAATGTCTTCCCAAGAATCACCCACTCAATAGGACACCAACTCTTAATCTCTCTCCAATCCAACCCTCGAAAAGTACCTTGTCCATAAGCACCATCACAAGGAATAATCCTACCAAGCTGACATTCTACCCTTCTGATTTCAACTGGAATTCTCATATACTGCTGGTTAATTTCTCGATCTTGGCCAACCTGTAAAAACCATCCACCATTATGCAAATGTGGACTTAAGCTACTGCAAGCCCTGTCTATGTAATCCTTAAGAGGACTGCTTTGAAATGCAATAGTATGTTTCTTCTACTGCCCCATCAAGGAATCCAACTGCTCTTCAATACTAGACAGCCTGACCTCTGACTCAGTACATACAACTCGAAGAACTGTAAACTCAACATCTCGCTATACTATGGTGTCTCAGAGTATCTTGGTCCTCTCTTTCATCGCTAGAATGCTTTCTTTAATTCGTTCAATCTTCTTTCGATGACTATCACATGGAAGCTCTATCTCATGCATGTATAAACTCTACCTAACCTCCATGTTTGACTGCTCACTGTCTCAACTGTTGTGCTCATTACCTTGCACCTCATGTATTTTTCCTGTCATAACTGTCTGGATTCCTGTTGTAGGTGATGAAGAGTGTACCAAATCCAACTCATCACATGGTTTGTCCACAATCTGACTAGAAAATGTGCTTGTGTCGCTAGACTCATAGGATGGCTCTAATGCTATCTCCTCATGCACATCCTCATCATGTACTGTTGACTCCAAATGAAGCTCACCAACAACTTGTACTTCATACTCATCTTCCTTCCCTCCCCCAATTATGTCTTTAAGGAGATCCTCATCCAAATCCTTGGGATGGATCCCAAACTTGATGGTGTAATAATCTTGAAAGGACAATGTTGCACATACATCATCACCCAAGGCTAGATACCCCTGATATCAAGGCAAGTGTTGAAGTACTGCTAACCTCTGCCAATTTCCAGTCAAGATCCTTCTCATTGTCTTCATGTTCTCACAAGCTGGCAAAGAAAAACCTTTGTTCTGACATGCATTTGCATGTACACGCATGCATCACCATGCACTTTTATTCAATTGTTATGTGCCCATAGCTAGAAAGGATCATGCTCTGATACCACTGTAATATCCCAAATGCTAATATTTTATATTTCTATGCAAATTTACTGAAATAGTCGGGCATGCAAACTTCCATGCAAAATTTCCCTATTTTATAGCTGAAATTAGGGTTAGGGTTTGCAAGATAGAATGAACACTTACCACTAATAAGCCGGTTGAATAAGCTCCAGAAAGAATACGCATGCAAGATGAGCTGAGCTGATGAAGAAATAAACTGGTTTTCTGCTGCAATACCCCGGTTGGCTGAATCAAACAAGTGTGACGTTTTTTTCTGAAGGGATGGTCAGTTTTAGTTGGAAATAAGTCGAAAGGAAGGTGTGCCCATGCCAGAGAGGATGGCCAGAGCATGCAAGAGTTTTGAACCCTCCAGATGCCCTAGCGAATTGGTCTACCAATCTGCTGCTCACGCCCCCACAACCCTGTAAACTGCTACTAACTGCCCCGGATGGACAATCTGATGGTTGATAATCAGTCAATACAGTAGAGTGATCCTATCAGTGAGGATGCAGGCCGCATGTAGAAGAAATATGGTGATTCAGAGTCCTGGTGAATGACTAGGGTTTCCCAGCTAAATGCCCCCAGCTATACGGATGAATCTACAATAACATTCAAACTCTTACTGGAATATTGGATAATTATGAATCCAATAGACACGGTGACAAACCTGGATGGTTTATCCTGAAGGAGACTAGGGAAGATATCTCACTATCGAAATCCCGTTAGCTGAAGGCGCCATCTCCAACCCCAACTACTATGGCTGCACGCTGTGCTGCTACTCAAGAGCTCTAAAATAATAATAATCCAAAAGTAAAGTCTCCATTCACTTTATCTTTCTTTTATAACTTTCAACTGTGAAAACCTTAACTTTTGACCTAATTAGGTCACTTTAACTTCTAATTTGTAGTTGACTTGCATGCATGCGCATGGAGACTTAATTGAATTGAGTGCATGCATCATTAGATAATGCTTAGATGTCATGCATGTCACTTTTAGGGTTAGCATGCATCTCACTTTTAGGGTTTGCATGCATATCACTTTTAGGGTTTGCATGCATGTCATTTTTAGGGTTTGCATGCATCTCAGCTTTAGGGTTTGCATGCATGTCACTTTTAGGGTTTGCATGCATGTCATTTTTAGGGTTTGCATGCATGTCACTTTTGGGAACATTACACGAACAAAAGAAAATTGCGCAGACGAGAAAATATGCGCAGAAGAAAGAGTAAGCGCAAGAGACGTCACCTGCGTAGAAAAAGGGAACAACGTGGAAGGATGATGCAAGCAGGATAAATTAGCAGCACAAGTGCAGAATAACGGCTAAAAGCGACAGGGCAGTCGTGGGTGCTGAAGTCGGCTTAAGTTGGCGGACACCACACGAGTGGAAGCATGATGTAAGTAAGGTTGTTAGTGCCTCGTGTCAAGCCATGAACACCACAACTGTAGCCTGAGGGGTATCTGATGGTGACAGTTAACAGACTGCCTTTATGTAGTCGGCCCTGCGTGATCATGTAAAATAGTATAAATAAGAGGGATTCAATAGTTAGAAGGTTGCTTTTTGTTGGTTGTAATTAAGGTTTAGGTTGGAATTTCGATAGCTGCTTATAGAGGGTTGTAGAGGTTAGATCTCGGGGAGAGCCGAGTGAGTGGAGGGATCTGAGTAGTAGAATAGTTGGGAGACTACATGATGTAGTCGAAGTTAGTGCAGTAGGAGAGCTCTACTAGAGTGGTTCATATGCTAGAGAGGTCGATCCAGGCCATATGCAGATCTATAGATGGTAGTAGTAGATTAGGAGAAATAAGATAGAGAGCATGAGAACCATAAGTCTGAGTCATAAAGACATATCATACGATCATTCTGCATCCCGCGGACTGCAAGGTGCTATATCCTTTCTCATGCCAGATGAAGAGCACCTTGGTGGTTTTTCCCAGATGGGTTTCCACATTATCTCTTGTGTTTCAATGGGTGATTGGTGTTATGAATGTTTATGTTTATGTTTGTTTATGCTTATAATGCAAGTTCAGTTATGATTGAATGAATGTCACCCTGTTAATAAGAGGTCGAATGCATGATTAGGTTACCGTATACTGCTCTAAATGTTGGTCTATGCGTATGGCACAAGCGTTGTTGCGCACCTGTATGTTGCATCTCTCTCATAGCTGCTTTCACATTCTGTCATGTTTAAAGTACTAAGGTCGAATCTATGTCGCGCCGTTAGTAGTTAGTAGAATATCTGCGCGGTGGGTGCTATAGTTCGGCGGGAATGACTCCATCTTTGCGATTTGGTTGAGCTCCTTGGTTGCACGCCAAAGGACTATAATCCCTCGACAATCGCAAAACTTGGGTCATGCGAGTTAGGAAAAGTGGCCAACAAATGGTTCCATTGGCGGGACCTGTTGATCAAATCGAGGGAAATGTTGTGGAACCTGACTAAAAGTGAAGTAGAGGAGTGGTTGGAGTCAAAGATGTTGATATTTGCAGAGAAGGAAAGTGACAGTTCGCAGCTAAGCCCTGAGAACTAGTTGCAGTGATATCTATATTTGGATAGCCATGAATTTTTTTTTGCAGAGTTTCCCATTATATTGCAAGACTGGTTGTCGGAGTTAGCAGCTCAGTAAGCTAACTTCCAAAGGAGAGGAATAGTTGAATGGACTGACCTGTTGACACGAGAAGTGGCACAAGTAAGTAACCCTATTTCCAAAGCTGTTGATTTTTGGATTGATAGCATATTAGAAGGATATGTCACAAAGTTTGTTGCTGAAGCGATAACCTTGTATAGCGAGGTAGAGAGACATTTTTCCAAGGACCTCGGGGAAGGTACCGTATGTCTATAAACTTATGGATTAAAATGATCCTTTGCGAAAAGGGTATCTTACAACTCAACGATTGAGTCCCGTAGTCCGTGAAGGGTCCTACGACGAATAGGAGGAGTATAGTCTGATTTTTGAGAGAGCAGAATTGGGAGAGTATGCATAGTCGCTGAGGATAGGACGTGACTACGACATTCCAGAAATATCCCCTGAAGTGAGAACTAAAATTTCCTCACCTAAACCACTTGTGAACACTAGTATTCCTAGTGTCGAGACTGGTGCGCAAGGAATCCCATCAGCGATCCTAGTGAATCTAGAAAAGTCAGGGAATACAATGAACAATCCCAATGCCACCCTAATGGCAGGGACATACGTTAGATTACCCACATTTAATGGGAATGGAATGGAAGACCTAGAGTAGCATTGGTTCCTTTTTGAAGCTGTCTGGATGGTGCGTTTAGTCCTTAATGAAGATATAAAGAAGGCACAGGTGATCACGACCTTAAGGGTTCACGTGCTATATTGGTTCATGAAGTTTTGTGCCCTACCAATCGAAACACCACAGAAGGCTCTTGAGGAGATTCGATGTGCAATGATCTTGGAATTCAGAAAACCACAATCTGAGTCCCAATGGATTACTGAGATCAAGGAGATTAAGAAGGCTCCGACAGAAATAGTATGGGACTTTGACCAATGGTTCAAAACAATGATGGCCAAGGTAAGCTTCCAGATGTCGGACGTGTAGCATAAAGAGTGGTTTATTTCTGTGCTACTGCCGCACATTAGAGGACCAATCATGTAGAAAAATATTACAATGCAGATGGGGGCGTTGGAGTTGGAAATGAAGCTAGAAGCTTCACCTATTGGAGATGGTGCCGCAAGAATGATATAGATTCAGTCACGATTGGCTGATCTGACTATTCAACTCCAAGACATAAAAAGTGGAAAAGAAGTGCATGAAGATCTCTAGTGTACACGATGCCAGACCAATGGACATACCAAAGATGAATGCCTAGCCTGTATGAACTACATCTCATCCGGTGCGCCAAACACATTGAGTGCCTAGGGGTTTCCCTGGTGCAATATCTGCCAGATGAGAGGACATCATGATGTGGAATGCATGTTCATGCAGAAGATGGTATGTACCCCAACTAGTCTGTATTGTAAATTTTGTAAATCCGTAGGCCATGATGAGAAAGGTTGTAGGGCCTACCAACTCACGAGGGAGAAAATGGTAGATGCATATCTAAAGAAGACTGAGGAGCAAATAAAGATTGAACAGGCTCAAACGCAGTTCCAGACTACACCTCAGTTCCAGGTTGCACCTCAGTTTCAGGATGTGCCATAGTTCTAGCCTGCGCAATAGTTTTAGATGGAACCGCAATTCCAGAATATAGGCCTGTATAACCCGTATCAATAGCAGTATGCACAACTGTAATACCCTCCACAACCACCTCAACTTCAGTGGAGGGGGGGTGGCAATTACAAGGGCATAGGAGGAGGAGGATTTGTCTGAGGAAGAGGGCCAATGATGTGGTATAATTGTGGAGTGTAGGGCCAATATGCTAGAGACTGCCCTGAAAATATGAAGACTTACTCATATTGCAAACAAGAGCACAATGTGGAGCAATGTCCGCAACTTATCTCTTGATGGAAAGCCTAGACAGATGGAGCAACTAACCCAGCACCAAATCTCGTGCCAAATGCTCCCAACCTGAATGCTAATGCAAATATACATATGATAGTCACAAAATCATTAGAACCAAATGTAGCAGTGGTAACAAGGGGAGGTGTTGCGATGGGTGTAGACCAAGCTACGCAAATAGAACTTGCAACACAAGCGCAACCGCAGGTGCAACCTGCCGCGAAGAAGAAAGCATCACTTGACGATAAAGAATAGAAGCACATATTCATGGATGTATGCCCAGATTTTGTTAGAATAGGGCAGCCATCCACCTCAGGCCAAGTGAAATATATGTCTGAGAGGTTCCAAAAGATATTTGAACAATAGACTGTGAACAAGACTGCAGATAAGGTTAGTAAACTCAAACCATTCTTGTCAAGTTGTTTGGCGCTAATCCAGGATAAGGATAGACTTGCAAAGCTAGAAGCAGTACTTATCGAAACGCTTTCATAGGGAGATCCTCCTGCAAAGAAGGTTAACAGCGTCAAGACAAAGCTCAAAACAGGACGCGAACTCAGGATGGACACACAAATTGGTGACTATGACATGGACTATATCATCCTTGACTTGGGATCCGATGTTAACATTTTAATGCACTAGACATGGGAAATAATGGGCAATCCACCCTTAGAATGGTCCCCAATTCAATTGAGGCTTACAAATCAAGAAAAGGTCCTGCCTATGTGTAGGCTAAGTTAAGTCCAAGTGGATGTTGAAGGATTGCGCCCTTTTGTGGACTTCGAGGTCATCAATATAGTAGATGATACTACCCCATATCCTGTGTTACTGGGAATTCATTGGGCAGTGGAAAACCAAACTATCATAAACTTCAAAAGAAGGACCCTATTGTTTGAAGATGATGAGATGAGGGTAGTCGCGCCCCTCGATCCACTAGAAGGGCAGAGGTACGTTGAACCTGTGTTTAACAAAGGGCAAGGTAATCACCTTGATAACATCTAGAATGTCACTTCCCTTAGGGAAGATTATATTAATCCTACTGCAAATGGTAACCTGAGATGGAAATGTGTGAGTTCATGTACATCAGACTCAGGAGAGGCACTTGAGAACTAGAAGAACCGATTACATGAAGTCTCTATGAGGAGATGTGCCAGGATAACTAAGTCTGTCCGACGAGTAGGAACTCAGTCGCGGTCGTTGCCTACATATGAAGGACTGCCTAACTTGGCAGCGTTCTTGACTGAGTTTGAAGAATTGGTAACAGAGCCGTAGCGACTATCTGCGCTAGAATTTGCATTGAAATCTACGCCCGTGTGGTGGTGGGGTATGCATAAAAGTTCTATAACTAAATGGCCATAGTGCAGATGGCTGCTGGAAGTAAGGTTTGGAGATGAGGTCACAACTATGACATGAAGGTATATAGGGTTATCAAACCTTGTTGAACACTTGGATCAGTGTTCTGCAATGTTCTCGAACTACCCGCGTCATGAGTAGGTTCACCATTTCATCCATACTCTTGAGATGGCACCAAAAGGCTAGTATGCATCCATGGAGCTGCACCAGGAAACAAGGGAATGGGAAAAAGTTGCGCAGAATTTCACTTACACATTCCAGTTTGCAGATGAGCAACCAATAGTTGATATTGCAGTGAAGACTATTAAGGAGAAGATATTCACTGAGATCCCACTGGAGGTTGTGTATTGTCAAACTTGCATTGCGCATACCCACCAGTGCTGTGAGACAGTTCATCACTGGCTGACATGCTATAACCTCTCTGGAGACCCAGAGGATGATCCAACTAACATCAATATTCCATATTCGGAAGTATTGCGTGTAGTAGAAGGAAGCTACATTTCCAGTGAGCATTTTATCAAGCCTCTAAAGATCAAGAAGGTTAACATTGGGTCAGAGGACAATCCAAAAAGTTGCTAACCTTAGAGACTATTGGGATGAAGAGACAGTAGCCAAAATCACTGATCTATTACATGAATTCCATGACCTATTCCCAACAAACTTTATGGATATTAAGGGGATAGTACAAGATTTTGGTGAAATGAAAATTCCACTCAAACCCGATGCAAGACCGGTAAAACAACACCCATACAAACTAAATCCGCACTATAAGGAAAAAGTGAAAGCAGAACTGGATCGTATACTAGAAGCAGGTACCATTGAACATATTGAAGAATCAAAGTGGATAAGCCCTATAGTGATTCAGGACAACAAGGAAACAGGCGAGGTCAGGATCTGTGTCGAACTTAGGAAGCTAAACGATGCCTGCTTACATGATCCATTCCCAACACCATTTACAGATGAAGTCTTGGAAAGCGTTGGCAGACAAGAAATGTACTCATTCACAGATGGATTCTCAAGCTACCATCAAGTCCGAATTGCACAAGAAGATCGTCACAAGACAAGATTTGTAACAGAATGGGGATGCTACCAATACACGGTAATGCCCTTTGGCCTTAAAAACGCCCCCGCTATTTTTTCTAGAATAGTAGTTTTTTCTTTTAAAGATTTCATTCATAAGTTTCTTGAAGTATATTTTGATGACTGGACGTTCTTTGGTCTGGTAAGAGACCATATTGAGAATCTGCACATGATGCTGGAAAGGTGTCGCTAGTATCAGATTACGCTGAATTTGAGAAAATGTATATTTTGTGAACCATTCGATGTACTGCTGGGCCATGTAGTATGCCGCGACGAGATCTTGGTCGATCCTCCGAAGGTGGAAATTATTCTGGACCTGCCTATAGAAGAAGATGATGGAAGTAGGTATGATGAAGATGCTATGACTTTGTGATGATGATGATGATGTAATGAAGACCTGACCAGATGCGTTGATGACTGTGTAGAGAGAGAATAACTTCCTAGTTAAGAGGGAGTGTTGATGTATTTGTAACTTCAGAAGATATTATGATGTATAGCATTATTATATGTTGTTGTACCCCTATTGGATATGTGTGTTACCCCTTTATGGGAAGTCTAAATTGTGTCTATACCTTGAGGTACAACCTCTGTTGTAAGTCTAGGAAATAGTCCCCAGTGCAACATCATGTAATATGTAATTGTGGTCTCTCTAGGAGAAGTGGACCCCATGTGAGATGACATGTAGGCTCAAGTATTATATTTGGACAATGACTTGAAAGGGTAGGTGCTCTCCCTCATTTATACACACCATACACACTCCCTAAGGCGCATGAGAGAGAGAGAGACAACCATAGGAGGAGAGAAAGATAGCTGTTGAACATTTCTTATTACTACTTTTGATCATCTTACTATTCTAAAGAAGTTTGCGGGGTTTTCTCCTTTATGGTTTTCCTGATGAAAATATTTTTGTCTTGTGAATCTTTTACATTTTATACATTTTGTTTTAATTAGTATTCTTTCATATAAAGATCCTAGATAATTTAATTAGATCTTAAGAAAATATAACATGGTATCATAGCCTCTCTGAAAGAAGGCACTGTGCAGCTATGGGAACTAGGGCTTCCTAGTTGAAGGTGTTCTCTCCATAGACCATCAAGTAAGGAGGGATAGGATAAATTGCCTCACTACGGTGCATCTATTGGTGATATACATTTTTGAATTGGAGAAGTCTCACTGTACAGCCGAAATACAACTGCAATGGAAGCTAATGGAAATAAGGGTTTCATGCCTGAAAACCCTAGAATACTGAATTTACTCATTCTAGAACTTTCGTTATAACATGATATTGGAGAAGGATCAGAAGCCAAAATTTTTACAGGACGAATAGAAGTTCATGCTGTACACTTTGTAAACCTTTCAGCCTCATATTCACTATAATTTAGGAGATATGGTTCCTCCAAATCAGGGTTCCATCCTCCCCCAGAATACAGTCATAAACAGGTGACCTAGGGAGATTTGTTATATATCGGGCTAGGAAGGTCCAAACAAAATTTCGCAAGATGTTCTAGGTAGGGAATGGACTGTAGTTTCTGTGGTACATTTTTAATACCTAGAATGTGAAACAATGACAAGTGGAAGTCCATGCAAGTTTGCTATGCTGAACAGTCCCCAAAACAGTCACCTTGGGAAAATCAACTTAAGTCCCACTTGGAGAATCCATTTCCGCTCTAACTTATGGGGTTGAAAATAATACTTACTAGGATATAACAGTGAGAAGTTTCAAACCTTAAGGATCTAAAAACTTGGTGATACATCATAATCAATATCATTCATTTTTACAAAATAAATTGGAAACTAGGGCTTCTTGTTTCGGGAGATTCCCTCCACTGTTTTCAAAAAAGGAGTACATTGGAAAGATCACCTTGAAGAGGCCCATGTTTCTATCCAATCAGAAGTTTGAAATTCCAAGTTTTTTAAAATTATTGTTTCTCTAACAAATCCTAGATCAGCCAGCTCCAGAACTAGGAAGGTCACCTCAAATCTGTAAGATCTAAATTTTTTGCTATTTACATTTGAGGTTCTCATTTCAAAATGACTAATCACACTAGCTTAATGATAATATTGGTGAAGATGATAACTTCCAAGTATGGAAGTATAGGACCTCTATTATCCCTGAATAAATTGACTTGGAAAAGTATTTCATTAAGGAAGTTCTAGGAGCCAGAGGGAGATGAGGCTAAGGATAGAGCCAAGAGAATCATTGCAGATTTTATTAAAGATCATCTCATCCCTCATGTGTCATCCTTGAACACACCAAAGGGAATTATTCGATGCTATGACAAAGCAATCGAAGAAGAACAAGATATTGTTATAACCACCTTGAATGGCCTCCAAAGACCATGGGATTCATTCATTCGAGGAATGTGTGCAAGAAGGAAGTGATTAACTTCAGAAGACTCTGGGGAGAGTGTGCACAAGAAGAAGCTTGACTCATAATAAGAGAAGAGAAGATGGGAGCCACGGAATATCAAGCTCTCATGATTCAAATAAGATCCCTCAAGCAATGAGGAATATGAAGGACTCAATTCTTGAAGAACCTCTTATCCATATTAGCATTTGGATAAGAAATGATGTTGTTATGAATGAAGAAGACAATGAAGCTGAAGGCTCAAGAAGGAGTCTACCCACGAAAAAAATAAAGATAAGTATTCAATTATCATTTCATGATATTGTTTGGTTATGCATTTATTTATATTCATTTGATGTGTTATGCATGTTTGAGTATTTGCATTTATACTACTGAATTGCACATGATGGATAAGAAATTAATGATTTTGTACAACATTCCATTGCTACTCATCTAGATTGAAACCTCTTTGTTGGCATATTAGGAGTAGTGCACACTCTTATTAACATTAGGATAAAATGCATCTAGAATTTATTATATGTATACATGATAGAATAGTATCATGACTAAAATAGTCATGATAATAGTCATGTATATTTATTGTAGCATTGGCTAAAATAGTCACATGAATATGTGACAGATATTTGTCACTATTAATATGTTTTGGAAATTATGATACGTTTCTAATCATGCAAATGAACTTGACTTGTAGATCATTCCAAAGAAAAGTAACGACAGTTTAGAAGAGGAACCTAAAGCTTCCCGAGTCAAAGACACCATAGCAAATGAAATATCTTCAGAAGAATATAAAGAGAACGAGCTTTCCAACTATGAAGAAGTAGACAAGAAGAAAGGGAAGGAGACTATGATCAAAGAGCACCAGTTCAAGAAGAATGATGTCTAGGATGTGGTATCGAGACCTGAAGGGAAGTTCATAGTTTCTTCCATATGGATCTACAAGATCTAGCATGCAGTAGATGGCAGCATCATGGGATACAAGGAAATATTTGTAGCACGAGGCTTCTCACAAAAAGAAGGTATAGACTACGAAGAGACATTTGCACTAGTGACGAGTCGAGTATATGTAGAGCAGCCACTAGGAGATGAGACACGTGATAGGCATACTCATGTGTGCAAATTAAAAAAGGGCCTTGTATGAGCTCAAAAGGCACCCATGGGATAGAACACATAGTTACATAAGGAGCTTGAAGATCACCTAGAGTGATGAATATCTTAACCTTTGCTACAAGATTGAAGATGAAATCCTATAGAGGATTACAAGCTCACAAATGGGTGCGAGAAGAACTTTTCAACAAATTTCAAGATAGAGGATCTTGGTGTACAGTGACCCTAGATGGATACATAGAATATTAGTAGCATAGGAAGCTACTTGTCACTCAATTACAGAATGTTTCAATACATAGAGTATGAAATGCAGAGGGAGAATAATGCTTTGCTTCAGAGGGAGTGACTGCAGAAGATCTTCATGTTTGACATGGTACGACAGGATGGAAAGCTTACTGATGGCTCTCGGATTTACTGAGAGTAAAGATGATTCCAAACTTCACTTCAAGCTTGAAGTCGGAAGACCAGTGATGCTCTTGTTATATATTGATGACCTATTCCTAACAGGAAAAATGAACTCATTAAAGATGCAAGAAGGAGACTTGCTGCCGAGTTTGAGATGAAGGACTTGGGTATGATGCACTACTTTCTAGGCATGGATGTGTGGCAGAGTGCGGATGTAATCTCCCTTACACAAGGGAAGTATGCAGTGGAGATCCTTAAGAGGTTCGGGATGATGGACTGCAAGGCCATGGCCACACCTATGGAATCGAACCTGAAGCTATTGAGTGATGATTCATCAGAGACAGTTGATTCTAGGATGTATCATCAGATGATTTGTTCATTGATGTGCCTGACGAATACGAGACCAGACACATGCTTTGTTGTGAATGATCTGAGCTAGTGCCTGATGGATCCGAGACATGCTCACCTGGTTGCAAAGCATGCAGTGAGGTACTTGAAGGGTACAGTTGAGTATGGGCTCAAGTATGATACAAATTAGAAGACTAATCTGCATGGTTATGTTGATTCGGAATGGTAGCGCCGCTGAGAAGAAGAGCACCTTGGGTTTCTTCTTCAGTTTGAGATCTAGTATGGGCTATTGGTTTGCAAGGAAGGAGTCATGCATGGCGTTGAGTACAGCCGAGTAAAAACATGTTGCCACTTGCTTGGTTATTTGTGAGGTAGTATGTTTCTTTTGAAAGATACTATTTGATTTGATTGATCTGACTTGCATTTTTGTATGATGCATATAGGAGCATTGAATCTCCAGTATGTGATCCAGATCGAGATCCCTCGAAAGAGGGAATGATGAGTTCTAGCATAATTGGTGAGACAGGTTGTCTGATCATAAAATATTGGTGAAACTTGTAGGTTGCTTAGATGTAATCAGTCATGTAGGTTGTCCTTAGATGTAATCAATCCTAGCGAAGCTAGCAAGCTATCCTTGGACGTAATCAACCTTGATGTGATTCTATGCTAGAAATGACCAGAGTGAAGTTCGAGTACTTTAGAGAGAAGCTTGGTGTTCTTCATATTGAGGTTCCCTCCAAAGGGAAGTGATTAGTCTGAAAGACGTAGATACACATGAGCCTTTTCTACATGGTGGCAGGCTGGGCCTCCAATGGTCAGATGTAAGTGTAGAGCCTTTCCCTGGATGGTAGTGGGTGTGTCCTACCACGTCAGTGGTTGTAAGTGCATAGCCCTTCCATGGATGGTAGTAGGTGTGTCCTACCATGCCGGTGGATGTAAGTGCAGAGCCTTTCCTAGGATGGTAGTAGGTGTGTCCTACCATGCTAGTGCATTTAAGTGTAGAGCCTTTCCCCGGATGGTAGTAGGTGTGTCCTACCATGCTGGTGGATGTAAGTGTGGAGCCTTTCCTGGATGGTAGTAGGTGTGTCCTACCATGCCAATGGATGTAAGTGCTAGGAGCCTTTCCAGGATGGTTGTCATAACCCCAAATTTTCACAAAAAATTAAAATTTTTAATCTAACATAAAATGTCTAAAGTCGCAGTTTGATAACTACTAGTGGCTAGCGGAAAAATGAAACAGTAAACCAAAGTAGTGATTAACTTCAAACACATAAAAACTAATACCACTTTAATTTTGATATGTTATGTATAAGACCTGCATTCAGTTGCTTCTAGTTGTACTGATGATTTGCTTTTTTCGAGTAGGTGAGAAGCTATGTTCTAAACTGGGGCTTACTTAGCAATTGCTAACTCAACTGGATTTCTAATTCTTACAGGTTAAGCAGGTAAATTTTTGAACAAGTAGGAGTTTGTTTTTGTGTTAAGTCAAGAAGTACTTCTTAGCATAATAAAAATGCTAGAGCATATTTTGATTAATAAAAAGCAAGGCTACGATGAGGTAAAGTACTTCCTTTGGTGTTTTTGAATCTTATGATAGTAATTTAAGTTTGTAAAGACAAATATCCTTAACATACCAATGTATTTTACCAGCATGTCTTCTACTTAAGTTTTTGTTTTTACTGTTATAAGCTAAGTTACTCACAAGTTCTACTGATGAGCATAGGGATCATGATTTAACATAGAAACACTTTTACTGAAGCATGAAATTAGTGCTGATGCTATGTCTAATATTCAATGAGCTGCTTTATGAGCATGAATATATTTCTAAGACCTTCAAAGAAAAAGTTTACCATAGATCATTTAGCTCTACTTTTAATTCTTCTCTAGTAGAGAAGAATTATCAGCTTATTATTGTATATAGTTATAAATGTTCACTTGCACTAATAGTCATCAAGTTATAACTCTGATCTTCGAAGTTTCATCATGTCACAAGTATTGTAGCAAAAATTACATTAGCATACCAGTTAATAATATTACTAAGTGATTTTACCTTTAACCCTAGATAGTCTTACTACCTTATATTTACCAAGTCTAGTCTAAACATTGGTTTGATTTATTAAGAGTTTGGTTCTTTATGGAAACCAAAAGATCACTAACTTCCAAGAAGTCTCCCAACTATGACACTGTGTACTTTATGCAAATGTAAGTGTTATGCTTGTGTAGAAAATACTACCTAACTTTAACTTACAAATAGTTGAACCTAATATATTGACCTTACCAGCTTTGATTTTACATAACACTAATTCAAACATAGCATTACTCCTTTAAAATAAGGTTTGTGTGAAGAATCATTAGGAGTGCTATTGACTATAAGTCAAAAGCATAATTTCAATACTGATCTCCACTTATATTCGTTTACCAATGATTGATCTTAGTGTTATCAAATGCAAATGATAATAATTTATATATATGTTTTCACAATTGATTGATTGTAGTGTTATCGAAAGGCACATACTAAGAATTGACTTTATACCAAATCATACTATTGGCTGTATATAATATATGATTATACTGAAGGGTTGAATTCAATGTTATCTTACATAACAATGATATGATACCAAACCTTATCATTAGTGATAAAAATAAATGATTGGAAATAATATTGCTTCACCCGACAGTGCAGGATAACTATATGGTTCGACCCATTGCTGACTAAAAATTTTGGTGGGCACATGGAGGAGCCTCCACCATGCAATGGTCAATTTATAAACTCACAAGAAACCCTATCCTCTTCATTCTCCTTCGAGGGTTTGGCTCTGCACTGTCTGGGTTTCTTCGCGGCCATGAGAGGCTGGCTGGTTCATCAAATGACAGACCTTAAGTGAGTGGTATAGTGCTATATCATTGTGCAGAGTTAAAGAATTCACAGTTTGTCATGTGGTTTCATTCTAGAAGTTTATGAACACTGTGAGAGTGGTTTTCTTATCTCCGTCAGTATTTTAGAGAGCTGGGTATAGTGATACCCTTGTCTCTGCTCGTGGCTTGCTTTTTCGTTGGTGTAGAACTAAAAATACAAACCTCGCTGCCTCTGTCACAAGTTTGGCACAAGGGTTTCTTCTCTTCAAAGTGCAGTTCCTCGAACTGGTTTAGTCTCCTCCTCGGCTCCAGACTTCTTGCTTATAGGTAAAAGTTTTTACCCTACTATTATTATTAAATTCCAAATACATTTTTACTAATAATACTACAACATCTAACTAAATGCATTTGGTCTTGTTAATACAGGTTATAGTTCGGCTTCGATCTTGAAAGGAACCTCTCCAGCACTGATTGACATCATGGTCAAAACCGGTAAGCCTCGGTTTAACGTGGCATCTCCCTGCTTGCAAAGGTTAATGGAAAGGAGTTATAGTTTGGGAAGCATGGCTTCAGTTCCTCCAATGTTTAGATGCTTAGTTTCAATTATTACTTAGTTTGGTTGTTAAAACCCTTGCATGTTATTGGGTAGCTCTAGCTTATAAGCCATGACTTGTATTTAGTTTTTATTGACTTGTAAAAGGGATTACAGCCTTACGGATTGGTAATATCATACTCTAGTTTTTAAAATAAAAGGGGTTTCTCCTGTACTTATAGTTTTTAAGTGATTCCTATTTCGATTACTCTGTTTATTAAAATTTAACTTGTAAATGATATTACTGTAAAAATATGTTTTTCTTCTTCACTGTCAGTGAAGTAAATTTACTGTTAATGATATCTTTTGTAAGTAAATAATGTTATTGTGAAGACTGTAGATCAGTCGTAAAGTAAAATTTATAAATTTATACTTATCAGTTCAGGATAGAATAGCCAGGGTTTAATGGAAATGAAACCCTTGTATAAATGTACTCTTAATTTAATTATTGCTTGGGCATTGTTCTAGTATGCTTCAGTTTCATTATTATAGGTGTATTGTTGTTCATTAATTTGTTAACTATATATTTATTTTACTTGTTTATAAAAGTTATTTGTCTTAAGAAAAGACTGTAAACAGTCTAAAGTATGACTTGTAATCTTCTTGTAAAGTTTGTTTACACAGTTATCAATGTAGATGGATTAAAACTTAAATAAATTAACTTATAAATAGATAAATTAATTGTTAGGGTTTTGACCCTCAGGTTTTTCTTTCATAGGTTATTAGCCTATCTGGTAAAAATAATTATTTCCTGAATAAGTAATTTCTTAGTTTTATTCTATTAATTGTTTACATTTACATTTGTATTTATTTACTATTTTGTAACTTAGAAATTATTCCGAGCTTTGTAAAGATTAGAACATTAACTCTGTAACTCTGTTTGCTTTTCATAAATAAAGGGTTTGTAAACATAACCCTATTCTGGTTTATATTAAGTAATAGTTTAAGATTTTAGTTAATAAATTTAAAAGATAAACTGTGTGGTTAATAACTTGTTTATATACATAGCTGTTATCTCCTATAAGCTTTTATTTGTATCAGTATACTATTACTGTAACTTTAGTGTAGTTAACTATTTATTTTCTCGCCTTTATTAATTAGTTATACTAAGTAAAAATAGTAAACATAAATAAACCATAACACTGCTTATTCATAATATTTTAAACTTTGAAATAAATTTACTCTGCTATCTACAAATACAACATCCTATCTACTATCTCCATTCTTTTAAGAATTCTTTCATCTACTTAAAGCATTCTAACTATGCTAGAGTACGACCTGGTTTCCAAATGTGGAAAGACACAGTTTAGAAATTTATTTTCATTCTAACACATTATTCTCTAAATCCATTTCATTTCTATAACAATCTAATAAGAATACTAAATCTAACATTTCACAAACTGAACTTTTAACATTCATATAGCAGTTAAAATAAGATTTATTTAACTAACACAGTAAAATAAAATAACATAGAACCTATTGAGGACAGACAACAACAGCTTTAGGAGGTCATTCTTCCCTACCAATCTCTGGAGAGCGCTCAAACAACGCTTCCTCAGGACCCCCGAGCATGTTCCTGGTCTTCTTGGCTGAGAACTGGTGGAGAATGCAAACAATAGAACCCTCTATCAACTGACTAGTTCAATACCTCAGTAAAATACTCTGCTCTCAGCAGTATCATCTTCAGCTTAAAAGTTGCAACTAAATTAATCAGCAGTTATCCCCTCAAACACTTTCCAAATTTCCCTTCGATTGAATTTCTCTGAAGTACATTCATTCAACCTGAACGATCACTTCTCTAGAATGAGTAGCCTAAGCTCTCTTCAATGGGAATTTTTATAAAGATGCCTAGGTCTTTTGGGTCAATTTTCATTAATTGAGCCACCTACTTTGATTCCACTTTCTTGGGGAATCATGACCACAAATGTAGTGAGGTTTCCACCTGCAACAATGGGAAGTGGTTTGAGGATGCTACCACATGTCAGTTTTCTCTCCACCCAGTCTCCTCCATTGATTTGACCAGTAAACACTCTTTTAAAAGCTCTCCTAAGCTGTTGTATCCTCATTCATATATTCATAAATAAAATATTCAGAATTTACATTAAATATCCTTGACCCCACTGGGTCATCAATTACAACTTAGCATAAAATTTAACATATTGTTTCTCAAATAATATAAAATATTTTTCTGCAAAATTGGGGCATGTGACATACACACCCCCTTAAATCATAACATCGTCCTCGATGTTATTTATTCCTCATCCTTTGAATTCCCCTGGAACAAAATTTGATATGCATCCTACATGTGGCTTTCGAATTCCTAGGTGGCTTCCTCTGGACTAAGGTGCTTCCATTGCACCTTCACCTGACCAATAGTGCGGTTCCGAAGTGTGATCTCCCTCCACCTGAGGATATAGTTTGGTTCCACCAGAAAATCTCCTTCTGGTTCCACCTGTACATCATTCCAGTTAACAACATGAGTAGCATCATGAACATATTTCTTTAATATAGAAATGTGAAAAACATTATGAACTCTTAAATTCAGTGATAAGGATAACTGATAGGCTGCCTGTCCAATCCTGGATAGTATTTCAAAAGGACCACAATAACGAGGTGCTAGTTTTACACAACTACCCAACCTTAGAGAGCTCCTTTTGGGTCTCACCTTGATGAGCAAATGTTCACCTACCTGAAACTCCTTTGGAGTTCTTTTAAGGTCTGCTTGACTTTTCTGTCGATCTTGCATAGTTTTCAGATTACCTTGTACCTGCTTTACAATTTCTTCCATTTCTTTCAATAGTTCAGGACCTAGTACTAATTTGTGCACCGGATTACTCCAAGAGATAGGAGTGTTACACTTCCTTCCATACAAGATTTCGAAAGGACTAAATCTGGTTGATGCTTGATAATTATTATTATAAGCAAATTCTACCAGATGCAAATAATCCTCCCATTTACCTTGCTAATCCTTTACATACATTCTTAGTAAATCTTCCAGTACTTGATTTACTCTTTCACACCTGTCCATCAGTTTGAGGATGGAACGAAGTACTAAAATTTAGTGTGGTGTTTAATCCTTTAAATAGATATTTCCAAAAGTTGCCTGTAAATTTAGGGTCTCTATCTGAGATTATAACTTTTGGTATTCCATGTAGTCAAAAAATTTGCTTTAAAAAGATATCAGCTATGTTTGCAGCTTTATATGTAGTTTTTACAGGTATAAAATGGGTTGCTTTACTTAATTTATCGACCACTACCATTATAGAATCGTTTAAATTCTTATTTTTAGGCAGTCCAGTAACAAAATCTAGACTAATTATCTCCCATTTCCAGCTAGGAATGGGCAATGGCTGAAGTAATCCAGTTGGGTGTTGATGTTTAGTTTTTACCTAGTGACCTTCAAAACACCTAGCGATATATATATTCTGCCAGTTCAATCTTCATGTTTGGCCAAAAATATTATTTTCTTAACATAGTTATAGTCTTCTGATAACTTGGATGGCCTGAGTATGGCGTTTTATGGATTTCATCTAAAATTAATAACTTAACTTTAGGTACATTAGGTACATACATTCTGTCTTTATACAGTAAAAATCCTTATTCATTCAAACTGTACCCTTTACTAAAACTTTTTGTTGGATTTTCTTTCGTTTTTGTGTGTAAACTTTGGTAAATTTCAACTTGTTCTAACCCTGCTTTAAGTTGTTCTTCCAGATCTGTTGTATAAGTGCTGATAACTGCTGTAAAGTTTAGCCTTGCATTTCTACTTAATGCATCAACAACATTATTTTCTTTCCCTTTAATGTGTTGAATTTCAAAATCACACTCACTTAGAAAAGCTAGCCACCTAGCTTGTCTATCATTTAGATTAGGTTAATCTAACAGATATTTTAGTCCTTTATTATCTGTCATTAGAATAAATTTTCTTCCAATTAAATGATGACGCCACATCTTTAGAGCATGTATGACAACAACTAATTCCAGGTCATAAGTTGCATAATTTTTTTTCATGAATTTTTAATTTCCTAGACTCATAAGCAATAACATGGCCTTATTGAGTCAATACTCCGCCTAAACCATCATTGCAGGCATCAGTACACACTACAAAATCTTTATTTGGATCAACTATTCTTAAAATAGGTGCGCTGGTTAATACAATTTTTAACTTTTTAAAGCTCTCCTCGCACTTCTGATTCTAATCGAATTTCTTTCCCTTCTTCTGCAAAGAGGTTATCGGATTTGCGATTCTCAAAAAACCTTCAATGAACCTCTAGTAATAACCGGTAATTCCCATGAAGGATTGAACATCGGTTACGTCTTTAGGAACTGGCCAATCTTCAATCGCCTTTATCTTTTCGGGATCCACCGAAATTCCTTCCTTAGTCACCACGTGACCTAAGTACTGGATTTTATCCTTAAATAAATCATATTTACTAAACTTTGCAAAGAGTTGATGATCTCATAACTCTTGCAAAACAATTTTCAAATGTTCTTTATGCTCTTCTTCCGATTTCGAATAGATTAATATGTCGTCGATAAACACAACCACAAACATGTCCAGATATTTATGCATTACATTGTTCATTAAACACATAAAAATGGCTAGGGCATTAGTAAGCCCGAATGGCATGACGACAAACTTGTAATGGCCATATCGAGTCCTAAAAGTTTTTTTAAAGATGTCTTCATCTTTAATCCTAACTTGGTGATATCCATACCTTAAATCAAATTTTGAAAACACCGTAGCTCCTCGTAGTTGATCAAAGAGATCATCTATGTGAGGCAACGTGTATCTATTTTTAATAGTCATCTTATTCAACGGACGGTAATCTATGCAAAGTTGCAGAGTTCTGTCCTTTTTCTTAACGAAGATGACAGGTGCCCCCTAGGGAGACACACTGGGTCGAATATACTTCTTGTCAATAATTTTTTTTAATTGTGATTTAAGTTCATTAAGTTCAAGTATGTTCATCCGATAAGGGGCCTTTGAGATGGGTACTGCACCAGGTACCAGCTCAATGGTAAAATCTAGTTCTCTTTTTGGAGGCAGTCTTAGAATTTCTTCTGGAAATACATTTGCATACTCTTTTAAAGCTGGTATGTTCTCTAATTTTAATTTATTTGTATTAGTTAGATTTTCCTCATTAGTTACTGTTATTGCATAAGCCTTACAACCTTTCCTAACAAATCTCTTAAGTTGTAGAGCAGAAATCTGCCTTGCAGTTGTTTTTTTAGGGATTCCCTTCACACTTATTGATTTTCCATCATTATTTATACAAGTAAAGGTTTTATCATAACAATTTAAGATCACCCTATGTTGTTCTAACCAATCCATACCAATTAGTATGTTGTAAGAACCAAGAGGTAGTACATTAATCTTTACAAAAGTTTCAAATTGATCCATAACTACTGCACATTTCTTTACAAAACAAGTTACCTTCCTTTTTGCACCAGTGGATAACTGAACCAACCAAGAACTTCCAATTTTTTCAACAGGAAGCTTACATTTTTCTACCATTTTAGGTGAAATATAACTTAGACTAGCTCTTGGATCAATTAAAATAGCTATGGGGGTTTGGTTTATCTTACCTTCTACTTCCCCTTTTTAGTTTCCCCATTGAATGTTGATGGTTTGATCTTTTTAAACTCTCTAGAAATGTCTTCATAAGGTTTATATTTTCTCTTTTTAGTATAATGGTTGTCCTCACTGCTATCATTAGTGGAATGAAAATTACGTTGATCACCAAATACTTTGGAAGATGAGCTGCTTTCATTTTTAGTCTGTTTAGTCTTTTTATACTTATGTTGGTAACTTATATCTTCTGAATCAGCTCTTTTACCCCTTCCCTCGGTATGAAATCTTTCTGTTAGGATCTGATTCAGCTCCTCCTGAGCTCTCAGAATCCTCTCATTTTATTTTTTAACAGATTCCATTTCAGATTTTAATTATTTTACTATTTTAATTCTTCTTGTACAGGTTCTCTTTGTAAGTTTTCTTGTTCAATAAAGGGAGATTTCTCTTTCGCATATTCCTCCAGTCTTTCCATACCTGTTGTTAAACTCAGAAACAAATTTCTTTGTTGAATAACATTAAAAGAAAACAACATCAGCAAAATGATTTAATACATTGTTTCATATAAGCAAGTTGAGATTCATCAAGGCCTAGTGTTTGAACCTTGTGCTCTGATACCACATGTCATAACCCCAAATTTTCACAAAAATTTACAACTTTTAATGTAACATAAAATGTCTAAAGTCGCAGTTTGATAACTACTAGCAGCTAGCGGAAAAATGAAACAGTTCACCAAAGTAGTGATTAACTTCAAACACATAAAGACTAATACCACTTTAATTTTGATATGTTATGTATAAGACCTGCATTCAGTTGCTTGTAGCTGTACTTATGATTTTCTTTCGTCAGGTAGGTGAGAAGCTATGTTCTAAACTGGGGCTTACTTAGCAATTGCTAACTTAGTTGGATTTGTGATTCTTACAGGTTAAGCAAGTAAATTTTTGAACAAGTATGAGCTTGTTTTTGTGTTAAGTCAAGAAGTACTTCTTAGCATAATAAAAATGCTAGAGCATAAATTGATTAATAAAAAGTAAGGCTACGATGAGGTAAGGTACTTCCTTTGCTGTTTTTGAATCTTATGACAGTAATTTAAGTTAGTCATAAAGACAAATATCCTTAACATACCAATATCTTTTACCAGCATGTCTTTACTTAAGTTTTCGTTTTTATTGTTATAAGCTAAGTTACTCACAAGTTCTACTATGAGCATTGGGCTCATGATTTAACATAGAAACACTTTTACTGAAGCATGAAATTATTGCTAATGCTATGTCTAATATTCAATGAGCTGCTTTATGAGCATGAATATATTTCTAAGACCTTCAGAGAAAAAGTTTACCATAGATCATTTAGCTATACTTTTAATTCTGATCTAGTAGAGAAGAATTATCATCTTATTATTGTATACAGCTATAAATGTTCACTTGCACTAATAGTCATCAAGTTATAATTCCTATAGAACCTGTTGAGGACAGACGACAATAGCTTTAGGAGGTCGTTCCTCCCTACCAATCTCCTGGAGAGTGCTCAAACAACGCTTCCTCAGGACCCCCGAGCCTGTTCCTGGTCTTCTTGGCTAAGAACTGGTGGAGAATGCAAACAATAGAACCCTCTATCAACTGACTAGTTCAATACCTCAGTAAAATACTATGCTCTTAGCAATATGATCTTCAGCTTAAAAGCTGCAACTAGATCAATAAGCAGTTATCCCCTCAAACACTTTCCAAATTTCCCTTCCATTGAATTTCTCTGAAGTACATTCATTTAACCTGAATGATCACTTCTCTAGAATGAGTAGCCTAAGCTCTCTTCAATGGGAATTTTTATAAAGATGCCTTGGTCTTTTGGGTCAGTTTTCATTAATTGAGCCACCTGCTCTGATTCCACTTTCTTCGGGAATCATGACCACAAATGTAGGGAGGTTGCCACTTGCAATAGTTGGAAGTGGTTTGAGGATGCTGCCACATGTCAGTTTTCTCTCCACCTAGTCTCCTCCACCAATTTGACCAGTAAACACTCTTTTAATAGATATCCTAAGCTATTGTCTCCTCATTCATTTATTCAAAAATAAAATATTCAGAATTTACATTAAATATCCTTGACCCCACTGGGTCATCAATTACAACTTAGCATAAAATTTAACATATTGTTCCTCAAATAATATAAAATAGCTTTTTGTAAAATTGGGGCATGTGATAATGGTAGTAGGTGTGTTCTACCATGCCGGTGGATGTAAGTGTTGGGAGCCTTTCCTGGATGGTAGTAGGTGTGTTCTACCATGTCGGTGGATGTAAGCACTGGAAGCCTTTCCTAAATGGTAGTAGGTGTGTCCTACCATGCTGATGAATGTAAGTGTTGTGTTATGTGTATCTAGGTTGTGCTCTGTGAGATGATGAGATGATTTGAAGATGATGAGGTAATCATAGGATACACAGGTATTGCAAGGCATGTAATCACTACTGGGATGTTCCTTCAGGTTTTGCAGTGGCATATAATCAGTCCTGGGAGATCTTGCAGGTTTTACAAGAGGCATATAATAAATCCTGAGATGTAACTACTTGATGGCTTTCTCCCAGAGATGATGATGACATTGTAGAGAGCTAGGCCTACATCCAGCATGAAAAATGGCTGACACTATAGATGACTACCGGGAAGAGGACTAGGCTTACATCCAGCATGAAAAAGGGTTGGCACTATAGAAACTTTTGATGGCAGATAGTATGGGACGATGATCAAATTATAAGAAGATGATAGCAGTAGCTATGATGAAGACTCTATGACTTCATGATGATGATGATGCAATGAAGACCTGAGTAGATGTGTTGATGACAATGTAGAGAGAGGATACCTTCCTAGTTAAGAGGAAGTGTTGATGTATTTGTAACTTCGGAAGATATTTTGATGTATATTATTATTGTATGTTGTTGTACCCCCATTGAGGATATGTGTTACCCCTTTATGGGATGTCTAAATTATGTCTAGACCTTGAGGTACAACCTCTGTTGTAAGTCAGGGCAATAGTCCCCAGTGTAACATCATGTAATATGTAATTGTGGTCTCTCTAGGAGAAGTGGGCCCCATGTGAGATGACATGTAGGCTCGAGTCTTATATTTGGTGTAATAACCCAAAAATTCGTAAAAATTTAAATTTTTTTCAAGTGACATAAAATGTCTAAAGCTGCAACTAAGTACCTGCTAATGGTTAGCATAAAATGAAAGGTTTATAAAAGGACAAGGGGTTGCTTCTTTATAAAGACCTGTAAACTAAAGGTGTAATCTTAAAAACTTGTGTTAGTGTTGTTAATGACTTTGCAATTATAAATCTTTCAGAAGTATAAAAGAACTTGTATTTTGCTACTAGTAGATATACTGATGTATTTCTTTTGTCAAGTAGGGAAATAATTCTTGTGTGTGATCGGGGCTTACTTATGTTTACGCTAACACAGATGGACTGCTGGTTCCTTACATTTTTAGCAGGTAAGCGTAAGATCCATTAGGGTGTTATTTAAATTCAAGTCAAGAAGATACTTCCCTATCATGAATAAGATGTTAGTCTTAGAAAATGTTTTAATAGGCTGCTTGTCTTCAAGGAGGTAATGTTAATCTTTTTTTGTCGTTACAACTCCATAGTTTGTATTTATAACTAATTCCATAATGACGTTTACCAACTACATAAACATGGGTTAAAACATTGTAAGAACAAGTACTATCCAATGTTCCTCCAATCGACTGAATATTATAATTTAAAATTCTAAAGAACACTTTTATTTTTGTTTACCATAATGGTTATTTATAATTTCCATAGAGAGAATATAGCTCACAACTTGGGCTTAACTCACTTCATATTGTTTGGTGTTTTTCGTAGCTACCTTCCTTTTAGGACTCTATAAACATCCTTCTCTCAATGAATGATCAAGTTACTTATGCTTTTAATTATAAATTCATCATTAAGTTGTTAGAATTTTATTGGGATTTATTTATTGTTTTTGGTCTTCAGTTAACCGAACACTCCTTCAAATATAACTCAAGGATAAGTTCCAAGAGTCCATGGCTCTTCTTCTTACTATGGTTATAAGTTACACATGTTCTTCTTACTATTTCCATCAACCCTAGCTAATAAACATAACTATCTAATTTGTTTTATTATCAAAGGAATCTCTAGAATAAACAAAAAGTATTCATGTTATAACCTATAGTTGATCCCCTAAGTATTGATACACCATGGTTTTATCATAATATTGGCAATCATATAATGCATAATTTATAATGATCTTTGGTTTGATTGTAAATCATTTTGTTGCAGCGCTGACTATGGAACTCTACCCATGCTAGACAAAATATTTTGAAGGACATGTGGGATGGTTTTATCCACACAAGGGTTGACTTATAACTTAAGACCCTACTCACTTGTTTTGCAGAGCGAGGGTTCCTCCATCTTGTTGGTCGAGCTGAGAGCTCGCGACCATTGGAAACCTGTAACCACCTTCAAGCTTGATACCTTGCTTCCATATCCAAATGCTGTGACTGTTTTGAGAGAGGTCGTGAGTGGTTTTTGGTCTTAAATGGTTGAAGTAGCTTACATCGAGTGTAGATACTGATTTTTCTTTAGGACTCGAGGACTGTGTTTATCTTGAGCTTGCAAAATGATTGACAGAGCTTGAGCAGGAGTACTTCTTCATCTGGTTGAGTTGATTTTCTCTTTTTTCTTTGCTGTGGTGACTTAGTGTCTTCTTGTCCTTTGGCCTGGTGCCAAAACGATCCACGGTGCTTGGTTTCCTCAGCTTCATTTAGAAGGAGAAGCTTACAGGTAAAGACTTATTCCAGTTTCATTTTTTTAGTTAGTTTTTATAAAAGGGTTTTTAAATCTAAGTAATATTTGTAATGATAAAATGGTTTGTAAACTTGCAAGTCCTTTTCCCGGCTCTGTAGGTGGAAACGAGCTTACTCCTTCAACGTTCCACTTGAGCATACATTTGGTAAGCCCCAGTTGCAAATGAGGGTTTCTTCCTGCAGTTTGATGTGGTGGTTGGAAGTTAGGATCTTTGCGGTTGAAAAAGGCACGGCCTCGATTTACCTGCTAGCTTGTTGTTTCTTGCTTGCTTGTTTCTATATGAGTTTTGAAACCCTAGAGGGTATTTTTATGTAGGGAGATTGAAGGCTATAGTAGCCATGCTAAAATAGTTTTTAAGCCTAAGCCTTTACGGCTTGAACAATGTAAACTTCTTTTACTTCTTTTGATAGAGCTCAGCTCTAAGCCCTATGAGGCTGTTGACCTCTGTCTGGTTAATTTTTAGTTTTTAAAAATAGATTTTAAAGGAAGAGGATGACTATTAACCAGTCGAGACATGTAACCTGATAAGGGTTTTTACCCGGCATAGGTGAGTTGTTACTGTTTGATATATATTATTATTTTTTAGCTAATATTTGGACAGGCCTGAGTCTTAACCTGTAATTCTAAAGGCAATAAGCCATTTCTTCCTATTTGATTTTGTTTTTAATAAATGGTTATAGTATTATTTTAATTATTATCATGTACTTAAAAGGATTTACAGTGCCGCATGTATTTATGGAAATTTTTATTGTGTTAAGAGTACTATTATTACTCTATTTTGGCTCATAAGGGTTAATTTTTAAGTATACCCTACAGTTCGGTGAAAGAAACAATTTTACATGGCAAATTCTTAGCTCTGTTTTATTATTTTTCCTTCAATGATTTTTACAGCTGTTATAATTCTTATAAAGGAAGATTTAGGGTAAATACTGCAAGCTTGAGAATATGATTAAGTTTATCTTTCAATAACCTAGGTAGTTGCCTTGAGGTTACAGTAGAAACTTCTGTTTTAATACCGAGACAAATATTGTCTGGGAATATTTAATTATAAGAATTTATCGAAATCTATCTAAATCTAAACCCTAAGTGATAGTCTGTTTACTATTCCTATGTTTATTTGTTAAACTGTATCTATTGTGTTTATAAAGAATAATAGTATTAAAATAGTTCTATATGTTAGTATGATTACTAAATATCTTTATATACCTATGTTCAGTTCTTGTCTGAAGTAAATACATTCAATAAATACAGTGTTTACTATTTCTTTACAGAATAAATCATAGGCAAACTATAGCAGAATTTAGTTACATTTTTCATTCAAGGTTAAATAAGAATTGTCATATCTATCTAAACACCCAGCTGTACTAGAGTACTGCCTAATCCAGGCGTGGAAAAATACAGTATGGAAATCTATTTCTATTTATTTCTCATTTAGCATATTTACTACTATTTCTAACATAATATATCAATTACTAAGTCCATCAATACAGAGTTACTCTTTTCTTCATAAACCCTAATAAAATACTAACATGCATGTATTCGAAAACTAGTAAACATTTTACTGAAGACCGTAAATAAATATAATAACATGAAACAAATGGAACCTTTCAATATTGAGGTGACAACAGCTTAAGGAGGATGTTCCTCCAAACCAACTCCTGGAGAAATCTTAGACTACACTTCCTCAGGACCCTCGAGCCCGTTTCCTGGTCCTCCTCGTAGAGTACTGGGTGAAGGATATGTCCTTAATACCTTCTGCCACCTGACTGGTCAAATTACCTCAGTAATCCAAACCTACTCACAGCAGTAAAAACTTCAGCCTAATAGTTGCATAAGTTTCGTCTCAATAGTTAACCCTTCAAACTCACTTCAGTAATCCCCTCCATTGAATTTCTTATGTGCACTTCATTCACCCTGAATGATCACTTCTCAAAATGAGCAGCCTCAGCTATCTTCAATGGGAAATTTTATAGAAATGCCTAGGTCTTCTGGGTTAGTTTTCACTTAATGAGCCACTTGCTCCAATTCTACTTTCTTGGGGAATCATGACCACAAATATAGGGAAGTTGCCACCTGCAACAATTGGAAGTAGTTTGAGGATGCTGCCACTTGTCAGTGTACTCTCCACACAGTCTCCTCCACCAAGTGACCAGTTAACACTCTTTTAACAACTTCCCTAAGCTGTTGTCTCATCATTTATTTATTTATAAATAAAATATTTTGAATTACATTAATTATTCTTGACCCCACTTGGTCATCAATTACAAACTTAGCATAAAATATAACACAATGTTCCTCAAATAACATTAAATTGTTTTTGCAAATTGGGGCATGTGGCATTTGGTCACTGACTTGAAAGGGTATAAATAGGGAGGCGCTCTCCCTCATTTATACACGCCATACACACTCTCTAAGGCGCATGAGAGAGACAGACATTTAGAGGAGGAGAGAAATATAGTTTCTAAACATTTCTTATTACTGCTTTTGATCATCTTACTATTCTGGAGAAGTTTGCGAAGTTTTCTCCTTATGGTTTCCCCGATGAAAAATATTTGTGTCTTGTGCATCTTTTACTTTTTATGCATTTTTTGTACTTGTTATTCTTTCAGATAAAGATCCTAGATAATCTAATCAGATCTTAAGAAAATCTAATAGAATTTTTGTGGAGGGACCATAAATTCCTATGCATGCAATATAACATTTGTTCTCTTTTGTTTTTATCTAGTTCAATATATGTTTTGCCTACTAGAAACAATAAACAGATAATTAATTCAAAATGAGGGGATTAAAACTTGGGGTATTACATTATGTAACTCATCTCCATTCATCAATCATACATTGCACTAATATTTTGTTTTGAAGCACCTGTTCATCAGATTTGGATAAAAAGTTGATAACTTGACCTTATTGGCTATGTTCTAGATGCTCCTTCACAAAAGGATCCTCAATGTTGAGGTCTAAATCCTCCACGACATTGAGAACAATAGAGTGGATGTTGATGCGAGGGAGGGATAAGGTAGGAATAGGATTTATCTAGGCCTTCAAGTATGATAGTCCCCCTCGTTGGATAAATTTGACATGCAAAAATTTCGTAGAAAGAATACCTCACATATCACGTAACATAAACATTTTTGCAATAGCTAACTCACTTTATCTATTCACATATGTGTCCTGTTTTGTAGTAGCTACAAGCCTGGCTATGAAATATTTGATTTTGATGTCGAGTTTTTTTTGGCATCTTTTGCCTTCCCTTGTTTGGATTTTTTAGGCTCTTTCAACCATCTCAATTCTAGAACATAGTTTTGGCACATATGTCCTTGTCTTATTAGTTGTTCAGTCTCACTAATGGACATAATATTACTATGACTATCATGGAATTCCATTCATTCTTCTCTTCGTTGAAGTTTTCATCCTTTAAATTTGGATGGTGGAGTTCCACAAAAGCTTTTATGGTTGTTTCCATGAGATACTAAAGATTCTCTTTTACACCTTTAAAGGAAACCATAAATATAAATATATATTTTATTAACTAATATTTCAATCTGCATTACAAAATGTACGGCTTGCACATTTATACAAAATGATGACATGGGACATGTTTGTACAGAGTCATCTATTCAATATTAGTTATATTATTATTATACCTATTTGACTATTCAATCTAGGGTGTTTTTCAACCTACCCTTGGAATTAAGCACATGCAACTTTCTATGGAAGGAGTGATTCCTCAAGAACGGAGGGGGTGCTTGTGATTATGGAAAGCTATACAACCAAGGGTATATAGTTCGATATGTAGTGTTGAGCATAACTCTGTTTAGAACAGACCAAGTTGTGGAGCCTATTTTGTTATAAAATGCATGAACAAACCAAAATGATGTCACCCAGGCAACCCTTCAATATTGGTCACCATTATCATTTTCTACCCACCTAACTATGCTTTGCTTAATGACAATGGTAGCCAGTGCAATCATCCCCACCTCTATTTCAATCTCTTAATGCCAATTTTCATAAGATGGATAGATGTTGAGTCAATTCATAGAGAAATTGTTTTTTCTACCCCAACACGGCCATACGACATTTGCACCATAGGGACGCCCTCGATGAAGCTAATTCTAAATTGCCTAAAATTCCTTCTTCAACTACAAGCAAATTGTTGGAAGATATTTTTAGTGATGGAAAGTATGTATAAGTTGTATATCATGTAATTTGTAGGGTTGATGTTGAGATTCATCATGAATCAATTAGGGATACTTTCATAGAAGACATAGGTTTAAGAGATCCTATTAAAAAAATAGAAGCAATGTTATTTCACCATTCATGTGCTCGTTTTGGTCACATGCTTTGCCTTTATCATAAAAATATTCTATAATGTAAGCATAGATAAGGCACACATACCTAGGCACTTAGGGATATACATGCACAAAAATGGATCATGGACATGTGGAGGATATGACACTTGCATGCATACAATAGGAGGTGATAAAAGGTTCACATGCATCGATCAACTGAAATACATATCCACAGAAAAAATGGGAAGGGAATATGTATAAGATAGATGGATATACCATGAGGTTTCCCGAGTCCCACGACATAGATATAGAAACATGCAGATGTATGTAAACATGTAGAGCAGAAAAAATAATGTAAAGAATAACATCCTTACTCATATATGAAGGAAGTAGAGACAATCGACAGAGCTAGCAGGTCTGCAGGAGAGAGAATATACAAATTAGAAATAGACAGTCTTACAAAAATGGCAAGGTATAACAAAATTCACCTAGTAATGCTCTTCATGTCCCAAAAACTGCAGGTATTTGATACCACTATCAAAATGCTCAGGTAAATATAAGCATGAGTAGTATTTATATTAATAGGATACACATATAAATACATGATACGTGACCCTTGGTTTCATATTCAGAGAGGTGTCTTGGAATTCATTGTGACCCTTCATATTCACTTATCGTGAATGTGAATAGTAATACAAAAAACTTTTACCAGCCCTAAAAGGTTAGGTTTTCAACACTCCCACATCCTTGGAATATATGTATGTGTGTGTGTGTATTCCAATAAGAAACTCATAGGAAAATCCAAAGGAATGCTTCCCGACATTTGTGATAGCATCCTAATAAACCCATTGGCATAGAGGAGTGTGCTTCACACAAGGGGATTTGAATCAGGGACTTGTTGGCACAAAACTAGCTTAATGCCCAACAATACCAATGCCAATTGATTAAGTGCATTAGTCTACACTTACAGGTTTAGGAGGGACGCCATCCACGAATATGGGGAAGCATCCCATAAGTTTCCTTGCAAGACTTTCCATGGGAAATCTATGCATATATATGTGCATGAACACATTGCATGCTTGTATTATTTTCTTAACTTTTCTTTTCGAGGTTATAGTGTTTATATATTTTTAATGACCATTTTCTTTAAAATTTGTATTTAAGATAATAATCAATATCTAAATTAGCTATTATTTAAATTTTTATTAAATTAGACACCTATCACAATATGTTTTTAATGATTAGTCAAACAAATACATTAAAGAATCAATAATACAATATCTTTTTAATGATTAGTCAAACAAATACATTAAATAATCAAATACAAATATTTATTTGCGTTGTCCATTCATAATTGTTAATAAACACACAAATTATCATCACATATAATTCAATGGACTTAACATTTATTTTATAGTTAAAAAAGTTCACAACTAAAATATAATTTTAAGAAGAATACATAGATCTAACTCTAAGTAGACATTAATCTCCTTTATAATAATGGCTTACATTAATCTCCTTGAGAATGAAGTCCTCGCCCAACGCTTAAATTTATGTACAATTATATAGTTGAGATATCTCGAAACAAGCAAGCGCACCGCTAGTCGCCAGTCAGCAGAGCAGATGAAGAGTAATATAGATGGAGCATCACATAGAGATGCATTTGTACTCTCTTTTATTCTTGCTCCGAATGGTAATATTTATAATAATCAATATAGTTATGGTGTAATCAATATAGTTATGCTGTGTATGTGCTTGTATTTTTATATTGATTTTATTTATTTATTTAGTATTAATATTTTATTTTAAATAATCAAATGTTATATATTTTATTTATATTTTTATTTATTATTTATTGTGGTGGATTGTTAATGATTGGGAGGACGAATTGTTTGGGGTTTTCAACGCGGCTAGCAGAACCTTGGAGAGGAGACAAAATTACTGAATTTTCAAGAATTTGCTCATCAGACTGGTCCTTTGTTTCAATCCTATGGTTCCTCCCCCCTTGAGCCTCCAGCTCTAATCCCGCCATTGGTTCCCCCAGAAGCTTTACCTGCATCGCCTACCCCTCTAAGCTCCTTTGTTGCCCCAACCACCTCTCCTGTCCCTCCTTCCTCTTCCATTCCCCCACCTCATCGCCGACCCTCCACCCTCTCGGCGAGCAAGTTCTCGTCCAACCCTGTTGTGGCAAAAAATATTGTTCCACTCCCCACCAAGCAACCTCTTGTAGGTACAATGGACAAAGACAATCCCATCAGTGATGAGGAGATGGCTACATCCAGCGACAATTCAGAGGCCAAGCCAGGCGAGCCTGCACAGCTAGCTTCACCAGGATACAACTGCCCCATCGTGGAAGAACCATATTACAAACCTTGAACAAGTTTCGCCATGGTTATGTGTAGCTCTGCATGCCACTTCCAGGGTTTTTGAACAAGTTTCATAACGGCTATGTGTCGTTCTGCATAAATTATTAGTTTTTTTTTTTCACATTGTCAACTTGTCTGCTCATAGTTTAGTTTCTCCAAGAACAAGGGAGGGTTTTGTTTATGTTCATCTAGGTGGCTTGTTTTCTCTCCTGGAGGAAGGGTCCTGGTTTTGCGGACCTGTTTTCCCACCTGGAGGGAGGGCCTAGTCTCATTTTGAACTGCTATGTCTGCTCATCATGAGTAGGTCTGCTTCCTTGCTTTGTAAACTTCTATGTATCACTATTTTCTTTTTTTAATAAAATAGCTCTCAACTTACAAAAAAAAATTATAAGTTATACATTTTATTCATATTTCTATTCTTTTTTAAAGATGCATCTATTCTTGTAAATATATAAGTTGTATATTAAGATTTATATATTTTATTCATATTTCTATTATTTTTTAAAGATGAATCTATTCTTGTAAATATATAAGTTGCATATTAAGATTTATATAGGTTGATGATTTTATTTTTACGTTGATTTAGATTTCAATTTACAGTTGTGTTTAAAAACATATAGAGACAATTGATTTATACAAACTGTTCTATCTTAGTTGTAAAATTGAATTTATAAAATAAAAAGTAAATAAATAATTATCTTGGATCGTTGTAACATAACTTGATGACACCCTTAAAGATAACCCTATGTATGAAATAATTTAGACATTCTAGCGAGGGAAGGTCAACAGAATTTGCACGTGAGACCATATAGGACCCACAAGTTTTAAGATCACCTCTTTAAGTCTGTTTGTCCTCGTGAGCCAGCGAGTGCACAAATAGTCGCCGGTCAGCATAGCAGATGAAGTGGCATCTTAATAACAAAATCTATGGAATAATTCAAACAAAAGTAAAAGGAGGAGTTGTCGATTCTTTCATTCTTTCTCGGAATTCTTCTGCATTCTCTGTTACTAACAAAATAATAAATAAATGTCGGCCACAAAACAACGTAATATGGGGGAGATGTTGTAATATTCCTACTTAACAAAACAATAAAAAATTTAGATGTTGTAATGTTTCGACCTAACAAAACAATAAAAATTTAAAATTTAATTATCTGTCAAAACAATATAGGGGAGATGTTGTAATGTTCTTACCTAATAAAATAATAATAATAATAATAAGTAATTATACACAAAAGAATGTTGGCCTTGCATATGCTTTTAAAACCATGTGCAAGGCCTCCTAAACAACCCATGGTTTTATTGTACATGGTTTAGGAGGGCCTTGCAAATAATTTTAAAACCATGTGCAAAGCCTCCTAACAACCCATGGTTTTATTGTACATGCTTTAGGAGGGCCTTGCAAATGGTTTTAAGAACATGTGCAAGGCCTCCTAAACAACCCATGGTTTTAGTAGAGCCTTGCACATGGTTTTAAAACCATGTATGGGGGAGATGTTGTAATGTTTGTTCCTAACAAAATAAAAAATAATAAAAAATATTATATTTATACCATAAATAATATTAAATATTAATAATAAAAATACTATATGTCTACTTTAAATAAAAAAATGTGTCTTTTGGTTTGAATCAAATCAATGACTTTATATAGGACACAACAAAGTTGATAGCTCTTTGAGTACAATATTTAAGAAGATGTTTACACCTCTAAAGATTTAATCATTTTAGGCACTTGATAAAACCTAACATTTAGATCTAAAATGGTATAAATACACTTCACTTTTCAAAAACTATTTAATTTTTAATAATTTATAATTATCATTATTCTAACTATCAAATGCCTAAATTTTTTCTTATAAAATAATTCATATATAAAATCACTCACTTGTTTTTTCCTTCCACCTAATATCACATTTACCACATTACAAAATAGTTGAAATGGCTTCTTGTACCGAAGAAATGAAACATTAAAAAAAAATCAAATAAATTAACTTGAGTTATTTACTTTTTAAATTACAAGCACAAGTTTAAGTAAACATCACCAATTTTAATTTTAATTTTATATTTTTAAACATATTAATAATTTAAAAATTATTTTTAACCAAGTTAATTTATTTTCATTAAATAGCTTCAGCAATTTAAAACCAAAAACTTGGTATTTATTAACAAAAGTTATTAAATATTTTTGTATATAGATGTAATATAAATTTTAATGTTATTAATTGTAATATAAATGTAAAGAAAGAATTGTAATATTTTTTAGCTTTATTTATAAAAGTTTGTTGAAACATAGTGAAATTTTAAAGTGGGTAAGAGCAAGTATCGTCATAATCCTCAGTGACAATTTAAATATGAAAAAACTTTAATTTGTTTAATTTGTAATAGTGAAATTTTAAAGTGGGTAAGAGCAAGTTAATAATGATCTCACATAATCTTCAGTGACAATTTAAATATGAAAAAAACTTCAATTTGTTTAATTTGTTGTCTTACAAAAATGATTTGAGGTATCATTGTTAGAGTTCTTCTAACAATGGCATGTTACTTGCCATGTTACTTTCCTTACCATGTGTTCCCATTAGTGTAATGTTAACGGCATGTTAGTTTTATTTCCAATTATAATGTATGTGTTCCCATTAGTGTAGTGTTAAATACTTAACTGTTAAAATTTCCTTGAAATAATCAATAGAATATGGAGAACTCTTTCTTTTTGTGCATTTCAAAATTGTAATCTTAATTTTATATTATTTTAACATTATGGAAGTCATCTTAGCTCTAAATTTATGAGATTAGGTATTAGTTCAAGGTTTGAGGTCTTAACATAATCAAAGTGTGTGTATTAATGCAGTACTAGGTAAGGCAATAACAAATTTATAGATGCTTGGAAATCTATGAATTGAGGCTAAAAGTGGTTCTCCAACAACATACACCATATTGGCCTCCTTCTATGCACACACTAGTGTGGAAATTCTAAATCCTTGATGTCGTAAATAATTTAATGAACAAGCTAAGGATCCAGGCACACAATTATCCTCACAATGAATTGTAGAGAATTAGCATAAAGAAGAAGAAGAATTCACACATGAAAAATGAATCTCAATAATCTTTGTCATATTCATTAAAGAATAATGAGGTTACATAAATAGTACATCCTCATAGTGGAAATTTGAATTGGTTACATAGGGAAAGCTTAGAAGTTACTAAATATCCATCTATGAGTAGTTTTTAGGAGAAAAGTAAGGAAAGGTGGTTTAGGAAACAACTAGATAACTTTCCTAAGTCATCATGGATTTATAATCGATGAGAAAAGCTATAAAAGCAGCCTTGTCTCATAAAAGTAGGAAAAAACCAAAATATGTGCCTTATCTAAAAAAAACTTAAGAATAAAGCAAAATGAGGGACGCACTAGTGGATAAACTATGGAAAGTGTATGTCAAGTGGACAAAATAAGCACTAGGATGACATGGTACCAAGCCCCTAGTAGTTAAATAAAGGTTTCTATCCTATAGTCTAGATGGATTGATATTCCACCCACCCCTTAAGCTTGACTTATGTGTGAGTAAGATGAATCCAATATTAGGGCCATGCAACACAAGATTTATGGTCACCCTTTACATTATTCATCCACATGAACTAAGAAAATGGGGAAAACCTTATGGGAACAAAACCCTTCCTAAAAAATGGACATGAAAGGTAAAAAAAAAATGTTAATCTCCAAAGTCAAGTAGGTGAACTTGATTTGATGTCTCGGGGTATCTTCCTCTTTGGAGGAAAATAAATCTGCTCAACTTGATCGCGAACATAGGTAGTTGGATGACGAACAATGTAGTCATGTAGAACAACTCCAAAACATTGATATAAGAGCAGAAGTGGATTCTAATTAGACTTGAAAATTAGATTGATATCATGTTCAAATGAGACTTGTGATGCTTGAGCGAACAAATTCAAACCATAAAAAAGTGAAATAAACTCCAAACAAATCTGAATTGTCTTGAAACTTTGAACCAAAAAAGGATGTAGCTTCTCTAAGAGTGATGAAAAAATGTTACAAAATACATTTGGACATTAAATATGATCTTAAATAAAATCCAAAACAGGTGCTATAATGGCTAAGAGTGAGGAACAAGAGTTTACAGTGTGCCAACACTTTGGCAATGTCTCCATCTTCAATAGAATGGTGAAGTAGCGACCTAGTCAACATGAAGGAATAGGTAGAAGGATTCAGATTAGAGTCAGTGATTTCATTTTCATCTTTCTCACACTTAGATGTAGTCTTCAAAATATCTTCATCAGCTACATGTGATAATGATAAATTATAATTCTGATGAACTTCTGGAACCACATGAGAAGGAGTCACTTCAAGTAGACTTTCTTCAATTCAAACTGGTCTCGACTCTGCAATTTCTTCTTCATGAATATATTCATCAGAGATAGCTGAGGCCAAGAAATATTGGGAAAGTGAACATATTGAGTTTCTAGGTGCACTCTCCAAATTGCTTAAATGATTCTCATTGTGCTTGCCAAATGCTCTATCCAATCTTGTACAGAGATACTTTAGGTATTCAACATAATCAATAAGGTAGTGCATGCTTGGAGAAATAGTCACACACATAGATCCAAAATCTATGTCATAGTCATTAAGCCAGTCATTTATCTCTTTATAATATTCTTCACCAACTCCAACAGATATCTCATAGAGACCATGTCTCTTTAGAGATATAATCAGCTTCAACTTCCACTCTGAATATCTTGTGAATGGAGTAAGAAGAGGAACTGATACTTTTGAATCCAACTTGAAGTTGTACTTGAAAAATAAAATTACAAATCTAAATGGGAGATAATTGATCTGATCTCCCTAATATCTGATACATCCTTGATGTCATAAATATTTTCATAAACAAACTAAGGATCTAGGAACACAATTATCCTCATTAATAATTGTAGAGAATTAGCATAAATAAGAATAATAATTCACACATGAAGACTGAATCTCAATAATCTTTGTCATATTCATTAAATAATAATTAGGTCAAATAAATAATACATCCTAATAGAGGAAATTCGAATTGGACACATAGGGAAAGCTTATAAGTTACTAAATCTCCATCTATGAGTAGCTTTTAGAGGAAAAGTAAGGAAACGTGGTTTAGGAAACAACTAGATAACTTTCCTAAGTCATCTTGTCTTTTTAATAAAGCTGTAAAAGAAACCTTATCTCATAAAAGCAAGCAGAAAAGTAGAATATGTGCCTTATCTCAGAAAAACATAGAATAAAGTAGGATGAGGGGTGCACTAGTGGATAAAGTATGGAAAGTGTATGTCAAGTGGATAAAATAAGCACTAGGATTCCAAATAACACTTGGAACATGGTATTAAACCCCTAGGAAATTAAATAAAGGTTTTTATCCTATGTTCTATAAGGGATTAACATTCCAACAACTAGAAGCACCCGACAAGATGGATTGTCCAAGAGAACCGTGGATCGGTGAAGGGGATACCTAAGAGCATAAGGGTGTTTTGTGGGGTAGGTATTATGGTTCAAGGCTGTAAGGGATGAGTAAGATCCCTATAGAAATCTATATGAGCATTTGGCTAAGCATAGAGTGGAGAACATGTTTTGTGATAAGAGAGAGAGGCATCTATGTGTTTCCTTTGCCTTGGTGGCCTCATAGGCTAGATTGAGGGTGACCACTTAGTAGAAAGAGTATATGCTGGACATGGTGCCTAAAATTGGGTCCAAAATTGCTTTTACTAAGTGAGTTGCTTGGATTTGCATTGGATAAAAATAAGTATTCTTTTTGGTTTCAATGTGTAATATTTTTATTTGATGCCTTTAATGATTATGTTGTAATTGTATGATATATGTGTGTGGGTAGAGTTTATTTCCATTGTGTATATTTATTTATACATCTACACATGTCTTTTAAATATTGTGAAATCATAATTTGGTTGTTGGGAAAAAATTGGAAGATCAAATCTAGTTAATTGCCCTTCTTGTTGGTTGGATTGGGTGAGGGGGACATTAAATAGAGGCATTTGAAAATAAACTATTATCATAGCCATTCCATTATAAATTGTTTTTTTTATCCATGTTACAATGAGAACAAAATCCTTGGAGTCATTGTGATAACATAAATCCCCATAAAAAAATTGAGAACAAAGATCAAATTCCATTTGATAAAGGATCTATGTTGGTGAGGTGTGTGAGGTATGAACCTTGTGTTTATAGATTATTCGAGTATTAGAATAATTGAATCCTTAACCGTGACGCAAATGCAAAATTTTTGAAGAGAAAGCAGATGCAACATGGGTAAAACATAAAATAAAGAAAGGTTGAAGGACCTACAAACCACTAATGTGCAGATTCAAGAAGAGAACAAACTCTTGAAGGATAAGATCTAGATGTTCAAACAAAGGATGGGACATCTCGAAAAATACCTTGAGACCTCTGTAAAATTGTTGTCATTGTTCAATTTATTCAATTTTTAAACTCAATCCTCCCTCACTAGTATCATGAAAGAATGGGAAAAGAGAATATTTCATTTTGTGGATTTTTGAGAGAAGGTAATTCAATCCAATAGTTGCAAGGAGGAAAGGATCACTTAGATTATTACCCAATCACACTGAAAGTTGGTAGAGAAGGGAATCACTGAAAAAAAAAATACGAGTTAATATATAGGAAAAGAAGAAAGCAAAATAAATAGTCACATGTTATTGGAACCAAAAAAATACAAGCATGGAAAACCCATCTTTCTGAGGCATTTCTTGAGAATTTTTAAAAACAAGCCACACTCTTTTCTTATTCTTTGGTTTTCCATGATTAGGAACATCCATATAAATAATTTCCTCTTCTTTCCTATTTTGTGTAGGAATGTGTCTCATAATAGGGTAGTAAATCAATAATGCATGCTCGATAGTAAGGTTTATAATAGATCAATATATCTTTGCATATCTCAATATTTAACATTTTCAACCTTAACATATTGGCAAAATTTGGTCCTATAGTAGCGTTCTTTCCCTCATTACTATATTTTTGTGTGTATGCATGATCAGCTATATACATGAGGTGGCCTTTATTCTCTTCATCACCTCTTTCATTTGGAAATCACAAGGAGATCACAAGGATACTTGCTCGTCGAATCGCGGGAACAATCTACCGAGGGTGGCGGTAGCTGTTGTGGCTCCTTCCAACAGCTTAATAAATCAATTCCATCCATACATATAGAAATAACAATTGCGGCCACATCACGACATCCATAAACTTAGAAAGCGGCATAGAATGTGTATGTTACCATTTATTAGGGCCATCCTTGTATTATTTAGTGTAATAGAAAAGTCAATGGGTTTGAAAACAAAATAAAGAAGATTGATATAATTTGTACAATGAGTCTTAGAAATAGTATGTATTGTATTAGGTAGTGTAATAGAAAAGTCAATGGGTATGAAAATAAAATAAAGAAGATTGGTATAACAATCATAGTCTTAGAAATAGTATGTATTGTATTAGGTAGTGAAATAGAAAAAGCCAATGGGTATGAAAGGTTTTGGGAGATGGGTATATAGTGTTTTACATAGTTTTGTTTGGGTGAATTGGAGAATTGGCAGTTATCTACTTAGTCATTATTCTCTTTGAATCTTAAGGACAGGAATGTACTTAGACTCATTTGTGTTTTTGCTCAATGTTACTTTGGCTGAAATTGGATTCAGATGGAATTATTTTTAATAAAATGTAATTGAAGAATTTAAAATGAAATCTTAATGACTGTGTAAAAACCAATGTAAATGTTGTGTGTATATATGCTTGTATTCAATTTCCATTTTTAAACTAGCACAACCATTCAATTTGTGGCCAGTGAACACCGATACGTCACTGGTAATTTTTAAAGCCACACAAACTTGAAAATTAATTTAAAGAATCAATTAAAAAACAAAAAGTTTTGTAAACCATTTAACAATAATATAATTAAATGTTTCTAGCTAACCATTTAACTAAGTTTTAAATTAGCATAGTTAAATGGTTCTAATTAACCATTTAAATGAGCTTAGTTAAATGGTTCTAATTAACCATTTAACTAAGCTCATTTAAATCTTAATCAAGATGCATTTGGGTGCATCCACTGAGGTGGGTTGCAATTTTTGGCAAGGCGAATTCAGCAAAAACAAAAAAACGTACCTCGATAGGGGATTTATAAAATGCTCTATTGAGGTCATGTTAAATGCTTGATCGAGCTTTTGATAAACCCTCGGTCGATGGTTCAAGACCGAGTCGATCGAGGGTTAAAAAAAACTCGATCGAGGGTTAAAGAAGACCTTGGTCGAGCATCTCTAATCACCTGGAAATAAGCAACAAACCCATCATTTAATTCACTTCATTTGTTGGATATGGGTCACAGAGTAATTGGGTTATAGATGTGATTAATCACATATATGACTCCAATCAATCACATCTATAACTCCAATTACTCTACGAGTAATATATAACATAAAATCTAGGGGAAGTGACAGTAGTAATTCTTTTACTTGTTTTTTTTCTTTAAGGTATGTGCTATTACCCACAAATATCATTCTTCTAGTCGAAATTATGTTTTATTAAATTTTAATATCATATAATTCTATGTTTGATTTTAATTATATTTGAAGACCTTGTTCCCATGAACAATACAAGATTTTAAAAACTTTGATTAAAGATATTTTTGGGTGTCCATATTCATGTTTTCAAAGTCATATCACATAATTGTAGTTTTTTAAAATTAAAAATTATATATGAAGGAACAAAGTATTTTTAGTATTTAAAACCTTTCACTACATTTCTGTAACTCTTATTATGATCTTCAATTCTTGCCCCCCCCACTGTTGCTCCATTCTGGTCCTATTTTGTGTTTTGAAGTAGTTTAATGAACATTAAAAATATTTTAACAATCCATTTCTCAAACCCTTGGCCCCATTGCGGTTTGTACCAGGGACTTCTGGTTTCTAGGTAAAATGACAAAAGGTTTATTGGTAGAATAAGTTAGCAATGTCATGATTGTTTTTTTGTTTAAATTTCTAAGAGATTTATTATTTGCAAAGTTGGCTGAATCAAATGATGTTGAAATTCCTTACGTCCATTATTTTACTTGGATCCTAGAAGCCCATTTCTAAAATGTCCTAGATGGGCATAATATTCTAGATAGGGTAGTCATGGTGGTGAGCGTGCATATAAAAGCTTGTTAGTCATGTACACAGATTTTTTTTCAAGTGTTTAACAGAACCTCAATCGAGGGTTTAAGAAACCCTCGATTGAGGTTTTAATAAACCCTCGATCGAGGTTTTGTTAAGAGCTCGAACAAGGTATTTGAATAGCTCAATCGAGCTCAAAACCTCGATCGAGGGCCTGAAAAACAGAGAATTATCCCTCTTATAGGAAAATCAATGTTCCTCTGTGTCTTCTAGGGGTGTAAACCTTGCCATTCATGGCACACAACTGAGCGGAGTTCATACCGATAGATTCATCACTGAATCCTCTATCCATTGAGGTATCATGCATGCGTTTTGGAATTCATATGGGGCTTTTTTTAATTAGTTCTAAAACTTACACTTAGAAAACCTGACAACAACTTCGTAGCAGCTCAAAGAAAAATATGCAGGGTAAAAAATAGACATCCAAAATTTTTGTAAAAATGCACATCCCACACATCGACGTGTCCTCTTCAAAAGGATATATTTGATTTTTCAAATTTTGAAAACAGTGAAAAAAAATATGGGATGGACACACATGTGTATAAAATGATGCTGAAATCAGATGTGGTCACTTTCGAAAAATAATAAATAATTGTATATTGTGAAATAAATTAACAAAAAAATATGCATAATTATTGGGGTTGGAGACAAGCCACTTATTAACTTCTTCAAATTTTTAAGGTGACACAGTTCATTAAATGCAAAATTTCACACATTAAATGACATCGTAATATTTTAAAAAAAATTATTGGGAAGCCAACATAATATTCTACAATTTGTTTTTTTACTACAAGTCAAAATTCACATGGCATATATGCGTTTCGAGGGCTTCTATCTAGCACATGAGTAAACAATCAAGTTTTCATCGCCAAATTTGGCCAAAACATGTTACCCACCTTCATGGAATCACCCATTTAAGCATAACAATATAGACGACCATGAAATGAATCCCTGTTGTACACTTGTTACACTTGGGTTAATCTTGTTAATCCTCTCAATGAAGCTCAAAATGGAAGATATAAAGGCCTATCTACCTAAATATATATTGAATTTAATAAAATATTACACATCTCATTCATGTTATTATTATTTTTCCCCATCTCATTCAAATTATTATTAATTTTAACAACCACTTTGTTGAATCAGATAGGCCACCAGTCATTTTTGAAGCCACAGAACTTAAAAATAAATTTAAAGCATCAATTGAAAAATAGACGACCATGAAATGAATCCCAACTGTACACTTGTTACACCTGGGTTAATCTTTTTTATCTGCTCAATGAAGCCTAAACGAAAGATATAAATGCAAGCATAAATATTTTATTGAATTTATTGTTAGAAAAATCAACCCATAGTTACCTACATTTGACATTAATTAATCATTTTTGTCTTACTACCTAGATTCCTAGATTCCATTCTATGCTAGTTGCCTTCTACATGTCCTAGAAGTCAACACATGCTAAAACTGAGTCATGGACCATTTGGGAAACATCCTGGAAACCAATTTTAGCAATTCTACTTTATTCTTGATTCCCTAAAGTGCATATTTTCTTTTTCTAAAAAGCTGCCTTGCTTTATAGCTAATTTAGGGCAAAAGGAAAAGCTAGTCTAGGTGTAACTTCCTTGTTTTTTTCCCACATCATCCTCCCTCTTTTTCTATAATTAAAAGCATGTATGATTTGTCTTTCCATCCCTCTTTAGCTTTCCCACTTGACTTAGCAAATTTGTGAGCATCTACCTATATTTGGAAACTGCTTTATGCATCTATGGGGGATTTGACTAGATTTGGTAAGCTTGCTTTTTGAATATTTCGAGTGGCATCCTTATGCATTAGAACCTATCATGTAATTATTTATTTGAGCATCCTATTACTTCACAAGGTTTTCTATTGTACACTTACTCAATATAGATTAGTGTTATGCTCCAATTTCAGTCTCCTTTGGTGTGAATTTTGCATGTTTGATTAACAATTTTGTGAGTGTTATTGTTCTATCTCTTGGGTTCAATTTCCACATGGTATCAAAGCCTTTGTAGAACAATTTCTCTCCTTCCAAATTGTTATTGCAGGTTTGACATCTTGACTGGGAGCACATTCTGTTGAGAGGAGGGCACAACTACAGAGCTATGGACCAATCTCAGAAGGCCATCTTGACTCCATTCAATTTCTTTGTGTGGAAAGATGAGATGGAGATATTGTTGAGAGAAAAAGGTCTCTACAGGGTGACCATGGAAACTGAGGAAGAGCCCAATGCAGATGCCGAGAAAATTAAATGGCACAACAGGAGGGATGAGTCCTATGGTGTTTTGTGTCTGAGTATTTCAGGAGACCTCCTCTTCCATCTTGATGGATTGACATCACCTAATGAAGTGTGGGAGAAGCTTGATAGGTTTGGAAATACAGATGAGATGAGAGGACATCAAATCGAGAATGAGCTGATCTCCTTGAGTCCCAGTAACTTTGAATCATTGCAACTTTACTTTTCCAAGTTTAAGGCCCTTGTTTTGTAGCTAAAACAGTGTGGGATCGAAAAGAAGGAAGTGCAAATAGTATTGGCCATACTCTCTAAGCTTGGTCCTAACTATTCAGTGTTCTTTTCGACCTTCCATGCCACCAAGTTGACAGCACGAGCTTGAAATATGCCTAAGCTTGCGGAGTTCATGGAATCCCTTACATAGGAGCAAGATAAGTTGGTGATGATGGGAACCATCAAACCTTACAAAGACCAGGATTTGGTTGTTGGAGATTGAATGGTGGATTCAAAAAGAAAGAAAAAAGATAAAAATCCACCTGAGCAAAAGAGAGACAAGTCAAAGTCTCAAGAGGAGCCCCAAGGTTCCAAGAAGAACTCCCAGAAGAAGAAGAATAAAGGAGAAATGAGCAAGTGTGCATACTGTAGTAAGGGCTATCATCTTGAGAGCTCCTGTATGAAGAATAAAATTGACATGTTGACCCAACTCCTGGAAGAAGAATAATATCTCGCTTCCTGATTTCTCAAAGAAGAAGGAAGGAGGATCAAATTTAGAAGACAGAGAGAGAGTACATGCCTTGGTTGCTGGCACATCAAGCTCACTTAGATTTATCATAGATTCTGGAGCTTCTAGACTTAAGGTTTTGACAAAGGAGACATTCTCCTCACTTGACATGTCGAAAGGTCCACCAATAGTTTTGGGAGATGACTCTCTCAATGACAGTTTGGGGAAGGGTAGGATTGATCTTGATCATGGTAGTTTCAATAATGTGTTGTATGTTCCAGGTCTTGCCTCTAATCTCTTGTCAGTGTATCAGATGACTCATACTAGGTCTCCAAAGAAGGTCATATTCTCCACTGATGATGTTGAAATCACTGAGATTTCAAATGGTAAAGTCATAGAAAAAGGTGTTGTTGATCACACTTCGAAGGTATACAAGTTTTCCCATTTTATACCCTACTCAAACTACTCTGCTCTTCTGATTCATGCTAATGAAGCAAGCAAGCTCAGGCATCTTAAATACAAGTATATTTCTGATTTGAGTGAAAAAGATATGGTCATAGGGTTACCAAAGATCAAGTTTTCTAAGGGTGTATATCAAGGTTGTATCCTAGGAAAACACCCAGAGCACAAGTATGAGAAATCTAGTCATAAGAGAACCTCTGCACCTCTTGAGTTTTTCCATAGTGGCATTGCTGGTCCATTCCCTCATATGTCCACGTGTTAAGCCAAATATGCACTCACCTTCATAGATGGTTTTTTTAGGTATTGTTGGGTTCACTTCCTAAAGAATAAGTCTGAAGTTTTTGACCTCTTCAAAGTCTTCAGAGCATTGGTTGAAAACTAGTATGGGAGGAAACTCAAGATCCTCAGATCTGAAAATGGTGGTGAGTATATCAAGTCTGATTTCATTCAGTATTGAAAATATGTAGGTATTTATTTGCAACATTCGATCCCTTACACACCACAACAAAATGGTGTTGCTGAGAGAAAGAACAAATCACTGAAGGAGATGGCAATGTCCATGATGGAGGCTAAGACTTTGCCATCAAAGTTTTGGGTCGAAGCTATAAACTGTGCATCCTACATCCAAAATAGGGTTCTTGATAGGCATCTTGATGGTATTACACCTTTTGAAGCTTGGAGTGGACACAAGCTAGATGTGACCCATTTCAGGATTTTTGGCTCAAAGGCTTGGGCTAGAATTCCAACTGAAAAGAAGAAGGCTTTGAAACCCCAAAGCCAAGAGTGCCTATTTGTTGGGAGTCTAAAGATTCAAAAGGGTACAAGATGATCAATTTGAGCACTAACAAATATTTCATTGAAAGAAGTGTTTAGTTCCAAGAAGAGCGTTTAGCAGCAGTTGAAGTTGGAGAGTCCTCTTCATCACCATAACCATTGATTGTAAGTGAAGAGACTAATGAGTTTGTTGATTCTGATATTTTTGATAATTATGATTTTATTGTAGATCCTAAAATTCCTACAAGACCAAAATGGGAAGCAAAGACCATTCATGCAGCTGGGGAACTAGCTGGAAATCCTAATGACACTAGGAAGACTAGATCTCAATTTGAGAGTGCCCTTTGTGTGAAAGATCCTCTATTTGATGAGAAGTGCTATCTGATGGTTGAATCATATCCACAAACATATGAAGATGCAGCACATGATCCAAGATGGCAAACAACCATGAAATAATAATTCATCTCTCTCTAGAAGGACACCACTTGGGAACTGGTTGATCTTCCCCCAGGGAGGAAGCTAGTTCAATGTAAGTGGGTCTTCAAGACTAAGTTTGCTGCTGATGGTTCACCTTTGAAATATAAGGCAATATTGGTATCCGAGGTCTACTCACAAGTACATGGTATTGACTACAATGAAACCTTTGCACCAGTGGCAAAGGTGGACTCCATAAGGCTAGCTCTAGCCATTGTAGCTTTGAAGCAATGGTAAGTACATCACATGGATGTGAATTGCGATTTCCTAAATGGATATCTCACTGAAGAGATTTACATGCATCAACCTGAATGGTTTGTTTCTAATCCATATTTAGAGTGCAGGTTAAAGAAATCATTGTATGGGCTTAAGCAATCCCCTAGGGCTTGGTATGCTAAGATTGATGGCTTTCTGCTGTCACTGAGTTTTGTTCGATGCAAGTCTAATCCTAATGTCTATTTGAAGCTGATTCATGGTTATTTGATGATTATTTCCTTATATGTGGATGACCTATTGATTACACGAAGTTCAAGAAAAGAGATTGCCTCCTTGAAGGATGCAATGAACCATGCATTTTCTATGACAAATTTGGGATTGTTGAGCCAATTATTGGGTCTTGAAATTACTGAATCCCAACATGGAATAAAAGTAAATCAGTCCAAGTATGCTTTAGATTTTCTCATCAAGTTCAACATGAAATATTGCAAGCCAAGAAAGACTCCCTTCCTTTCAGGAGTTAAGCTTGAAGAACCAGGTTCTTCTCCTATGGTAAATAATACACTTTATAGGCAGTTGATTGGGTGTTTGATTTATCTTACACATACTTTAATTGATTTATCTTATGCAGTTAGTGTGGCTTCAAAATACATGGATCAGCCTCATGAGATCCACTGGAGAGCATCCAAGAGGATCCTAAACTTTGTTCAAGGAACAAGAACTCATGGGATCTTCTACAAAGCAAAATATGATATTGATTTGATTGGATTCACTGACAGTGATTGGGCAGGTGATAATACAGATCAAAAGTCTACATCAGGATATGTGTTCATGCTTGCAGAAGGGCCAATCAATTGGTCAAGCAAGAAGCAGAGTGCCATAGCACTCTCATATACAGAAGCAGAGTATAGAGGAGTTGTAAATGCAACAACTCAATGTTTGTGGTTGCAGGGGATACTTGGAGAATGTGGCTTCGAATCAGAGTTTTCAACTATTATCTATTGTGATAATCAGAGCACTATTCGAATATGCAATGATCCAGTTCATAGGTAGTGAACCAAGCACATTGAGATCCATATGCACTACATTAGATAGCTTGTGCATGATGGTACCATTGTTCTACTCTTCTATGCATCTTCAAAACAAGTAGCAGACATCTTCACCAAAGGTTTTTGTGAGAATACCTTCAACAATATCAAATCACTGCTAGGGATTGCTGATCATGCTGTGAAGCATGATTGATGACAAGATTTCCAAATTTGTTTTCCTGTCCATGTTTAAGGGAGGATTTTCCCACTGGGTTTTTGCCTCTTTCCTTGGTTGTATGGACAAGCAGTATGTAAAGGGTGACTAAGCCTTGTTGCTAGGCCCTATAGTTTTTTGATATTTACTCATAAATTTAGGATTAAGGGGGCTTGTTATAATAATCAACACATAGTTACCTACATTTGACATTAATTAATCATTTTTGTCTTATTACCTACATTCCTAGATTCCATTATATGTTAGTTGCCTTCTACATGTCCTAGAAGTCAACACATGCTAAAACTGAGTCATGGAGCACTTGGGAAACATCCTGGAAACCAATTTTAGTAAGTATGCTTTATTACTAATTCCCTAAGCACACATCTTATTTTTCTGAAAAGATGCCTTGCTTTATAGCCGATTTAAGGCAAAAGGAAAAGCTAGTCTAGGTGTAACTGCCTTGTTTTTTTCCCACATCATCCCCCCTATTTTTCTCCAATTAAAAGCATGTATGATTTTTCTTTCCATCCCTCTTTAGCTTTCCCACTTGAATTATCAAATTCGTGAGCATCTTCATAGATTTGGAAACTGCTTTATGCACCTATGGGGGATTTGACTAGATTTGGTAAGCCTTCTTTTTTACTATTTCAAATGGCATCCTTATGGATTAAAACCTCTCATGTAATTATTTATTTAAGCAGCCTATTAATTCACAATGTTGGCTATTGTACACTTACTCAATACATATTAGTGTTATGCTCCAATTTCAATCTCCTTTGGTGTGAATTTTGCATGTTTGATTAGCAATTTTGTGAGTGTTATTGTTCCATCTCTTGGGTTCAATTTCCACATTTATTTATGTGGAATTAATTTAAAATTAGCATTATATATTCCTTATACTAAAGTTCTCTACAATCTACTATAGAGGACCACCTATATTCCAGGCCTCAATGCTCCCTATATTCTCCTTGAATATCTCTGAGATTATCTTACAGATTATGGGATCACTCATCTAGCCCATGCATAGAATATTGAACTCAGGACTAACAACTATGATTGCTAGTATTCTGCTACTGATTTGAATCTAGGGGGTTGTTTGGATTGAACAATGGACTGAATATGTTAAATGCCTTTCACATGGAGGCATCAAGATCAATAATGCTGAGGATGCCCTCATATGGATGCATAACACAAAAAATGGCATGGTTATAGCCAAGAGGGCTTATGACCTCATTGTATCATCAAATATGTCACTTTTCTAATGCAATTTATACTCCCAGTCGTGGCACTTTAATATTCCTCAGAAAATTAAATGTTTTATTTGGCTGGTTATTGAAAATAAAATAAATACATGGGATAATATTGTTAAGAAGGGATGGAATGGACCCAATAGGTGTGGCCTCTGCAAATGCAAAGCTGAAATTGTCAGGCACCTCTTTGTTGATTGTTCCTTTGCATGTGAGGCCATCAACATCCTCCACAAATTTCATAACTTCCCACTGACTTGGACTGATACATATGTTCTGGAAAATATTGAAATCTGGCTCAAGAAAAAGGGTGACCTTCTCTATCTTCGTTTTTTTTTCATTTGGAATTTATGGAAGACCAGGAACTACTTTATATTTGAGGACAAAAAATAGAGGCTAGCAGACTTGGTTACATAATTATGCAAAGTGTTTCAGCTTACCTTGTTCCACAGGGCAGAGTTAAAAAAGATAGGAACATAGGCAACTCCCTGTCATCACCTACCCTTCTGGATTCTTTGATGGAGCTACTACAGACTTAAATGGGGAAGCTATCACTCTCCTATTGATTAGTCTGTCTCATCATTTCCATATCAAGATGTGCTATGGAAAAAGTAAAAATACTCGAGCAAAGCTTATGGCCCTTTGGGCACTTCTGTATTTTTCCAAAGAAATTGGGATTCCCAGAATACATATATTTGGAGATTCTTTCGTAGTTATGAATTAGGCCAAAGGAATATCCTCCCCCACTACTTTGGACTTGGAGGCTTGGTGTGAGAACATCATTGATATTTCATCCTCCTTTTCATCTATTGATTATCAGCACGTCTTTACGGAATATAATGAGAAGGAAAACATCGTATCCAAGGAAGGGCTCAATCTGGCTCCAGGCCTACTATCCTTTACATAATACTCTAAAGGCATAGTTATTGGGGAAGCAAACATTTTTCTATTTTGATGAGTTTTACTCTCATTGACCTACTCTATCCTATGTGAGTATGGCATCTATTTATCTATATGGTTTATTTCAGAATGCTGAACTTCACCTCAGTGTGATTGATTACTTTTAGATACTTCCCAGATCCCTTCCTTTGATGACATATCTTGGTTCTTCGTATCTTCCCTTGGGACTACTAGGATAATCAACCTCTTTTGATGGAGATGTTTGTAAGAGTGACTTATCAGGACCAGCTTTGTCGAGTTTTATGACTCTGTTTTTGGTCGTTTGACTCTTCCTAAACCGATATTTTATCATGCTAATGTAACTTGTTACCTTTGATTCACTTGAATATCAAGGAATTGCTATTTTTTGTCTGGAAAACAAATTCTATTATAGAGGACATCAACTTATAACTTATCAATATTAAAGAATAATTTAAAGAATTCATGTCTACTGGTAAAATGAAAAATGAAAACTATCATAGATCGATAGTGATTTATTAAGAATTGAGAGGGTCCCATTTATTGAAGTGTATTATTTATTTATTTATTTTTATCTTAATTTTGTTACACATAAAAAAATCTACACTTCAAGAAATTGGATCCTCTCAATACTTAATAAATATGGTTTATGATGGGTCTATACTAATATAAAATACACTTCACCTTTCAAAGACTATTTAATTTTTAATAATTTGTAATTATCAATATTCTAACTATCAAATCCCCTAAAAATTTTCTTATAAAATATTCTTACACATAAGTTCACTCACTTATTTATTTCCTTCCACCTAATATCACATTTACCACATTACAAAATAAGTGAAACGACTTATTTCTTGGAAGAGGGGAATTGTATAACCTAGTAGGGGAAATATGTGTAACTCCTTCCATGCTCATTATAGAGATGACACTTGTCCTTTATAAAACATAATAAAATATTATTAAGAAATAAACATGTCAACTCAAATTAAATTTAAAACAAACAAATGAATAAATAAATAAATACTAGATGAATTAAAACCATAATCATTGCATTACACACATCCTCAACATTTCCACTTTAAAAAGGGGTTTTCACCTTGAGAGATTTGATCCCTATTGGCCCTTAGTAGATCCTCATTTAAGATGGATCGATGTTGACATAAAATCAATTAAGAAGACGATGAAAATAAACCAAAAAATAATCTAATAAATTAACTTGAGTCAGTGAGTGCTCTAAATTACAAGCATGTGTTTACGTAAACATGAGTGATTTTATTTTTATTTTTCATTTTTCAACATATTAATAATTTAAAAATTATTTTTAATTAGTTTTAAATCATTTTTACTTGTTTATTTAAGTGAATTTATTTTCATTAAATAGTTTTGGCAATTTAAAAACAAAAACATTGTATCTATTAACAAAAGTTATTAAAGTTTTTTATGATTATGATGATGGTGGTGGTTAATGTCCCCTGAGACCAAAATTTGGTCTATCGGACCTAAAGAAACAAATTATTTAGTTTGTTTTAAAATTGTATTTCTATGCTCAAAGGGATTGGACAGAAGCGTCCCAAGCTCACTATAATTTTGACAAGTTAAAAGCCTAAGAAGGTCGGTATTGCAACACAGATTATGAAATTGAGATCTAATGTGGGTGTACGCAAGGCACTCTAAGAGGAAGTGATTTTCATCCTCAACGTTCATATTCTCACATAGATGGCAGATCCTTTTTACCCATGGTGTTTTAGGAACTGCCCAACTACCTGTTTCACTATGGAGCTCATGAGAGTTCGTTCTTATCTTGGATATATTAATTTTTTTCTTTGAACTAGTTAAAACAAAGAGATACTTTTGAACTGCTAGATTAGGGTTGATGGCCGCCTTATAATATCTTAATTTCTATATTAAATGTAATCTAAATTTTAATGTTATTCATTGTAATATAAATGCAAAGAAAGAATTGTAATAATTTTTAGCCTTATTTGCAAAAATTTGTTGGAATATATTTAAGGAGTGAAATTTTAAAGTGGGTAAGAGAAAGTTAACGATGGTCTCTCAAAATTCCTTTGTGGCAATTTAAATATGAAAAAACAATAATTTGTTGTCTTGGAAGAGTGATTTGAGGAATCGGTATAACTAATTTGAATATGGTGTAAAAATATGAAAAAAGAGGAAATCAAATTTGATTCCCTGTTAGAGTTCTTCTAACAGTTTCATGTTACGTGTGATGTTACTTTCATTACAAGTTATAAGGTATGTGTTCCCATTAGTGTAGGTGTTGAATACTTAAGCATTAAAAATTCCTTGGAGAACTCTTTCTTCTTTTACATTTTAAAATTATAATCTTAATTTTATATTATTTTCAAATTATGGAATTCATATTAGCCCTAAAATTACGAGAATAGGTATTAGTTTAAGGTTTGAGGTCTTAACATAATCAAGGTGTGTGTGTGTGTGTATTAATGCAGCACTAGGTAAGGAAATACAAATATCATAGCAAGAATGTAAGATGTTTATATTTGATTTTTTTTTAAAATGTGGTTCACATACCCCGCAGAGGGGTTTCTACGTTTATGGGAAGAATTCCCAAGAGGGAAAACCTAAAGGGGCCTCAACTCATCGACTCCAATTATAGATCCTAACCCGGTGGGGAGATCAAGTTAGACTCTTAAATATCTATGCATAGGAACCTGAGGATTTGACCTTGATACCTTCAGCTTAGAATGAAAAGCTCTCAATCACTTGAGCTAACCCTTTAGGATTCATATTTTAAATTATGATATATATCAACAGAAAAGTAAAATAAAAATTATAAATAATAATATTTAATAAAATCATTTTGTTGGAATCTATAGAGTCGAAACTATATGTGTGTAGTTTTATTGGGGATGGATTCATTGTTTTTGCAGTCTAAACCATAACCGTCATGCTAAATTGAAATCCAAAGAAACTGAGTCAACAAACATGTAATTTGAAATTATCAATCCCAATAAGAAAATTATGAATTTAAGGAACACACACACACATTATAAAAACATGTGTTATTGTGAATAAAAATCCACAATCTCATATTATTCTTACATATTTTCCCAATTTCCATGATATCATACAAGATACCCATTATGCCCAATGCATTTGATATCTTTGTTCATGGCCATTAAGCTCAAGAAGCTTTGTTTTTTTCATAAGGCCCTTGATTTTGTCCCTCAACCATGACATGAGTCATGGGACCCAATTTTATTGTGTAAAACATACTAATAGTTCCCATATTCATTGTTGCAGAACTTCCTCATGAGTATTGAGCATGAGAAGCCTTATTTTAGGGCTTGGTTCATTTGTTTTCCTTCCCTACAAAATGATACCAGCCCGAACTCGCATATGTGTTTTGAAAAAAATCTTAATGGTCCGTTCTTATGTCCAACTCGAAGGATAAAGATCCCTTATAAAAAATCAATGCAATTGTTCAAAAAGCACATTAGCTCTAGGTTGATTCATATAGAAACCACAATGTACTATATTGGTCTATAACAATACCGAGTAGGTAGTTTCATACACACTATTATGCTTGGACATTCAATCATAAAATTTTATTTTTGATAAAGCATTGTAAGAGTCATTGTTGATTGGATTGTGTTTTAATAATCACATCAAATTCATGTAACTACTGGAAGAAGCAATACATTATAGCTATAGGATTATGTTGGTTAAACCTTTTGTGAAAATAAATGGTGGTTGGATACCATAGACTAGATCAAGAACATAATTATCCCTCCCACTACCTTGTTTTCTAATTCAAATTTGTAATATTGGCGTATTATTTGAGAGGATTTTTTCATGAGAAATTGTGTGGTGGATTGATATCATACATAGTGGACTGGATCTTATAGGGAACTTATCAAAACCTAAAAATATATGTATAAGAATTTGGTACAATTATAAAAATAATCATTCAAGGAGGTATCAGTTTCCACACATTTCACATTTGAGAAATTGGATTTGAATCCTTGAAAAGGTTTTGCACAATGTTGGAGTATACATCACTCAATTGGAACTTAAACATAGAACATGCAATCATAAAATAACACAAGCCTTGAGGTATACAATCATAAGCATTTGATGCTTTCTTTCTCAATGATTATCAATAGTGTGAAATACACAAAGTTTGACCCTTGTAATATATTTAATTAAAATTATGTAAATGATGTAAATATGATAGTATGGATTCCTAGTGTGGTGCTCAAGTCTAAGGCATGACTAGTGAATGGATATCCATGTAAGATGTAGATATTGTTATTGTATCATAAGGTTGGCTTGTCATGATAACTTGAATTATTTGTAAATATTATGTGCATAAATAATAAAATGGTCCAAGATGGATGTGTAAGGAGAACTAGAGGGGAAATGATTCCACCAGAGGGGAAGAAGGCCCTATGGGAAACTAATCCTTTGTTTCCAAGTGTTCACATTAGAACTCATCCAAATTTTGTCATGTGATTTGAATAAGCCAACTATCTCCTTTTTTACTATTTCCCAATCATTGAATGCATGTGTGGTGTTGGTCAGAAAAGTCACTTCATGCAGTTATTGAAGCATGGGATTGAATGCACTTTTGTGACAATTCTGTTAGATGCTAGAAGTTATTATGTAGTTGTTAGAAGTCCTAATTTATTCAATGGTTGGAAGAGACGGCAGTTGTATTTTTAAAACCATCTCATATCCCTTGGATTCAACCTTCATTCTCTCATTCTCTCACGTGGATGTACACTATGCAAAGATATCCATTATGGTTCGAGATCAATACTATATTGTGTATAACCCGGTAGCTCCAAGAGTGAAGAACAAAGGTTACAAAATATATTTGGACATGAAAATTGATATGAAATCATATCCAAAATAGGTTCTATGATTTCCAAGAGTGAGGAACAAGAGTTTACAGTGTGCCAACAATTTGGTAGTGTCTCCATCTTTAGTAGAATTGTGAAGTAGTGACCTAGTCAACATGAAGGAATAGGTGGAAGGATTCAAATCAGAATCTATGAGTTCATTTCAGGTCTTTCAAACTTTGATGAATCCTTCAAAATATCCAAAATATTGGAGGATTGCACACCATATTCAAGAGAAGTATACATAGGGTCTCCAAAAACTAGCGATTCACCTCAAAATCGGCATTTGAAGATAGAATGAAGAACAATTGATGAAAGGAGAGTCTTATTCAACAATGGAGGCTTGAATGTATTCTTTTGGATCAAGTACATGTGAATATGAGAAATTATAATCCTCATGAACTTCTAGAAGCATGGGAGGAGTCACTTAAAGGAGACTTTCTTCAATTAAAACTGGTGTTGACTCCACAATTTCTTCTTCATGAATAACTTCATCAGAGATAGTTGAGGGAAACACATATTGAGAAATATAACATATTGATATTCTAGGTGCACTCTCTAAATTTCTTAAATGATCCTCATTTTTCTTTCCAAAATCCTTCTCCAATATTGTCCATAGATCCTTTGGGTAATCAACATAATCAATAAGGTAGTGCATGTTTGGAGAAATAGTCGGACACATAGATCCAAAAAATCTGTCATAGTCATTAACCCAGTCATTTATCTCTTCATAATATTCTTCACAAACTCCAATATATATCTCATAGAGACCATGTCTCTTCAGAGATGCAATCAACTTCAATTTCCACTTTGAATAGCTTGTGAATGGAGTAAGAAGAGGAAATGATACTTTTCAATCCATCTTGAAGTTGTGCCTAAAAAATAATCCTACAAATCTAAATGGAATATAATTGATTTGATCTGACTAAGATATCATACCATGTGTAAATTATAAATCCTTGATGTCATAAAGAATTTCATAAACAAGCTAAGGATCTAGGAACACAATTAACCTAACAAAGAATTGTAGAGAATTAGCATAAACAAGAAGAATAATTCACGCATATTGAATGAATCTCAATAATATCTATCATATTCATTAAATAATAATGAGTTCACATAAATAATACATCCTCGTATAAGAAATTTGAATTGGGAAAAAGGGAAAAGCTTAGAAGTTATTAAATCTCCATATACGAGTAGATTTTAGGATAAAAGTAAGGCAAGGTGATTTAGGAAACAACTAGATAAATTTCCTAAGTCATCTTGTCTTTGTAATCTGTGAGAAAAGTTGTAAAAGAAACCTTATCTCATAAAAGGCATTATAATAGAAGAATATGTTCCTTATCTCAGAAAAAAAGAGAATAAAGCAGGATAAGAGGTGCACTAGTGGATAAAGTATGGAAAGTGTGTGTCAAGCAAACAAAACAAGCACTAGGATGCCAACTAACACTTGGAACATGGGACTAAACCCCTAGTAAATCAAATACAGGTTTTTATCCTATGGTTTAGATGGGATTGCTATTTCAACAACTAGAAGAACACAACAAGATGGATTGTCCAAGAGAACCATGGATCAGTGAAGAGGATACTTGAGCACATAAGGGTATTTTGTGGAGTATGTATTGTGGGATTCAAGGTTGTGAGGGATGAGTAAAATACCTATACAAATCTGTATGAGCATTTGACTAAGCATAGAGTGGAGAACATGTTTTTGGATAATAGAGAGAGGCATATATGTGTTTCCTTCACCTTGGTGGTCTCATAGGCTAGATTGGGGGTGACCATTAAGTAGAAAGGGTATATGCTAGAAAATGTGCCTATAGTTGGGTCAAAAATCACTCTTGCTCAGTAAGTTTCTTGGATTTTCTTTGATAAAGACAAGTATTCTATTATATTTCAATGTGAAATACTTTTATTTGATGCCTTTAATGATTTGTTGTAATTATCTACTAGATGTGTGCTGGTATATTTTATTTCAATTGTGTATATTCATTTATACATCTACACATGTCTTTTAAATATTTTGAAATCATAATTCGGTTGTTGGGAAAAATTTGGAAGCTTGAATCTAGTTAATTGCCCCTCCTATTGGCTGGATTGGGTGAGGAGAACATTATATAGAGGTACTTGAACCCAAAATATTTATCATAGTCATTGCATTATAAATTGATTCTTTCTATGCATGTTACAATGAGAACAAAATCCTTGGAGTCATTATGATAACATAGATCCCCATAAAAAATTGAGAACAAAGATCAAATTCCATTTTATATAGGACTTATGTTGGTGATGTGTGTGAGGTATTAACCTTGCGTTTATAGATGATTCTAGTATTGGAGTAGATGAATACTTAACCGTGATGAGGCTACAAATTTTTTGAAGAGAAAGCAAATGCAACATTGGTAAAACATAAAATAAAGAAAGGTTGAAGGACCTAGAGACCACTAATGTGCGTATTCAAGAAGAAAACAAACTCTTGAAGGATAAGATCTAGATGTTCAAACAAAGGATGGAACATCTAGAAAAATAGCTTTAGACCTCTGTAAAATTGTTTTCATTGTTCAATCTAATAATTTTTTTAAATCAATCCTCCCTCACTAGTGTCATGAAAGAATGGTACAAGCGAAGATTTCATTTTGTGGAGTTTGGAGAGAAGGTAATTCAATTAGATAGTTGGAAAGAGGAAAGTATCACTTAGATTATTACCCAATTACACTGAGAGTTGAGAGTTGGTAGAGAAGGATAAATCATTGAAAAAAAATACAATTTGATATATAAGAAATGAAGGAAGAAAAATAGATATTCCATTGATGTTGCAAAAACTAACACCATAAAAAATACAAGCATGGTAAGATCATATTTCTTAGACATTTCTCAAGAGAATTTTTAAAAACAAGCCACACTCTTTTCTTATTCTATGGTTTTCTATGATTAGTAACATCCTTATAGAGAATTTCGTCTTCTTTCCTCTTATGTGTAGGAATGTGTTTCATAAAGGGGTATTTAATCAATAACTCATGAATGCCTGATAGTAAGTTTTATAGTAGATCAATCTATAAATATGTCTTTGCATATCTGCATATTTAACATTTTAAACCTTAACATATTGACATAATTTGTGTTAGGATTATAATCCTCCCTTGTCCAATTTGGTCATTTATGTCTAAATCAGGAGTCATGTCTAAATAGGAAGTCCTTTCAGTCTAGTTTTAAGACACTAGCACCAATGGGTCCACTTGGCTTAATTGGGGAACATGTACCAGTTACTAAAGTGTGGGGAACACTAATTGAGTCCAACTGCCACTGATTTCACTTGCATGCATCAGTTTAGGATCCTCCTAGATCAATCCCTACAAATTAGGAGCCATTGGGAGTGCCAATACCAACCTCCATTAGTTGAGTTCAGTTGGTGACTAGTCAAGCTCAGTTAGGAGTCAGTTACATTTAGTTCTAGTCCCTTACATTCAATTCTACTCAGTTAGTGGTAGGATTGCATGGCTGCATGCAGGTGAGGCGCATTTACTCACCTACCTCAATTAGTTAGACTAGTTAACACTGGATTAGACACTTGAGTTGTGATTTTGAACTATGATGAACTCCGATAATGATATTGACAAGGTGAGTTAACCATTCAGTCAAGTAGAGTCAAACCAATTTGAATTTCCTCACATGGATTCGAATTGCATGAGGCTATTTATCCATTGTACTTCATTGTAATTAATTATCTAATTACTTTTGATTAATGAAAGCATTCACAGTTTCAAGCCATTTTTTCACCGTTTCATTCTTCAATTGCTGAGTAAAATTGTATGATCTATCTTGTGAGTTGTGTGTTGGTCTAGAGATCTATGTGCTCAATTTAATATGGTATCAGAGCCTTGGTAGGACAAGGCACTTCTCCTACTATAGATTCATACTTGGATCAAAAAAATTTTTTGAGCAAAATTGCTCCTTCTAGTACTGCACTAGAAGCGGAGAACTTACCATTTAATATCTCAAGCAAAGGAATTGTTGATCAAGCTTTCTTGATCAACTAAGATGGTTGTGAAGGAAATTCCAAAAGTGCAGATTGTCAATCTTACTTTGTTTGTTCGATTATGTGATTTACAAGTTTATCAGTATCCTTCATTACATTCGCTACAAGCAGCTTAGTCTCTTCATTGCATTCACTACATCAGCTCAGTCCTCTTCTTTGAATTCTAAATGGTTCCTCCAATGGAGCTTCTCACTACTTTCAACTACCATCAGTGGAAGGAGGACATGGAGATGCAGCTACACTCCAAAAGACTCTTAAGACTCACAATGGAGACAAAGGCAGAGCCAATTCATTATGTTGACAAAGAAAAGTACTGGAATAGGCTTGATGAAGCATATGGATGCTTGTGACACTCAATATCTAGAGATATTCTCTTCCACATCAATGGATTGAAGACTCCCAAGTAGGTTTGGGATAAGATTGCTTCCTTATTTGACAATCAGGATAATCTGAGGATCTATTAGCTAGGGAATGAGTTGATTTCTCTTCATCTAGCCAATTTCGAAACACTAAATGAATTCTTCACCAAATTCAAGCATTTGGTGTTCTAGTTGAATCTGTGCAAGGTTAAGAAGGAGGATGATCACCTCATCCTTGCCATTCTATAAAAACTTGGTGTATACTACTCAGTCTTTGTATCAAGATTTCATTCAGTGAATCTCACTACTCCAAATTGGAGGATGCCTACTCTTAAATCCTTCATAGAATCTCTCACCGAGGAGCATGACAAGTTGATCCAAATGGGGATAATTCGATCTTCCAAAGATCATGCATTGGTTGCTGGAGGACCTAAGGTAACAAATGATAAAGGGAAGCAAAAGGATGAGTCTCATGTGAAGAAAGAGCAGTCAAATGATTGTTTAGGTTCGAAGAGAAGCAAGAAGAATGGAAAAGGAAAGACACTCTGTTCTTACTGTGGAAGGGGATTTCATCCAAAAGCTCTTGTATGAGAAGAAAAATAGATAAGATGGCTTTTCTTCTGAAGAAACATAGCATTACTATACCTGCTAGCGCAAGGAAGGCTAACCATAGAGAAGAATTGAAGAACATGAAGAGACACGCCATGCATAGAAGGCTAGCTGCTCAACAACACATGCCTTCCTCATTGATTCTGGAGCTTCCAATCATATGGTTGCATTCAGAGAATCATTCTCTTCCTTACAGTATTTTGATGGTCCTAGTATTCAGAGGGAAATAACAGTCAAATTCAAACCAAAGGGAATGGTGCTATCAATATTGAACATGGAAAGTTCAAAGATGTTCTTTATGTTCCCTCAGCTACAAATCTGTTATCTGTATACTAGATGATTCATTCTGGCTCTCCAAAGCAAGTGATATTTGGTCTTGACTCAGTGGAGATCACATATATCTCTACTGGGAACATCATAGTGAAGGGTGCTACAAATCATGCCTCCATGGAATATGAGTTCTCACACTTCATGCCATTTTTAGAACCAATGCACTTTCAACAACCACTTGTAAGGGAAGGTAAAAACATTCCATCTACTTCTTTTGCAATTTCCACTAGTATTGCAAATCTAGCTGTATCAGTTTATGAGATTTAGATTCAGGTTGATTCAGATCCAAATCCAGTCCTTACTCCCAAGCGGGAAGCTAGGAAGATGAAATGCATATGACACTCAGAAGACAAAGAACCTTGCACTATGTAATGGAATCTTACCTCTTTCAGAGAGATGCAACAAACTCCCTGTAAGATGCTACATCGAAAGGGATCAGCCACACTGCATTAAGAAGAATAGAGTGGATCATACACCTATTCATCCATAAAGAGGAAAAGGTTACATTCCTCCTTCCTTCCATCATCATTTTGGGAGAAGATGGAGAAGTCTACATGCCAGGCCCCAGGATACTTGTGCAAAGAACATCATGCATCCTGCTTCACTACATCACAGAGATTACAACAACATATATTCAAGTTTTTCAAACTTGAATCCTGATTCTATCTATTTAGTTAGAGGGGGGATTTTTTTCCATGTGGTTTTTTCACCAGCTCCTTGTGTTGAGCAGTTACTTTACTTGCTGTAATAGGTGACCTATGGTCTTAGTTACCAGGGCCCACAAATTGTCCAAGTTAGTATTTAGGGGGGGTGTTAGGATTATAATCCTCCCTTTTCCTATTTGGTCATTTATTTATAAATTAGGAGTCATGCCTAAATCAGGAGTCCTTTCAGTCTATTTTTAGTCACTAGCACCATTGGGTCCACTTGGCCTAATTGGGGCACATGTACTAGTTACTAAAGTGTGGGGAACACTAATTGAGACCAAATGCCATTGATTGCACTTGCATGCATCCGTTTATGAGCCTCCTAGATCAATCTATACAATTTAGGAGCCACTAGGAGTGCTAATACCAACCTCCATTAGTTGAGTTCAGTTGGTGACTAGTGAAGCTCAATTAGGAGTCAGTTACATTCAGTTCTAGTCCCTTACATTCAGTTCTACTCTGTTAGTGCTAGGATTACATTGATGCATGCAGGTGAGGCGCATTTACTCATCTACCTCAGTCATTTATACTAGTTAACACTGAATTAGACACTTGAGTTGTGATTTTGAACTCCGATGAACTCCAATAATGGTTTAGACAAGGTCAGTTAACCATTCAGTCAAGTAGAGTCAAACCAATTCGAATTGCATGAGGCTATTTAGCCATTGTACTTCATTGTAATTAATTATCTAATGACTTTTTATTAATGAAAGTATTCATAGTTGCACGTGATTTTTGCACTGTTTCATTCTTCAATTGCTGAGTAAAATTGTATGATCTATCTTGTGAGTTCTGTGTTGGTCCACATATCTATGTGCTGAATTTAATAATTTGGTACTATAATAGGGTCCTTTCCCTCATTACTATTTATAAATACTACAATATTTTTTATGTGTGTATGCATGACCATCTATATACATGATGTGGCCTCTGTTCTCTTCATCACCTCTTTCATTTGGAAATGATGTGTATACATATTTGAATTTAGTCCATATGCTAACAAACTATGCTTATATTCCCCTAGAATCCTCTATTCACCACTAGAATAAGATGGAACAATTTAGGTTCCGTAATCAAAGTCAACAAGGTGAGGCCCCTCGGGGTGGGCCACCTTGAGAATTCTTCATTCACAAGGGGGGATATGTGTAAATCCTTTTGTATTCATTCTAGAGATGACACATGTCTTTTATAAAAAATAATAAAATATTATTAAAAAATAAACATGCTGGCTCAAATGAAATTGAATATATAGGCTCTGTAATCAAAGTCGACAAGGTGAGGCCCCTCAAGGTGGGCCACCTTGAGAATTATTCATTCACAAGGGGGGATATGCGTAAATCCTTTTGTGCTCATTCTAGAGACGACAAATGTCTTTTATAAAAAATAATAAAATATTATTAAAAAATAAACATGCTGAC
>LPNX010572428.1:66671-101788 GCA_001517045.1 Pseudotsuga menziesii
TCCACTCTAAAATGGGATTTGCACCTCGATAGATTTGATCCTTCTTGGTGCTTTGTAGACTCAATTTTAAGATGGATCTATCTTGGTATAAAATAAATTAAGAAGATGATGAAAAATTAGTCTACTAAGTTAACTTGAGTCATTATCTATTCTATATTACAAGCACATATTTATGTAAATATGTGTATTTTTTTATATATTTTGGACATATTAATGATTTAAAAATGATTTTTAATTATTTTTTTAATCATTTTTACTTGTTTATTTTAGTGAATTTATTTTCATTTTATTGTTTTAACAATTAGAATTAAATTTTTTTATATCTAATAGCAAAAATTATTATATACTTTTATATATTCATTGTAATATAAATGCAAACAAAGAATTGTAATAATTTGTAGCCTTATTTTTTAAAGTGTGTTGGAACATATTCAAGGAGTGAAATTTCAAAGTGCGTAAGAAGGACTCTCATAATTCCTAGGTGGCAATTTAAAATATGAAAAAATAATAATTTTTTTTGTCTTGGAAGAATGACTTGAGGTATCGTTATAACTAATTTGAATATGGTGTAAACATATGAAAGGGAGGAAATCAAATCAGTTTTATGGGTTAGAGTTCTTCTAACAATGACATGCTACTTTCGTTACAAGTTATAACGTATGTGTTTCCATCAGTATAGCGTTGGATACTTAATTGTTAAAATTTCCTTAAAATAATTTCTAGAATCGTGGAGAACTCTCTTTTTTTGTGTATTTTAAAATTGTAATGTTAATTTTAAATTATTTTAAAATTATGGAAGTCATCATTGCTTTAAAATTATGAGATTAGGTATTAGTTCAACCTTTGAGGTCTTAACATAATCAAAGTTTATGTGTGTGTCTGTGTATAATGCAACATTGGGTAAGGCAATGGAAAAATTATAGCAAAAATGAAAGATGTTTATATTTGAAATTATGATATTTTTTAAAATGTGGTTCACAATCCTAGAGAGAGGTTGTTATATCTATGAGAAGAGTTCCTGAGGGGATCACCCAAAGAGGCCTCATCCTATCGGTTTGGATTTCGGAGCCTAACCTGGTGGGGACATAAAGTGAGGACCTTATATATGTATGCATAGATAACTGAGGATTTGACCTCGATACCTTCTGCTTACAGCTCATAGCTCTCAACCAATTGATCCAACCCATTGGGATCCATATTTGAAACTATGAGATATATCAACAGAAAAGTAAATAAAAATCATAAATAATATTATTTAGTAAGATCATATTGTTGGAATCTGCAGAGCTGGAACTATGTGTGTGCAATTTCATTGGGGATGGATTTGTTGTTTTTGTAGTCTAAACCATGGTTGTCATTCCAAATTGAAGTCCAAAGAAACTAAGTCAAGAAACTCGTAATTTGAAATTCTCAATCCCACCAAGAAAATTATGAATTTAAAGAACACACACTATAAGAACATGTGTTATTGTGAATAAAAAATAACAATCTAGTATTACTCTTGCATCTTTGCCCAATGTCCATGATATCATAGAAGATATCCATTATGCCTAGCACATTTGATATATTTGTTCATGGTCATTAAACTCAAGAAGCTTTGTTTTTTTGTATAAGGCCCCTGATTTCCCCCCTCAACCATGACATGGGTCATGGGACCCAATTATATTGTGTAAAACATACTAATAATTCCCATATTCATTGTTTCACTTCAATTGTTCATGAGGTTTTATCATGATAAGGCTAATTTTTGGGATTGGTTCCTTTGTTTTCCTTCCCTAGGAAATGATACAAGGTCTGAGTCCCATATGTGTCGTGAAAAAACTCCTAATGGTTTTGATATCCAACTTGAAGGATAAAAATCCCTTAGAAAGGATCAGTGTAGTTGTTCAAAGAGAACATTAGCTCTAGGTTGATTCATATAGAGAAACCATAATGTATTATATTGGTCTAGAACACTAGAAAGTAGGTAGTTGCATACACACTATTATGCTTGGACATTCAATCATAAAATTATATTTGTGATAAAGCATTGTAAGAGTCTTTTTTGATTGGATTGTGTGTTTATAATCACTTTAAATTCATGTAACTACTGGAAGAAGCAATACATAATATATATGGGATTATGTTACGAAAACTTTTTGGAAAAATAAATTGTGGTTGTATACCATAACATAGATCAAGAACATAATTATACCTCCCAATACCTTGTTTTCTAATTCAAATTTGTAATATTGGCATATTATCTGAGATGAATTTTTCATGATAAATTTTGATGTTGGTTGATATCATTCATAATGGATTGGATCTTATTGGGAATGTTGGACTCACAATTGTCGTTAAACCAATACCCGTAGGTGTTAATTTCCACCACAATCTCTAGAGTTAGGATCTCGAGAGGCGATTAGTCCATGTTACGAAACTTACGGGGAGTGTTGAATCCAATGTCCAACAATATCCCATCAACATGATATGGGTGAGTTTCGAACCCTTGACTTGTTTCTCTGATACCAATTATTGGAATATTGGACAATACTGAGAGGGCGGGGTGAATCAATATTGATAACTTTTAACAATTAAAACCACTTTTAATTTATTTATTAACACACATTATCAACAAGATACATAGAACACAAATTTATCGTGAAAGACCAATTGGGAAAACCACAAATACTTCCTACTACTGCAAAATTATATTTACAAATAGTTTCTTCCTTCTACTACAAATAAGGATGCTTCTACACCCTATTTACTAGCAACTATTGGAAGGAGGCTACCACTCCTTGGTTTTATTAGATGCTACTGAAAGGATGGTACAACACCCTATTTACCAGCTACCACTAGAAGGAGGCTACAACCCCTTGGATTTATCAGCTACTACTGAGAGGATTCTATGACACCCCATTTACTAGCTACCACTGGAAGGAGGTTATGACCTCCTAGTTTATCAAATTATACTGAAAGGATGCTTTGACACCCTACTTACCAGCTACCACTGGAAGGAGGATACGCCCCCCTATTTTTATCACCTGCTACTGAAAGGATGCTTTGACACCCTATTTACCAGCTACTACTATAAGGAGGATACAACCCCCTTGCAGGCATGTAGCTTGTTCTAGCATCACCCTGCCACCCTATTATTTTTTTATCATACTTATAGATCTTCTTATGTATTCAATTATGTTAGTGGTTTCTCATCACTTCCTTGGTCTCTGTCTTTTGTTGCTTCTACATGGATCTGGACTACAGAGACACTTTCTTCCTCTCAAACCTCTATCTATAGATACCTTTAATGTGCATATCACCACATGTCTTAAATCTTGGAAATTCGTGTCTTTTAATTTGAACCATCACACAACTTCATCGTGACCTTTCACAACAGATGATGTCTTTTCAAACACATCCCTTAAGAACAATCATTTCTCTGTTTATACAGTCATGCACCTTTTTATTCATCATAACTCTGTTTAACATTATTAACTAAATTGTTATTTCTTAATTCTATAATGTATATTCTTCTTAGATCTGCAATCTATAGGAATAATAGAATTTGTTTTATATATTAGTTTTGTTCCCGTAGCTTATTAATATACTCTATTTTAACTCTACTTAAATTAATTCTTCTTCTGCTTTAAATAATACAGTCACGTCCCTTCTTATTAATCATAACTTTGTTTATGATTAATAAATTTCACTGCTTAAAAATTAATATTCTTCATCTAACAATCACGTATCTTCATCGCGACTCTTCATAAAAATACTTTCACAATTTTCTTTCCGCAACGACCTTTTTGCAATAGAAATATTTCTGCAATTTATTTTCCGCAACTATCTTTCTGCAATTTCTTTTCCGCAACTATCTTTCTGCAACACACCTTTCTACTTCCACAATTACCTTTCAGCAATGACCTTTCTGCATTTATAATTCCTGCAAACTGTCTTTCCACTTCTACAATTACCTTTCTGCAAACTTCTTTCACAATTAACCTTCCGCAATTGCGGGTTGTGGGTTGCGGGAATTCATTTCAACTTTTTAAAATTGGCTTCCACAAATTCCTTCCACAATTAACTTTTCGCAATTGCAGATTGCGGGTGTGCATTTCCCATATTTCAAAGTTGGCTTCCATAATTATGGGGCCACAATGTTCTTTCCGCAATTAGGTTTTGGATTGCGTATTGTGGATTGTGGATGTGCCTTCCAACTTTTTTCGAAATGGGCTTCCGCAATATCCTGCCGCAAATCTCTTTCCGCAACTCCTGTGAACCGTCGATCTATCTTCTCTCCTTTGAACTGGACCATCTGGATTTTTCTAATTTACTATTTTCTTTGAAATGAGACCATGGTCATATAGCCACTTCAACAAGTTATAGCCTGACAGAATGGGGCGGGCATTTTCCTTAACCTATGGATTATGGCGGGCATTTCTTTAGGGCAGTTTTGACTAATATTTCCATACTTAGTCAATTTCCAAAGTTTCAAACAATTACCATACTTTTCCAGAATGATGTCAGATTTCAACACTAACTTCATGATAGCATCGAAACACCATCACGTGTATTTTCAAATTCATCATACATGCCACATCGTCATGCATTCCATGTCATCACTTCCTTTGTTATTCCTTTGTCTTAGACTGAGTTTTCCTTGCCATCATGTCCTTGGCTATTCCTTTTTCATTATTGAACTCCTTTGACATCAATGAAAAATATATTCAACAAGGAACTTATTAGAACCTACACATATATGCATAATAATTTGGTACAATTATAAAAATAATCATTCAAGAAGGTATCGGTGTCCACACTGTTTCACATGTGAGAATTTGGATTTGAATCCTTGAAAATGTTTTGCAAAAAGTTGGAGTCTACTTCGCTAATTGGAACTTAAACATAGAGAATGATATTATAAAATAACACAAGCCTTAAGGCATATAATCATAACCATTTCATGCCTTCTTTCTCGATGATTAACATTAGTGTGAAATACCCCTAGTTTGACCCTTGTAATGTATTTAATGAAAATTATATAAATATGATAGTATGGATTCCTAGTACTGATCCAGATTTATGTTAGAACTAAATGAAAGAGCATATATATATTCACATACATAGATATATGGCGATAGACACAGTGATATAGTAAACTCAGATTCTATTAAATGAATGAAATAGAACAAACTATAAAACAAAAGTAGCTAGAATGTTGGTAGTTGTATCTTTGAGAATAGTTGTGGCGGCTACGCTCACTCATGGAAAGATGAATACAAAAGGAGTCCAAAGGGCCTTTTATCGTAAATCCTTTGAGAGGAAGAAACCCTAAACTTAACCCTAGGATATCGGAAGCATCACAAAGTTTGTGGCCTCAAGGTGGTTAGTTGAACAACCAACTTATCGAGGTCATAAATTTTGCATACGATGTTTGTTTGGGGTGTTCGATAGCCCATTGTACAACTTTAAATTGTCGCTAGATTCATGACAATCGTGATCATTTTTTTCCCAAATTTCCAAAAAATGTCATTTAGGGCCTCAAAACGACCCCGAAAGTTTGGGACCTGAAAAACCATATAAAATTACAAGAAAGTTGCCAAAATGGAAAATTGTTTTGAGCCAATGGAATAGGTGAGTGGCCACCGATACCCATCTAGATCAAGTGCATATGTATATAAACACACACACAAATTAGATAAACTAAAATCATAAACATTGCATTACACACTTCCTCATCCTTTGCTCTCTAAAATGGGGTTTGCACCTCGAGAGATTTGGTCCCTCTTGGTGCTTGGTAGATCCCCTTTTAAGATGAATCTATGTTGGTATAAAATCAATTAAGAATATAATGAAAAATTAGTCTAATGAAATAACTTGAGTAGTGGAATAATCTAGATTAGAAGCACATGTTTACATAAACATCAAATTTTTATTTTTTTTTATTTTTCATTTTTCGACAAATTAATAATTTAAAATTTATTTTTAACTTTATTTTTAAATCATTTTTACTTGTTTATTTAAGTGAATTTATTTTCATTAAATAGTTTTAGCTATTAAAAAAAACATTGTATCTGTTAACCAAATTTATTAAATATTTCTATGTATTCATCATAATATAAATTTGAAAGTTATTCAATGTAATATAATTTCAAAGAAAGAATTGTAATAATTTTGAGACATATTTGTAAAAGTGTGTTGGAACATATTTAAGGAGTGAAATTTTAAAGTGGGTAAGAGCAATTTAATGATGGTCTCTCATAATGCCTTGGTGGCAATTTAAATATGAAAAAAAATATAATTTGTTGTCTTAGAAGAGTGATTTGAGTTATTGTTATAACTAATTTGAATATGGCATTAAAGTATGAAACCGAGGAAATCAAACCAGTTTATGTGTTAGAGTTCTTTTAACAATGACATGTCCCTTTCCTTACAAGTTATAGTGTATGCATTCCCATTAGTATAGGTGTCGAATACTCAATGTCTATTAAAAGTTCCTTAAAACAATTACTAGAATTGTAGAATTGTGGAGAACTCTGGCTTCTTGTGCATTTTAAAATTATAATGTTAATTTTATATTATTTTAAAATTATGGAAGTCATCATAGACCTAAAATTCCGAGATTAGATATTATTCATGGTTTGAGGTGTTAACATAATCAATGTGTGTGGCATTGGGTTTAAGGGAATGAAATAATTATAGGAAGAATGAAAGATGTCTATATTTGAATTTATGATTTTTATTTTAAATGTGGTTTACAACCTTAGAGAGCGGTTGCTATGTCTATGGAAAGAATTCCCAAGGGAGGCTACTCGAAGGGGTCTCATCTTGTTTATGGAAAGAATGAAAGATGTCTATATTTGAATTTATGATTTTTATTTTAAATGTGGTTCACAACCCTAGAGAGGGGTTGCTATATCTATGGAAAGAATTCCCAAGGGAGGCTACTCGAAGGGGCCTCACTCTATTGGCCGTGATTACAGAGCCTAACCTGATGGAGACATTAAGTGAGACCCAAATATATATATGCATAGCCACGAGAGTATTTAACCTCAAAACCTTCTTCTTACAACTCACAGCTCTCAACCACTTGACCTAACCCATTGGGATCCATATTTGAAATTATGATATATATCAACAAAAAAGTAAAATAAAAATCATAAATAATAGTATTTAATAAAATCGTATTTCTAGAATCTACAAAGTTAGAAATATGTGTGTTTAGTTTCATTGGGGATGGATTAATTGTTTTCACAGTCTAAACCAGGGTTTTCATGTTGAATCTAAATCCAAAGAAACCAAGTAAAAAAAAATATAATTTGAAATTCTCAATCCCGCCAAGAAAATTCTGGATTTAAGGAACACACACACACACACACATTATAATAACATGTTCTATTGTGAATAAAAATACACAATCTCTTATTATTCTTGCATCTTTTCCCAATGTCCATAATATCATAGGAGATACCCACTATTCCCAGCTGATTTGATATCTTTGTTCATGGCCATTAAGATCAAGAAGCTTTGTTTTTTGTGTAAGGCCCTTGATTCCCCCCCATGACCATGACATGTGTCATGGGACCCAATTTTATTGTGTAAAATATACTAATAGTTCCCATATTCATTGTTGTGGAACTTAGTCATGAGAATTGAGCATGAAAATGATTTTTTTAGGGATTGGTTCCTTTGTTTCCCTTCCCTAGGAAATGATAGAATCCCTGAATCCCATGTGTTGCGAAAAAATTCCAATGGTTCCCATATCCAACTCGAAGGATAAATATCTCTTAGAAAGGATCAATGTAGTTGTTCAAGGAGCACATTAGCTCTAGCTTGATTCATATAGAAACTACAATGTATTATTATATTGGTCTAGAACGCTATAGAGTATGTAGTTGCTGTTGAGGATATAGTTGGCATTGATGTCAAAGGAGTTCATCAATGACAAAGGAATAACTAATAGACATGGTAGCAGGATGAAATTAGTAAAAGACAAAGTCTACCAGTGGAATGTAGAAGGCGGAAAGTGGAAGGTGGAGAATCGCAAAAAGACTTTGGGAAATGTCATAGTTCCACAACCCGCAGTCTGGGAGATCGATGGTCATGGAGAGATTGAAGGAGATCAATGGTGCAGAATGGTTGATGCAGACAGATAAGTGTGGAAAGAAATTTTGAGAACCGTTACAGTTTGAAAATCTGCATACCGCATCCTATAATAGATCTACGGTCAGGAAAAATCTTGATATAAAATCAATGGCTCATGATGGTTGTGGAAATGGAGAACGTGGAAGGTCACGACTAGAAGATTAAACATTTTTTTAGTTGTTTTGAAAAATCATGACGGAGGTAGATGAATCGATAGTTCAATGTTAGAATGAGGAATGGAGTTCTCATGATGAGGCATAATCGAAGAATGAAATGGCACAATGGTGAAGAGATGCATCCATAGGAAACATGAAGATATTTATACATAGAGGGATGGTTGAGAGAAATCGTCTCTGTGGTCCAGATTATAGAAGTAGAAGCAGAGACCAGTGAGTGTGATAGATATTGAAGGGTAAATAAATCTGGAAGATTACTAAAAACATATTAGGGTGGTGCTAGGGAAGGAAACATTCCTGCAGAGGGTTGTAGCCTCCTTCCAATAGAAGATGGTAAATAGGGTGTAGTAGTATCTAGTCAAGTGTAGCTGACAAAACGAGGGGCTATATCCTCCTTCCAGCAGAAGTTGGTAAGTAGGGTGTAGTAGCATCTTGTCAGTTGTAGCTGACAAAACAGAGGGTTGTAGCCTCCTTTTAGTAGTTGTTGGTAAACATGGTGTAATGCCATCCTTTTCTGTTGCAGCAGGAAAAAACTATTGTAAATAATAATTTTGCAGTAATAGGAAGTATTGGTGGTTTAGCCAATTGGGGTTCACGATAAAAATACATGTTTTGTGTATCTTGTTGATTATATTTTTTTATTAAAGTTTAAATAGTGGTTAAAATGGTAAAAAATTAACAATACTTATTCACCCCCCCTCTCAGTATTGAGCAATATTCCAACAATTGGTATCAGATCAGGTTTCTTCACCATAGTTTAGCCACTAGAAGGAAGATCCTATTTAAAAACCACTATGGATCAACAAGAAGGGTTGGATTCCAATAGAGCTGCAACACTTAATAAAGGAGAATATGCAGTATGGAGAAAAATAATGAGTCTATACTTATAGTCATAAGGATGTGGTGTATGGAATGAAGTTATCTCTGATTACATCCTACCAAAAAGAGCAAGGACTACATATAACAAAGAGTCCAAGAAAAATAACTCAGGGGAAATGGAGGCCATACTTGATGGATTACTGCAACCCATCAAAGAGACGATAGGACAATGTATCTTAGCTAAGGAACTTTGGGTCAAATTATAAAAACTTTACTTAGTTGAACAAAGAGTAGAAGAAAGACTTGATATCCTCAAGGATGATAGTGAATATGAAGAGATAAGTGAAGATGAAGAAAATCCATTCAAAGGGACATTAGCTTTAAAGGATGATTCAGATATGGAAGGAGAGGTGGAACTAAAGGCAGAATTCATAAGCACTCTTGAAGAATTGAGAAAGAGCAGGATGAAGAACAATTATTTGAAAGAGAAATTGTCAAAGTACCAAGAAGAAACAAGTCAAATTATCATGGAATTGAAGAACCAGCTTCAAGAGGCCAAGAAGACTGAAGAGGATCTAGTAGTTCTGCTCAAGGAGAGAATCTAAGATTCTGAAAAACTTGAAAAAGAGATTATTCAAAATAGAAAAGGGGTTGATGAAAAATATATCAAATCAAAGTTTGAGAACAACTCAATGATCTTAGATGATATCTTAAGTAGAAAAAGACCATCAAATGATAAAATTGGTCTAGGATATGACAATGAAAGGAATTTAGAATGTTCCTCTATCACAAAACAAGGAAGAAATAGAAGAGGTTGTGCTGCTGCACTAAAGAGTCCATTTATGAAGAAGGAAAGCCAGGAGTCTACTCCCTCCTCCCATAATAAAGAAAAAACTAGAATGATACCTAAAGGACCAATGAAAAGTAGAGTCCAACATATATTTCTTGGTCATTGCTACACATGTCATAATTTTGGACATATGGCCAAAGAATGTAAGACAAGGAAGAATGCTTCAATAAAAGGTCAAGAACGAAAGAAGGAATGGAAGAAGATGGGAGACCAAATATTCCTCAAACATAAAGGAATATTTTATAGATATTGTCACTACTGTCACAAAGATATTAATTGCAGAACCAAGAGAAAAGATCTATGTAGAGAATCCGAGAAACAAAGAACGTCAGTAAGCAGGGTACCTCATGGAAAGATGTGGAGAAGAAAGGAAGAATCCAAAGATATAGAAGAAATAAATATTTCAAACATATGCAAGGTCTCCAAAGATGATGATGAGCATGATAGTGCCATAGATAAAAATAACATCCATTATGAGGAAAAGCAAGACAGAGATGTAAAAGAATACACCGAAGAAGATGAAGATAAAGGTGATGAAGAAGGATATAGTGATGATAGTGGGATTCTTTTCTAAATATATCTCATGATTTAAAGAGAACCCTAAAAATAACATTAGGAGGGATCATATACTCAGGGGGAGTTAAAGTTAGAAAATTCCAATTGGTATCAAAAAATTCAATTGGTGTCTAATGTTGAAGTATGCTGAAAGATATCTTCCTCAAAGACAATGGATGGTCAAGGTTAAATGATAAGATTGGTGTATGGTTGAATTAGATAAAGTGTAAGACCTATGAAGTAACATGCGAACAAAAAAATGTGTGATTCATGAAGACAATGAAGTCTGCAATTCAATAGAAGATAAATATTTAATTTTCTCTTAGAACTTGAAGTCATGACCTGTAGGATTTAGAGACAGAGAAGAGGGAAATTAAATATGTATCAGACCTAAGGAGATTAGACGGCAAGGAATCTGAGAGGGAAAGAAGATAGAGATCGATTGATCGATTATGTGCTCAATCGACAATATAGAGAGAAGGTGAATTAGTCATTTCTTTGATCAATGAAAAGAAGAATTAGATTAATAATCATTGAGATTTCATGAATGGAATATATCTTGGAATAACCTTGTTGCAGGATGAATGATAATTGATCGATCACTGTAAGGATATATGATGAACTAGTAGGACTAAGTCTGTGCAAGTATTGATGGTTGAGATCGTGGTGAGAGAAAATCCACGTCTGTGGTTTAATTTCGCAAGTTAGAGTTTTGAATGATATAAATACAAAATCCTCATTCATATGCTTGAGGATCATGTGGTGGAGATATGAAGGGGCTCCTAATCAATGACTCGAATGAATTTTGTTGAGCAATGAGCGAGGAAGATAAAGAAGGGCCAGGTTTGTGAAATTAGAAGTGATCATGGAAAAACACCTTTATGATCGATGACAGAGGTTGATCATGAACCAAATCAACGGTGGTCAATGATTCTGCTGGGAGAAATAGCGTGAGCAAATAAAATCCTGGTGTGCATGAAATTTTACTGAAATCCACCTTATGTTATTTGAATTCCACCATCAATCTTAATTTGACGATCAACAATAATTCCGTTGATTCAAATAGTGAGGTGGTTAAAAACAACAGCTGGATGTAGAATTTTTTTGAAATCAGGTTCACCATTGATTTGAAATCCGCTTTTCATTTAGCGTTGGTGGGACCATTGACCGGGTTGGTTAGATTTAGCGGTTCTACTATAATTAGAACAAGACTAAATCATGTGACAGTCCAACTAAAGATTGTTACAGTGGAAGAAAAATCAAGTATGATATGAAAACTAAAAAATTTAGTCTATTGAAAAATGCCATTTTAAGTAAAATAATAGTGACGGTTGTGAAGGAACAATGGGTATTTTTATAAATATATTTATCAGTTTAAGAAAGTTCTTTCTAAATTTGTCTCTCAAAGTTGTAGCAAAGCTTGTTGTTATCTCATACCAAGCATTATGTGAAGACTTCTTGAGAAGAGCAAGTAACATAATACATCTTTTAAAAGAACAGTGTAATGCTAAGTGTAAAATCTATCACAAAAATGTTGACAAAGGAGAGGAAGTACAATAACATGGGTAGTCTATGGATCTATCATTAAAGTTATCATTCAAGAACCTATTGCAAGAAAGGAAATGTTAAGATAAATGATATTACATTGGTTAAATACCAAGTCCAGTTAACAAAGCAGAGATATGATGATAGGGGTAGTTATCAGAAAGAAGAAAGAAAGGAAATCCTATATCAAAATGGGTATAACATTGGTATAACAGGTTATCCTTTGTCATTGTTGTCAAAGGGGGAGAATGTTTAGATGTTTCCATCAATGCCAAAGGGGGAGATTGTCGAGAATATAGTTGTCATTGATTTCAAAGGAGTTCATGAATAAAAAGGAATAACCAATAGACATGGTAGCAGGATGAAATCAGTAAACAACAAAGGATCCATTACATGGATCATCATTGAGGTCAAATGAGTTTAGTAATGACAAAGGAATAACCCAAGATACAATGGCCGAACAAACTCAGTGAAAGAAAAAGGTAGTGATGACATGGCATGGATGATGATGTGGAATAAAGTTGAAATCATTGTTGCATTATGACATCATTCTAGGAGAAATATGGCAAATTGGTGAAAATCAGGAAATTGACCAAGTATGGAATAAATAGTCAAAACTAGTTTAAGAGGGTCTAAGAGAATGCCCTCCATAATTCATGGTTTGACTAAAATGTCTGCACCATGGGACCAAGATATAGCTTATTATAGTGGCTATCTATTCATGGTCTCAGTTTTCCTTCATCACTTATGAGGAGAAAGTTCTAGGTCTGCCAAAACAAGGGTTTGTGCCAGAGAAAGCAAAATTGGCTAAGTTGCCTCAGAAAGATGCCTGCCCTAAATCACGGGTTAGAGTAAATGGCTGAATCACATAGGGGTCCTGTAGACTAGTGTTTTTTCTACTTGACCATGTTTTCAAATTGTTGTGGAAGAATTTGAAGGAAAATTTATGGACTTGCCAAAACAATGTTTTAGGCAGATTGGACCAAATTAAGAAAATTAGTTAAGTCTTAGAAAAGGAGATTGAGAAGCCATTTTGAAATTCCTTCCACAGGATGTGTGTTTTTCAGTAAGATTTAAAGGTGATATGGTCTTGTTCACTATTGAAATGGATTTCTATAATTTCTCTTGGTTTTCCATATGGTGATTAGATAAGGAAAATATCAGTCTACCAAAATGAAGAAAAAATACTTTAGGTACTAAAGATAGGAATCTAACTAAGTGTCAAATTCAAAGGGTTGAAAGAGGCATTAGGAAATGTCCACCAAGTTTTATCTGTGTGATGATAATTTCATCAGAAGAAGTAGGAATGTTTCCTAGTGAATTGGCTATCTAACCATGAAAAGTCAGATTCTCACTTGGCTCTCACACATGTGAATTATCAACCTGCCAAAACCAAGAAAAATGTTAGTTTGCATGTTTAGATTAAAAAATGTTGAAGTGTTAAAACAAAAAAAGGGAGATCCACAGATCCACATTTTATTGTAGATCGACGGATATGATTGAATCAGCAAGGAAATATATGGTGGGAAATGATTTCCGTGCAAAGAAAAGTGAAGGTCCACAATCCACATTAGATCGTAAATCGATGGTCAGAAGTGAACCTGCAAAGAAATCAATGGTTTAGGAGAAAAGCAGAAGGAAACAAACAGAAGACATAGAATCATGAAAAAGACTTTGGGAAATGTCATAGTTCAGCAACCCGAAGTCCACCAGTAGAATGTGGAAGGTGGAAAGTGGAAGGAGGAGAATCGAGAAAAGACTTTGGGATATGTCACAGTTTCACAACCAAAGTCTGCCAACGCAATGAAGAAGGAAGAAAGAGGAAGGCGGAAATCGGAAGGTGGAGATTCATGAAGAGACTTTGGGATGTCACAGTTCCGCAACCTGCACTCTGGAATATCGATGGTCATGGAGAGCTTCAAGGAGATCAACAGTGAAGAACGCTTGATGCAGAAAGATAAGTGTGGAAAGAATTTTTTAGAAATGTAACATTTCGACAATCTGCATACCACATCCTATATTAGATCTATAGTCAGGAAAAATCCCAATATGAGATCAACGGCTCAAAATGGTTGTGAAAATGGTGAATGCGGAAGGTCACGACTGGAAGATTAAATAGTAAATTGATTAGCAGGGAATTTTTTTAGTTGTGTTGAGGAATCACAAAGGAGGTAGGTGACTCGATGGTTCAGTGTTAGAATGAGGAAGGGAGTTCTCATGAAGAGGCATGATTGAAGAATGAAATGGTGCAATGGTGAAGAGATGTGTCCATAGGAAACTTGAAGGTATTTATACATAGAGGGATGGTTGAGAGAAATTGTCTCTGTGATCCAGATTATAGAAGTAGAAGCAAAGACCAGTGAGTGTGAAAAATATTGAAGGGTAAAGAAATTTGGAAGATTACTAAAAACATATTAGGGTGGAAAGGTGGCGCTAGGGCAGGCAACATGCCTGTAGAGTGTTGTATCCTCCTTCCAGCAGGAGCTGGTAAATAGGGTGTAGTAGCATCCTGTCAATTGTAGCTGACAAAACAAGGGGTTGTAGCCTCCTTCTAACAGAAGCTGGTAAATAGGGTGTAGTAGCATCCTGTCAGTTGTAGCTAACAAAATAGGGGGTTGTAGCCTCCTTCCAGTATTTATTGCTAAACAAGGTGTAATACCACCCTTCTTTGTAGCAGCAAGCAAAAACTATTTGTAAATAAATTTTTTGCAGTAATAGGAAGTATTGGTGGTTTACCCAATTGGGGTTCCACGATAAAAATATGTGTTTTGCGTATCTTGTTGATTATATTTTTTGATTAAAGTTTAAATAGTGGTTAAAATGGTAAAAATTTAACAATACTAATTCTCCCCCCCTTCTCATTATTGACCAATATTCCAGCAGTTGCATACACAATATTATGCTTGGACATTCAGTCATAAAATTTTATTTGTGATAGAGCATTGCAAGAGTCATTATTGATTGGATTGTGTGTTTATAATCACATTAAATTCATGTAACTACTAGAAAAACCAATACATAATATCTATGGGGTTATGTTGGGAAAATCTTTTATGAAAAGAACTGGTGGTTGGATACCATAGAGTAGATCAAGAACATAGTTATACCTCCCACTACCTTGTTTTCTAATTCAAATTTGTAATATTGATCTATTATTTGAGATGAGTTTTTCAAGAGAAATTTTGTGGTTGATTGATATCATACATAGTGGAATTGATATTATTGGGAACTTGTCAATACCTACACATATATGCATAAGAATTTGGTACAATTATAAAAAAATCATTCAAGGAGGTATCGATGTCCACACATTTCACATGTGAGAAATCGGATTTGAATCCTTGAAAAAGTTTTGCAAAAAGCTAGAGTTTACATCACTCAATTGGGACATAAAGATAGAGTATGCAGTCATAAAATAACCCAAGGATTAAGGCAACGAATCATAACGATTTCATGCCTTTCTCGATGATTAACAACAATGTGAAATACCCCCAATTTGACCATTGCAATTTATTTAATCAAAATTATGTAAATGACGTGGAAAGGATACTATGGATTCCTAGTGCAGAGCTCAAGGCCAAGGCTCAACTAGTGAATGGCTAGTCATGTATGATGTAAATATTGTTATTGGTTTGTATGGTTTCCTTATCATGCTAACTTGAAGTATATTTAAATATTATGTGCACAAAAAATAAAATGGTCCAAGATGGATGTGTAAGGAGAACTAGAGGGGCTATGATTCCACCAGAGGTGAATATGAAAGAGGGGAATATGGGAATCTAATCCTTTTCTTCCAAGTGTCAACCTTAGAACTCACCCAAATTATGTCATGTGATTTGAATAAGCTAATTATTTCCTTTTATACTATTTCTGAATCATTGAATGCATGCATGGGGTTGGTGGGGAAAGTCACTTCATCCATTTATCGAAGCATGGGCCAGATTGCATTTTGTCACAGTTATGCCAGTTGCTAGAAGTTAGTTTGCAATGGTTAGGGATCCTTTCTTCTATGGTTAGAAGATATGTTAGTTGTTTTTTCAACATTATCTCATATTCCTTGGAGTTAACCTTCATTATGTTATTCTCTCACATGGATATACACTATGCAAAGCTCTCCATTATGGTTCCAGATCACTACCATATTGTGTATAACTCAACAAATTCTAATTTAGAGACAACACTATAGATTTGGAAGAGAAATTTCTAGTTGTAGGTGAGAAGAGAGGCTAGGAAACCTAGGAACCCTTACCCATTGAGTTATGATTCTCATAGATTCATGATAATCCATGAATTGAGGTTGTACGTGGTTCTCCAACAACATACACCATATTGGTCTCCTTCTATGCACACATGTTGGAATATTGGACAATACTGGAGGGGGGGGGGTGAATCAGTATTGATAACTTTTAACAATTAAAACCACCTTTAATTTATTCATTAAAACACATGATCAACAAGATACAAATACTTTTTTTTTTATCATGGAAGCCCAATTGGGGAAACCACCAATATGTCCTATTACTGCAAAATTATATTTACAAATAGTTTCTTCCTGCTACTACAGACAAGGATGCTTGTACACCCTATTTACTAGCAACTACTTCATTGTGACCTTTCACACAATAGATGATGTATTTTCAAACAGATGATGTCTTTTCATCGTGACCTTTCACAACAGATGATTTCTTTTCAATCATGTCCCTTAACAACAATCACTTCTCTATTTATACAGTCACGACCCTTTTTATTCATCATAACTCTATTTAACATAATTAACTAATTTTTTTATTTCTTAATGCTATCGTGTATATTATTCTTAGATTTTCAGTGTACATGAATAATAGAATCTATTTTATATATTAGTTTTGTTCTTGTAGATGATTAATATACTATATTTTAAATCTGTTTAAATTAATTCTTCTTCTACTTTAAATAATAAAGTCACATCCCTTCTTATTAATCATAGCTATGTTTATGATTAATAAACCCTTCTTTAGAATTAATATTATTCATCTAACAATCATGCATATTCATCCCGATTCTTCATAGAAATCCTTTTGCAATTGCCTTTTTGCAACGACCTTTCCGCAAATTGTATTTCCGCTTCTGCAATTACCTTTCTACAACGACCTTTCCGCATTTATATTTCTACAAATCGTCTTTTTGCTTTTGCAATTACCTTTCCACAAACTCCTTCGGTAATTAACCTTCTGCAATTGTGGGTTGCGGGTTGTGGGAATGCCTTTCAAATTTTTTGAAATAGGATTCGACAAATTCCTTCCACAATTAACTTTTTGCAATTGCATATTGCGGATTGTAGGTGTGCATTTCCAAAATTTCAAACCAACTTTCGTAATTATGAAACCACAACGTGCTTTTCACAATTGGGTTGCGGATTGCAGATTGCGAATTACAGGTTTCGAATTGCGCATTGCAGATGTGCATTTCCAAAATTTCAAACCGACTTCTGTAATTATGCAACCACAACGTTCTTTTCGCAATCGGGTTGTTGATTGCATATTGTGAATTGCAGCTTTCGAATTGCGGATTGCGGATTGTGGATGTGCCTTCCAAATTTTTTTGAAATGGGATTTCGCAATATGCTCCCGCAAATATCTTTCCACAATCCTGTGAACCATTAATCTATCTTCTCTCCTTTAATATGGACCATCCAACTTTGTCTAATCTACTATTTACTTTGAAATGAGACCATGGTCAGGTAGCCACTTCAACAAGCTATAGCCTGTCAGGATGGGGTGGGAATTTTCATTAACCTACGAATTATGGCGGGAATTTGCTTAGGGTAGTGTTGACTAATATTTCCATACTTAGTCAATTTCCAAAGTTTCACAAAATTTCCATACTTTTCCATAATGATGTCATATTGCAACACTGACTTCATGATAGCATCGGAACACCATCATATGTCTTTCCATCTTTTTTTAGAACTTTTTTAGGACCATTTATGTACTTTTCGTCAAGAGCATCATTCTGAAAAAAGTTTCCCGCAGTGGATAAATTCGATGACTCTAGTTATGAATCAACTATTAGATGCCCAATTGATATATCCCAAGGTACAAGAAGACCAAAAAAATGAGGCAGAAAAAACAAATGAAGAAACCACAATGGTATTGTGGGATTGGGAACCCACATTGGGTTTTAAAAAAGAAGAACATATTGAGGAAATTCAAGTTATGACTAGAAGTAAAGGACTGGTAGTGGATGAAATCTTAGTTCTTCCTAAAATAAATAATATGAAAGAAACCATGAAGAAAATTATCAGCACTACACAAACGCAACCTAAGTCTAATCGGGTAAACATAAGAGAGACAAACCTAGTAGTTAACAAACCTATGAAAAACTTTGTAAATAATATATGAAATGATAAGAAAGGTGCAGTAGAATATGATATGGGGTATGATATTGTAGAGGACATTAAGAAAACAAAAGAAAATATTTCATTATTTGAATTATGCAATCTGCCTCATCAAAGAAAGAAACTTATGGAATCCTTTGATACACAACCCAATAGTACTTCAGAAGCCATTGAATCTGATACTGAGATTAACGAAGCAAGCATTGGTGGAAAATCTAAATCTCATACTTTTCCTTTTCTGTTATCATTTGATATTTTTAATGACAATCTACATAAGTATTTGGTATATTCTAGAGCCTCATCCAATGTTATACTGCTTTCGATATGTAAGAAGATTAATGGTCAACCAACACCATCCCCCTCTCGGATCATTCAACTGGAAAGGCATGTTGTTAAAGTGATAGGGGATGAAAGATGTGTTGATATGATTGTTTTTAGATACTAGAGTTTTCCAGTTCATAGATATCATGGTAGTAGATATACCGGAGGCTTATGGATTAATATTGAGTAGGGATTGGTCAACGAAACCTAATGGTTACTTCATAACCGAATGGTCTCACATGTGGCTACCATATCAAAAAAATCAAAATCAGATTAATATATTGTGGGAATAGCATATGAAACATAATTTAACTTAGTTGGAAGAAAAGAATGAACCGATTAATTTCTCATCTTCATTTTTGGGAAACTACTTTTTGGAGCTTGAACCAGGGAATTACCAAGCTGAGGAAGTCAGTTGTGAATCCGATATGCAGTCTGATATCCTTCTATTTTCACATAATGATGATATTGACTGTAACATTGTAAATTTAGTCTCTAACATAGGAAATGATACTAACTAGGTAGAGTTAGAAGATATGTTTTGGTTTTTATATGTTGATGGTTCTAAGAAGAAAGAGGGATCAGGATCTGGTTGTGTCCTGATTGACCCTAAAAAGAACAAATAGTTTCTCTCTTGTAGGCTAGAGTTTGAATGTGCAAAACATACTGCTGAATATGAAGCTTTAGTCCAAGGCCTGAAGAAATCCATGGAATTAAATGCAAAAAATTTAAAAGTATTAAGTGATTCTGAGATAGTGGTTAGGAAAGTGAGAGAAACAATTCATTGTTTATCTCCACACCTAATGGGATATCAGCCGAAGTTTGGAATTTAATAGCACATTTTAACACTTTTAAGATAAACTCAATTCCTATATTACAGAATGTTGTAGCTAACGTTTTAGCTACTTTCACTTCCAGGCTAGTACCGACTAATAGTAGGTGTTACGTTGAAGTTATTTTTAGGCCATTAGTAGTTGATAATCTCACAAATTTGAGGGTGTTTGATGATGATGAAAAGATGGTCAATTTTCTTACTAATGATGAAGTTTTCAAAGAGTCTATAATTAATGATGAAGAACATCAGACAAATTTACAGAATGGAGAGGTTACCAAAGGAAATTTCATGCCCAAAGGAGTGAGTACACTTGAAGGAATGTTCGATCTACATAACAAATTCAGAAAATTCAGAAACGTCAAGACCAACAGTTCATCTATGCAGTATGAGTTGATAAACTTAGGGACGGAAACTGAACCCAATTATGTACATTTGGGAAGTTGTTGCTCGCTTGGAGAAAGTAGTTGTTTCAACAATATAAATATATCTTCTGATGGAAATATGAAGAATTAGAAACATATGATACGCACATCATCCGACATATAATTCCTATTAATGAAGGCATAAAACCATTTCAACAACAACTCAAGAAAATGCATCCAAAGCTACATCCTTTAATCCAAAATGAGGTAAAGAAGTTACTAGACGTAAATATTATCTTCAGAGTCTAACATTCAGAATGGGTGGAAAATTTGGTTCCAGTAAGGAAGATGTCAGGAGAGATAAGGTTGTGTATTGAATTCTGAAATCTGAATAGAGCATTAGATAAAGACAATTATATAGTTCCATCGATAGAGAAAAGTATTCATATGGTATCAGGCTCAGAACTGTTCTCCCTTTTAGATGGATTTTCAGGCTATAATCAAGTATTGGTGTCCGAACAATATAGAATGAAGACTACATTTTGCATGAAGTCAGGAAAATTTTCTTTTAGGGGAATTCCCTTTGGCCTCATAAATGCTGGAGCTACATTTTTGAGGGCCATGGACATCACATTTCGAGGAATAATCGGCCACTGTAAACTGGTGTGCCTAAATGATGTGACAATTTTCTCTAGGAAGCGAGAAGATCATGTTTTTCACTTAAAACAGATTTTTGACCACTATAGAAAATATGGCATAACTTTAAATCCAAAGAAGAGCATCTTCACGATTCTAAAAGGAAAACTGTTGGGTCATATCATTTCAAAGAAGGTAATCTCCATAGACCTAGAGAGATTTGAATTTATATATAAGATTACCTTACCCCATAATAAAAGAAGCTATGCAATCATTTATGGGTACAATAAGTTTTGTTTGAAGGTTTGTACCATATTTTGCACAAATCGTAAAACATTTGCAGCAAATGGTGAAGCAAAACGTATAGTTCAAGTGGATTGATATTGAGAAGGTTGCTTTTAAAGAAATCAAGACAACAACAACTCATGCCCCTTCTTTAAGGAGTTCATATTTTGACAAGGATTTCATCCTATACACCTTTGGTTTAGACAAATCTCTTAGAGCAGTGCTCAGCCAGAAAGGAGAATTGGGAAATGAATACCTAATATTATTTATGAGAGCTAGATTACAAGGGGCTAGATTGAATTACCCTACTGTGGAAAAACAAGCATACACAGTTTTCAAAGCAGTAAAACAATTCAGACCTTATATTCTTAAAAATAGAACCAAAGTTATTGTTCCTCATCTGGCTGTCAGGTCCCTCTTTGTACATAAAGAGTTGGGTGAACGAAGAGGAAAATGAGTGACAACACTACAAGAATATGATTTAGATTTCAAACCAACCCTATTATTAAAGGTCAAGGATTGTGCAAGTTGATTACCGAAAGTCATGAAAATGAATATTCTGATTGGAAAAATGAAGCGAAATTAAATTTTATAGATGCATGCCCTATTTTCACTACTCTCGAGTCATGGTACCAATATTTAGTGCATTATCTTCAACAAGGACATATACCTGAACACTGGAACTCCAAGTAGAGAAGGGCGTTGTGATTAAAGTCATCCTCCTATCAAATAATTAATGGAATACTTTTCAGAAGGAATTATGATGGATTTTTTCTTAGGTGTCTTGAGAAGGAAGATGCATCCAAAGTAGTTAAAGAATTGCATGATGGGCCTGCAGGAGGGCATTTATCTGGAGATACTAAAACCCATAAGATTCTCTGAGCTAGAAACTATTGGCCAACGCTATTCAAATATGCTCATACTTACGCAAGAAAATGTGATGTGTGCAAAATAAGTAGTGCTATATTTTCGAAAGCCGTGCCATTACAACCCATTACAATATATGAGCCATTTGAATAGTGTGGCATAGATATCATTGGGGAAATCAATCCAAACTTGTGACTACAAAATTGGTATGTCTTGATGGCTACAAATTATTTCACACGATGGGTTGAAGCGGTTCTATTGCGCAAGGTGAAAGAGGATGTGGTCATCAACTTTATGCATGAAAACATTATGACCAGGTTTGGGGTTCCGATTTCCCTTGTTTTTTATAATGCATCTTATTTATCCTCTATTAAGATAACTGGATTTTCTTGTGAAAAGGGAGTAAAATTACACTATTCAGTAAATTATTATCCTTAGGAAAATCATCAAACAAGAATCTCATTCGAATCTTGAAGAAAACAGTTATTGAAAATCAAAGAAATTGGCACACAACCCTTCCCAATGCACTATGGGAAGATAGGGTCACCCCAAATAATTCCTTAGGGGTTTCTCCCTACACTTTGGTATATGGGAAAGAAGTTATCCTCCCCCCAAACATTCTACTTACCTCATTGCAATTAACTCAATCCTCTTGAGGGTTCGATGCCTTACAAGCGGTATTAACACTCTGCTGAAACTTAAGGAATCTAGACTAAAATCCAAAGGCAAATTTAACCACCATTAGGATATTTTCAAAAGATGGTTTGATAAACAAAAATCTGGGAAGGGGAATTTTGAAATAGGATATTTGGTTTTAAAGTGACATCACTCGCATGAAGAGAAGGACAAATACACAAAATTTTAACATCTATGGGTTGGACACTATCAAATTGCTGATAAACTTGGCTCCTCAACTTACAAATTGCAAGATTTACAAGGGCAGGAAGCAAGCCTTCCTGTAAATGGCCTTGTTCTCAAACAATACTTCACTTAGGAGTTGGAAATGCTTTTGTACATAAATAAAATCTATTCTTTCTTTTTCTTGTTTTCATCTAGTTTGCTTTCCTTTTCCATTTTACTTTGATTCGCTTTTTTATTGTTATTTGCTTAAAATAAACCAACTCAATATTTGATGCTTGGAAACATAGGAATTTGACTAATCTCGAAAGGCCTTTGAAACTTAAGTGTTTCTCATGGGAAAACATGTGTGGAAAAATGTGATCGAAGTTGAGGTTCTTTAATTATTGATAGACTGTAGAAAGAAAAGCTAATTTCAACTCTACATTGAAGTCATTTTAAACCTTGTAAAAAACTAAGGTTCATGGGGTCTAGAATAATATCTTGGGGCTCCATCCATCTTCACACTAATATCTATCTCAAGAAGCTTACTGCGATAGACCCACGGAAAGGAAGTAGGTTTGATGAATTTATGGAAATCAAAATAATCCCATTCTACAAATTGAAATCCAAAAGGATGATAGAAAAAATTCAAAATTCTAAGACAAACAGTCTACATCAAATAAAATTTGCTGCAAAAATAAACCAGCACTCCAAAAAAATGATTGCTCAGAAAGGTTCTTCTTTGTCCGTGAGCTTGAAACAAGTTTACCACTCAGACAAAAGGACATTATGGATGGAAGAATGCAAATCAATTTCTCAAATTAAAAGAAACAATTAATGAAGACTCAGAATACAAATGTCATTAAAATAAAGCATCAAAAGAATGCTAATAGCATGGGAATGAGGAACAAATGAATACATCCATCTAACTTTGTTACTATCCTGTGGAGTCATATCCGGTGGAAACCAAAAGACATAGGAAAAATGAATCTCATATTTTGGCCCCAAGAGAGTTATCAAGACTCTTAACCTGTTTACCCTACTCCCAAAAGACTACAATTAATGCGATGCAAAAATTTTTACACCCGTGGATAAGTATAGCTTCTTAAATGATCTCTAAGGATACATCGAAGAAATTATTGTATATCCATAATCAAGTACCAAGTAGTAGTCTTGTTTTGCAAATATATTTTTTTTAGATATTTATGTTCACCAGCCAGTCGCCAATTGTTGCTTCTGCAACCGCTTCCCCAAAATTTTGTTTACATTTTAGGGCCCCTCCTTACTCTTTGATATAGAGATTACCTAGACTAGTTTTTAGTCCTAGAGAGTTCATCCTAACACTTTGTTTTTCTTAAAAAATAGAGCAAAGAAGTTTTTTGTTGCTAAGTTAAAGCTTAGGTTTTTTCGCTGACACATCAGATCAACTCAACCAATTTTGCCGATGCATCGGATGAACTTGACAAGTTTTACAAATGCATTGGATCAAATCAGAAATTTTTGCTGACCTATTGAAAGAACTCAGTGAGCTTTGCTGATGTCTTGGAAGAACTCAACGAGTTTTGTCGATGTCTCGAAAGAAATCAGTGAGTTTTTTCGACATGGTTGTGAGTTAATTGTCATGAGTTGCTTCTGATTCGATCGAGAAAATTAGCAATTGTTGTCAAAGGTTTTGGTGGCCAAGTGTTCAGAGATTTTCTACCTTTTTGTCAACATGTTAAGTCCATCGAAATTTTTCAATGATTTTTGTCGACATGGTCGGAGGAACCTATTGTTTTTCACTGACATTGTTAACCCAAAAAATCCCTTAGTAATCTCTACATGACCTACACCACCTAAAGACATCCATTACACTACCCTCATTTGACCCCCACACCCTTGCAAAGGCTCGAAAACATTGAAAGGGATTAAAACCCCTAAAAAGAGCCAAAATAGCTCTCATAGGGGCTAAAACCCCTCAAAGGAACTTAAAACCCCCAAAGGAGCTAAGAATTGGGTGAAAGGGGCTTAAAGCCCAAAAAAGGGGCTAAAGCCCTAACCAGGGGCTTAAAACCCTAAAATCTCAAAGAAAAAGTATAAATAAAGGGGCGGGGGTCACTCTAAAAACACTCCTTCTCTCCCTATCATTATGCTTCCTGTGTGAGTGCCTTGAGACCCTTTACCTCTCAAGCCATTCACCCTCCCTCTCCTCCATTGCTCCATTAACTAAGAATCCATCCCAAAGAGAGATAGGTGCTTCCAAAGCTAGGGCATGGTGGTCCATTTCCACCTACATAGAAGGTATAGTCTTTGTTTTGTGTCATTTTAATTCTGGTTTTCTAACATACTTTGCTTCCAGGTTTGTTGTCTAATGCTTTGCTGCAGGTTTCCATTGATTTCTTGCACCCATTCTTGCTTTCTAACCATTTCTTGAAGGGTTTCTTCCAACCTCAAAGAAACCCTACCCTTCCATCCTTTAGACGGAATGTATCCGTTTTTGCACATAGCCAGGGTTTTCCCTGAGCTACAGATTGGCGACCATACTGGGTCGATCCCATGGGATCCCTGGGATTTTTTGTTTTAATATTTTTCTTACTTAGTTTGATAGATATTTGCTTATTTAGGTTGATAGATCTGTTTATTTCATTTTTGTTATTATGTAGGCCACAATACCAGTTACTGTTGGTCGTTCTTTGATTTGCAAATTGTTCAACTATGAAAAAATGACTGAACTAAATTTTTGAAAATTCACCTGTGTTCGGTCTCGTTTTCTGCCCCAAAAGTTGATCCATTTGTGAATCTGCCCACGGTTAGGGGTAAAAGGGCTCGTTTTCGAAGTGGTATTTCAATCGTTTGAGGTAATTCCTCACGGTTTGATCACAATACACCCCGGAAAAAACATGTCCTCTATAGGTGCACGACCCATTTTTCTTTACTTTGTATGAGCATTTTAACTTTTTGGGCATGCCTATTTGCTACTATTTGGGCTGTCAATGCGGCTCAGCTGTCTATGTCCAGCATTCTATTTTCATTTTCATACAATTTGTGTAAGTTAATGTTAAAATTTAACTGGTTAATGGTTTAATGAATCTGCTTAAGGATTGCATAAAAATATTGTAGGTTAAATTTCAGTTCTTAATTGGAAATTAACTCCTTGCCTGGTCCTTCCTCCTCTACCCAGTCATCACCCTTCAGGGTATTCTGGGATAAGACGAAGGGTCAAGCTCGTATAGTAATAGGCACTTCATCTGTAATTTTTTAAGACCACTAAAAATGGGTGACTTGGAAGGTAGAGGGGGTGGAGACCATTGGGGTTCATGGCGTTAGCGTCCTCCCTATTGACCAAATGTGCACTCGGAGAGTGACCTAAGGATATACGGATGGGATTAGTCCCATTTTGTTGAGAGCCCAACACTCTTTCCTGGTTGAAGAGAAATACAGGTGTAAGGCAGTCACCTATTCAGGATACCATAGTTAAGATTCAGGTATGGCATGTGTTTAAATTTCTGTTTATAATTTACTGCTTTCATAAACAACTTATCCATGATATAAGTGCTGCAATAAACCAAAAAATGTTTTCGGAATATTCATAAACCATACAAGCAACCACCAAGTATAATATAAATACAATGGACATGGACATAAATCATACCAAATAAAACAACCAAACTCAGTTCATGACATTGAGCTAGCCATTAAAATTTATAATTTACACTAATTCAAACACTTGCAGTTTTTGAGGACATAAGTCCGTGACTGCCTTAACCATGGGAAGTACTTGGGATCAACCCAGAAATTCATTGTGAGGAGTACCACAGGAACCCCAAAGTAGTTGGCCGTTGAGAGGAATTGCCAAGTGAAATAGGCAACGACCCCCATTGATTGACTAGCACTCCCATGAGGAAAAAGCCAAGCGCTGTCTCCTGGTAGTCTTGGTGGCCGAGTGACCACCTGAAAGCCAATAGGAAGACACTAAAACTGGGGTCCAAAACTTAACTACCATATTTCACCACGTGACATACCAACCAAAAAAAATTGATCCCCGACGCTCTTCCTCACACCTAAGAGGCAAACCACCCTATACACCATCAGAAGGCCACATAGCCTCTGATTCAGACTCATAATCATACCAATCTGAGCTAGATCTACATACTGCACCATCTAGCCCCATGGCTGGTGCAAACCTGGATCCATTTTTTGGCTTGGTGATTGGCAGTGGACCCATGTCCATACCCCACACCACCACCAACACCCTTGCTAGTGGCCCTAGCACTATCATGCAACATGTCATAAGTCAACTACCACCACCCATACTAACCGGTCAAACCGCCCCACCTGTCATGCCTGGGGGTAGTGTCCCTTCCACTCACACTATCCCATTTGGCATGCCTAGGGGTATTGGTCCTTCCACTCACACTGTGCCGCTTACCATACAATGGGGAAGTGGCTCGTCCATAACCGTGCCACAAGTACCCCTAGTCACGTAGGTACATCATGTTCCTGCAAACCCCACCACCATCACTGCTCCATCACACATCAACCTTAGGTCAAACCTTCCTTTCATGGCACGCCTCAACTAGCCTGCCTTGGCTCGGTTAACAAACGACCCTATCTGCCACCAAACCTTTTTTCCTCCCATGCCAACCAAGCTCCCCTCAGACATTCCCAGGTTTGAAGGGAAGGCAGGGGAGTTCTCCCAAAATTATATCATGACGTTTCACCTATGGTGCTCATTAAACAACATCGTAGATGATTTGATCAGACTTAGACTATTCCAGCACACCCTCACAGTTGTTGTAGCCAAGTGGTACATTGAGCTACCACAAGCCAAGTACCCAGACATCAAATCCTTGGCCTTTATGTTCCTACAATATTTCTAGATCCCCATCAGATATGATGAAGGAGTGGAAATCTTGCTATCTTGCCGCCAAAATTCTGCGACCCACATCACCGACCACATCCACGAGTGGAGGCGACGTCGCAGCATGTGTAAGATCAAGCTTGATGACAGGAACTTCCTAGACTGGTTCTTGAAAACCTTGCTGCCACCTATAGACAAGGACGTCACCTCCGAACGTCCCCAAATAGAGGAAGAGGCCATCTTGAAGGCCCAACAGTTTGACCTCATTTATGCATAGTCTGGATACCTTTACACTATCATTCTAGATGCTCCCCGTGCAGGCACATCCTACCGGGATGCACCAGGGGCATCCCATGCTACAGATGGCATCATAGGCTATGTTTCCCACCAAATACAAGATCATGCGACACCACCCATGATTCCTTCACACCCGAGAAACACCCTTAGTGTTTCCTACCCAAACCAATATCCTGATTATTCAAGAATGATATCTCAATTTGCAGCTACAACCTCCTATACACAACCTGTGCCACAACAGCAGGCCCATGCACCTTCCTGACCAGCACAACAATATTCGGGACAGATGACCAGATTTGTGGCACCGTGAGCCCGTCATGTTTACTATGCACCACCAATGCAAGCTGCTCAAGCCCCCACCTCAGCCCCATCGACACCTCCGGGACAAGTGTTTGCTCAGCAGAATCGTCCCAACCCACTTGCCCCCAACAACCAACAGGGACAAGGAAGAAACAACCAAGCTAGGAATTGGGGTCACAAACAACCCCAAAGAGGCAACCAACAGTGTAACCCCCCCCACAGTGCTGCCAAACCGCTAGCGTAAAATCCCCAACAACCCAATCCGCCTCGACGAAATGCCCCATTATGGACCAACAAACCATATGAGCTATGCAATATCTATGGGCACTACACCCATGAATGTTTGCTTATGGGACATACCAAAAAAATCCTCCACGATGAATCCCAACAAGGAAATAATGTGGTTGCCCAAACACAACAGAATCCAGTACCACCGGGCCCTCCTCCCATGGTGCTATAGAACCCGTTACTAGTCCAAGGATTGGTAGCAACCGCACCCATTCCCCAAAACACTCTCACATCCCACCCTGTTCCACTTTCCACGGAGATAGGAGTACACCAACTACTAGCGATGACAACTGAAGAGATCAACCTGCATACTAGGTGGAACCAATACGGATCTGCTATTGAAACCCCTGACATAGCAGCAGCATCCACATCCAACACTACCAATGTTCCTCTTCACCTTTTGCCCCCCCTCTAGGCCCGCGTCTCCTCTTCAGGCGCCTTGCCAACAACTCTTCTACAAGGGTGACAGTTAACTATAGTATTGTCGATGACTTGGCCCAATCACATATGACCATGTCGACTCTTAAAGTACTCAAAACGTGCCCAACACAATGGAAAGCCTTTCTAGCTTCCCTTAGTGCCATAGACCCCTTCGACTCCAGATTAATCACATTTGATTTGGATCAAAGAGAACCAATAATGCCATCAATCATCCCCTTCCAAATCCCGATGTCAATTCGGAATTTGGTTGTGCATCGATGCATCATTGATGAGGGGGAATCCACTTGCGTCATGTCAACCTTGGTTTGGGAGAAACTTGGGTCCCCCATCTTGTAGCTGTCCACGACCATGCTGCGTGCCTATGATGGCCATCTCACCAGATCCCAAGGAATCCTCCTGTACGTCCCCATCTCTTTAGGTGGGAAGACCATCCTAATTGACATAGAAGTCATCAACACTCAGTTAGACTACAACCTTCTTCTAGGACGTAGCTATATGTACACGATGCGAGCTTTGGCATCTACCGTCTTCCACCAAATGATGATCGCTCACGATGGGAAAATTATGACTATCGACTAGTTGACTTACCATGATCCATAATCACCAACAACACTAGCTAACATTATTCCCACTATCGACACCATAGTCAACGACACCACCACCCCCATCATCCTGAATGTCGGCGCAGGGTTGTTTGCTGACACCTATATGACAGCTTCCTTCCCCTTAGTATCACCACCATCTCTACCAAGTAATACCACAGATTTATGTATGCTATCATCCAGCACTACTGTACCACAACCCCACTCACAGCTACAACCCCATCCGCAGCTGCAATACCATTAGCAGATGCAACACCATCCGCAGCCGCAAACCCATATGCAGCTGCAACCCCATCCATAGCCACAACACCATCTGTAGCCACAATACCATCAGTAGCTGCAACCTAATCCACAACCACATGATCATGTGCAACCGTAGCCACCAACGCATCCCCAAACGTACTCACCAAGGTACTACTTGGGTTCCTCCCCAGTCCACACAATTCCCTTCCTATTTCCTCCTCCTAGCATCATGAGTAAGCCAGTAATGGCCACCTTAAACTTACCCAACTTCACATTGGAGATTCCAATATGGTATGTCGATCCACCAGCCCAACCTCTGATGCCCCAAGTCGTGTTAACCCCTGTTCAACCCATTGCGGTTGAATCATGTCCCCCTCCTAGCCCATAGAAACCACCTTTTGCGCATGTACCCACCTCGACTCATCCAAAGAGGGCTAGGGGAAAAAATGCCAAAGTGGCAGCTGCTGAATCTCAGCTGACTCCACCTTGCACCGTGTGCAATGAACAGGGCCATGCAACTCAAAACCGTCCTGAAATGCCCATGATTCGCACACATTTAGATTCCATGGAAACAACAGGAAACCTTCTTGTGGTCGAACTCCCAAGTGGGCCAACAGTTAAAAACAATTATTTTAGGACAAACCATGCATGTTCCCTTTGCAGCTTGTGTGGACATTATTCTCACCACTGCCAAGACTTGGCCAAGTTTTGGGCCACCCTTAGCCAACTTCGGAAACATTCCCTTGAATCCAAAGTCACTGCCATTGAGGAGATCCACCCTCCAATTTCTTCCTCGACCACCACAACCATTTACATGATCTCTAGCTCTAGTATTCCATTCATCTCCTCACCCATGGAAGAGCCACCTGATCTATCCCGATGCCACTATCAGGATGATGGAGAGATCTCTAAAACCACCACTGGTGTTTCCCTAATCCCTTTCAACCATGGTGTGGAATCGGTTCTTCCCATAGAAGGCTAGATTTTGTCACCCCGCCTTACCAATGACCTTTGTCTCGGCAAGGGGGCACATCTCTTCATTGACTTAGACAATTAGCTCTTGAAGAATCCCTGCAATGGGCTCCACCTCAAAATATACCATGCTTGATACCACCACCATGAGTCACTTATAGCGTAGTTTATATTTTTGTTTTGCATCATTTTTACCACGAGTTGGTGACCCCCTTTAATTGTTGTTCCACTTCTAGTTGCAGTGAGTCCATTCTAGAACTCCATTGCATTATTTGTATGTGAGCAAGTAGATATTATCCCTGCCCCTATGCCACTAGGATCCCACTAGATAGTGCGGTCCTCCATTTCCACATGCACATAGTATGTTGCGCGTATGATCTATCTACCACCATGCTAGCATACCGTCAGGTCCCTAGACCTGCCCCGAAGGTCGAGGCCTCTTTGTATCTCATCAATTGCACAACGCTCTCGGGTCGAGAAATGAAATTTAGACTCCCTCCCTCCCTGCCGATTCCTTGGGCCATTTCCTAGAGTCACATCAGTTTGTGTGTCACCACACCAATGACACATGTACATTGAGCTAGCTCTGTACCCATAGGCCTCCATTCGGTCTAGTTTTTCACCGTGCACCATTGCACTAGGGGCAACACCATTAGATGCTAGTCATAGTCATCCGAAGTCTGTTGGATACACCCCTCACACCTCTGGGTTTGGTTTTCCATCCTCTATCTTTTGATGAGACCATTGTCTCATGTTTAATACTCAATTCTCTGGACCTATCCCTAGAGGCCACCTCGATTTGCGTACCTCCACTCAAGTCTTCCTTTGCATGTTTTGACATGTTATCGAGCCATCTGCTCCATCCATACTGCAGACATTTTCCTGCAAGGCGACACCATTAGTTCCCCTTGCTTGACCATTTTTTGGGGCCACTTCTTGGAAGTTACCTCGGTTTACGTACCCCTTTATTTTCATACAAATGTCAATGGACCTGTACTTACATCATATTCTAGTCTAGTCCGTTCACCGGAACTCACGTGGGTCACTGGACCACTTCCTTGAAGAGTGGATCATTTCTTTCACATACATTTGGCATATATCTATCTATGAACTTGCACTCATGCCACATGTAGTCCATTCTGTCCACCACAACTCACACAAGACTCTCCTGACCTCTATCCGAGAGCCACCTCGTTTTGTGTGCCTTTGCCATATTGACTTGCGTGCCTCTACCGTGATCTATCCCGTGCATGTATTGGTATGTTTAGGAGCCACCTACTCCATCCATATTGCATGAATGACCTTTGGACTACTGTCCATTGTCCCGACATGGGGGCACCTTGAGTGCCTCCTCGATCGGTTGACCATACTAGAGTTTCCGTTAAGCTCTTTTTTGACTCCTAAAAGAATGAAAAGATTTCCAAGCGTAGCTACTTCCTTTCTCGTTTGTTAAAGTATAAGAAAGGCCGTCTACATTGTCTCGTTTATCTCCTTTTGCAGACTATGTAGACTACCATCTGAAAAGGACCACCTTAGCACATTCAAGCCAAGACCGTTCCCCTCTGCATCCTTTTATGCTTTCTCGGCAAGAGGGGCCAAACTTTACAAAAAAGATCACCATGGGTTGTCATTAAGCTCTTTTCCAGCCCTCTCATCAAGAAAATATTGCCGAGCAAACTTGGTTTCATTCATGCTTGTAAAAGTATCTGAATGACCGTCTAGTGAGTACATGTTTAACCTTTTTTGGCCTGATTGGACTACCAACGGTAAAGAAGTCTCCCATCCCACAAAGGATGGGCGAGCTCTCCTATGTACACTTTTAACCTTTTTTGGGCACAGGAGACTATCAATGAAAAAGAGACCTCACTGGAGTCTTCTTCAAGCTTTCAGACTCTCTAAAATTGAAAGCACCATTGACCATTTACTTTCTTGGGCTTGCTAAAAATCCACTAGATCGTACCACAATGGTGTCTTTAGACACCACCCCATATATAATAGTTTGGCAGCATTCCCACTTTGGGTCCCCTTTGTTCAAAGTAATCTGCGATGTGTCTTCCTTGGATTCCTTCAATACCAAAAGTGTCTACCTCCCCCAAGTATTTCCCATCCACAGTTACATTCCCAGTATTACACCTATGATCCCTCTCCCACAAGTCAGTTTCATTTGCTACTAGGTCAGCCCTACCGTCATACTCTGAACAAAGGAAGTTTGAGTCCTATGCACTCCCCCTGCCCCTAGTTCCCAATTCAGTGTGTCAGACACTAGATTTCCTCACACCCTTGGTTATCTCCCTTGTGCTTCTTATCAAGGAAACACCATTGCCTTGGTTAGTTACAAGTATCCCTCTGTCGACTACAACACATCTATTACAGAGGATAGACCAAGAGGTCCCTGTATCCTGGTTTCATTAACCTCATCGATGAGTTCCTTGGACCACTTGAGAGGAGTCCTTAGTGCCTCTTGGGATGGTTGTGTCTCACGTGCTCAACTCCAGCTACATCATCGCACCATTGAGATTCATACAGGGTATTGGTCCATGTAGTTTTTGGTCGAAGACCTCAAATGCCACCCGAATCTAACACATTGATGAGTCTATTGAGGGACCCAAACAGGTTCATGTCCCTTTTGATTTCCGATTTGCATTTGAGATAGTGTTTAGAAGCCCCAACAGTGCTTCTATATAGATTTATGATTGATGCAGCATATTTGTACCACAGAGAATTTCACTCTCTGTCAGTAAGTACCTACAACTATGTACCATTCCAAATCTAGCAGGCCATCAATCATGAAGATATAGCATTCCATGAGAATTCCATGGGTCCAATGTAGTAGTTCTTCATATCGGTATCGCATTCAGCCTCTCATTGAGGTAACCACTATTGTAACAACAACTATACATGATCAGCTCTTGTATTATAGATCTTAGATCACATTATTCTTTTGACATCATTACGAGCATGGGGATGCCTGCCTCATCCATATATATGTCACACATTATTTGTATCTCACCCATTGATGGGAACCATATTAATACAAAAACCAAAAGCCACCATGCCCCAGCCCAGGAAGCAACACCTCTCCCTAGAAAATCCTATGATGTCTGTCGGCCATATGATGAGCTCCTACCCTCGCACATCAGGGGGAAACCTGTTAACCCAAAAAATCCCTCAGTAAGCTCTACATGATCTACACCACCTAAAGACATCCATTACACTACCCTCATTTGACCCCCACACCCTTGCAAAGGTTCGAAAACATGAGAAGGGCTTAAAAATCCCTAAAAAGAGCCAAAATATCACTCATAGGGACTAAAACCTCTAAAAAGGGTCTAAAACCCCTCAAAGGAGCTTAAAACCCTCAAAGGTGCTAAGAATTGGGAGAAAGGGGATTAAAGCCTATAAAGGGGGCTAAAGCCCTAACTAGGGGCTTAAAACCCTAAAGTATCAAAGAAATTTTTTAAAGAGAGGGGTGGGGGTCACTCTAAAAACACTCCTTCTCTCCCTATCATTATGCTGCCCATGTGAGTGCCTTGAGACCCTTTGCCTCTCAAGCCATTCACCCTCCCTCTCCTCCATTGCTCCATTAGCCAAGCTTCCATCCCAAAGAGAGAGAGGTGCTTCCAAAGCTAGGGCATGGTGGCCCATTTCCACCTACATAGAAGGTATAATCTTTGTTTTGTGTCATTTTAAATCTAGTTTTATAACATATTTTGATTGCAGGTTTGTTGTCTAATGCTTTGCTACATGTTTCCATTGATTTCTTGTAGCCATTCTTTCTTTCTAACCATTTCTTGTAGGGTTTTTTCCAACCTCAAAGAAACCCTACTCTTCCATCCTATAGACGGAAGGTAGCCTTTTTTGCACGTAGCCATGGTTTTCCCTAAGCTACAGACACTATCACGAAAAAACTCACATTTCATCGCCGATGGTATCAGAAGTCATGGGAAAAGTCACTGACATGTATTGGCGTCGTGCAACAAGTTTTTAATCTTTAGCGCCAAACGACGTTTTTGACCCTACCACATTAAATGCTATTTAACCACCACATTAATGACTCTCTTTTCAATTTTTTATATATAAACGGTGCGCTATTAGTTGTTTTTCCCATGAATTCCTTTTTTGAGAGCACTAGGTTAATTTTTAGGGGTGAAATTTCTCCAATTGGCTATTTTTTGGGTTTTTTTCAAAAAATCAATTCATTATTTTCTCAATTTTGGTGTCTAATATCACCTATATTTACATAAAATATGTTTTTTAACCATAATATTCACCAAAATTTACACATTTCAGTATTAGTTTTATGTTTCATATTTAATATTCCCCTACCTATCTATAAACATGTTTTTTCAATCCAAAATAATCTGCTAGAATACTATACTTAAGTATAATATTCGAATCCTTAAAAAATACCCTATAGAGAACCCAACCAAGTAAAGATATCTAGAGCTTATTGTCGACCAAACATCGTGTTCACTTCTACAGTTGACAGGTAGGTGCATGAGCATGTAGTCTTGTCTTTTGTTCTTTTATAGGTTTAAAG
>LPNX010572428.1:101901-156102 GCA_001517045.1 Pseudotsuga menziesii
GGGTCTTTTTGCTGCAGTTTAACCGGCTTACCCAAAGAGTTTTTTTTTTTAAATATTAGGGCCTCGTGGTCATTTTCACATCCCTCCTCCATGGGATTTTTACTATAGAGTTCTCCTTTTCTGCATGATTATTGCACTAAGAATTGAGTTATATGTGCACTTTTCTTAGGGAAAAGCCCCTCCCCAAGCCGATTGAACTCTTTTTCCATGAATGTTTTCTTATACCAAACTTTGCATATTTTCTGGGATAGGATGAGGATAACCACCCCATTCAAAGTACTCGATCACCCGCATTTCTCAGGTGTTTGGTTTTACGTGTTATGCCTAAATATAGAACTTTTTCCATTTGTGGTTGAGCGCACCCACGCTTCTAGTCCGTAGCGGTTATCCCGGGAGATGTTTTCAAGCACCCCGCAAACACGACAGATTGCAAGGACTACTCGGAGTGTTGCACCAAGCTGATCAATTTTTGTTTTTAAATGAAACTAAGGTTTTTAATAAGTCACCTTCCGATAATATGAAGTTTTTCTTGCTTGTGCATCCTTTCCTAGGAATAAGGTTATGAGTAGAACTGGTTTCCTTGAGGGTTCGAACTTGATAAAAAAGAATTTGAAAACAATAGATTAGCATTTATGCATGAAAGAATAAGAGGTAAAATGCTTGGCTTTCAATTTATTATGACCTATTACTGTTGCTCAAAGACACAAAGAGATATGATAATTACAAGGTGCAACTCACACAATGGTATATACACATGATCTAATGAGTTTTTATTTAAACTGTGTAAACATGCACCCTTGTCACAAGTATAAATGACTAAACAAATTCTAAGAAAGTATCTCTTTCGATCCCACAAAACTATTCTTGAATGGCCGATAGTAGAATGGTAAATGTAGCTCTATTCTCTATTTGCACTCTCCTTTTTAAAAGGACAGTGGTTCATACACTTAGCATCTTTTCTCTCATTTTGAGTTGTTTCATTTTATACAATAATGCATGTTTAGTACTTTAGTTATTCTAGATAACCATGGTATTGCTAAGACATCTCTCACCATGCTCATGTCACAGGTTCTACTCTCACAGAAAAAGACTACCTCCCAAAGAAAAACTTAAAAATGATAAATTTTCACAATGATTAAGAAGGGTGGAAAGAAGAAATCTAAGGAAAGTGAGGTCGATTCGGATGTGGAGATAATCTCTAGGACCGAGACCAAATTTGAAGACACTAAGTCCATTACAGGAGCTACCCCATAATTAAAATGGGAAGACATCTATCAAATTATTAGAGGCTAGAATGTCCTCGATGCTGGTCTAGAAGAAGTGTCCTTGTATCAAAACATAAAAAAACTAGGGCATTACCAAGGACGCTACATGCTTAGAGTTGTTCCCATGCTCACAGGTTATCGGGTGGATTTTTCCTCACACAAATCCTTCCACAATGATTATTTCTTATATAGAAGGGGGATATTTTTCTTCATTCACTCTAGCCTACATAGCCTTAGCCTACAAGCTGCCCCCTCCACAGATTATGATGACTTATGAGTGGGTAAAAAGGGTAGATTTGGATATTTTGGAGTGTGTGAAGAAGATGATGATAATAGGAAAATAACTGTGCAAAAAGGAAACTGATGAATATGAGTCCTCAAGCTTACAACTCCCTTTCAGGATCATAGCTTTGATGATGAATAGGATTTTTGGTCGAGAGAATAAAAAAAATGCATAAATTAAGTTGGATTCCACTAATATATTATGTGGCTTTTGAAGGAACAATTTTCAATTGGGAAGACATCATATTAGCTAGGTTGTCATCTTGTGTAGCTACTACATAAGGAGGGATAACTAAGAAAAGGTCAGAATTTTACATGTCATCCTACCTAATTCACTACCTTCTATGTAGACACACGTTCTCCAAGCTTGGGCAGCACTTCGATACACACCGAGACCCCCATGTATGTTGGGTATCAAATTCTTTGGGCGCATAGGTTTGTAAGTTTCTACAAGCTTATCTGTGAAGTGTTTCTGATGCCCCATTTATGAGCTCATATTCCTTAAAGAGCCAAATTTCTTGTTGGGTAACACCATGGACATTATTTGCGAGTATAAGCATTACTTCTTCTCTCAGGAAGGAACATACCTGAGGATATTTGGAGTCTCCAAATCTCCATCACTACTGCCTAAATACGCCAAATACTGTGTAGTCCATAAAGAAGCAGTCATGCAGTTTTCATAAATGGAGCAGGTAACTTGCTTTTTGACATGAAAAAGGAAACCTTCCTACCACTGCCTTTCTGCATAGGAAGTTACAAATTCACCAAAGTCAAAGGTTCCTCTGAATTTGTAAAAGATTTGGAAATTTTTCACTTTGGGGAGAAGAGTTTCCATAGAAATGACAGTAGTTTAAAAGTCATTGAACATTGCATGATTGTTGGGATACACTATGAATACTTAGATCACTTCAATAACAATGAATAGGTGTACATAAGAGCCAATAACATGACTGATCTAAGAAATTCGTTCAAGAAGAAAGGTGGCACCAACGATAGTAGCAGTGCAGCAGAGAGGAAGTTGTAGAAGCAAAAGGAAGAGACCTTAAAGTTACAACATGATGAATCAGAAAGAAAACAAAAGGAAGAAGCTGAAAATAAACAAGTAGAAGAGGATCAGAGGAAAAAAGAGGAAGAAGACCGATTAAGGAAAGAAGAGGCAAAGAGAAAGAAAAAGGAAGTTGAGAAAGCTATTGCAGAGCTACGAAATAAGGAGGAGGAGGATAAGTTCAAGGAAGAATTAGACCAAGAAACAACTCAGAATGACTCGGTGGAGCCTCTTTCATCATTAAGTGGTACACTCACTGGTGGCCATATCCATTTTGCAGAACTTGGGTTTACTCCTTTCACTCCGTCTAAGTAGCACACAGTGGCATGCTTAGATACTATATTTTTTTATAACACAAGAAAGACCATTACCCGAAGTTCTGAAAAGAGGTTGAAAGTTGTTATATTTTTATCAATTTAGACAGTATTATATTAGGATCTTATTTTAGAGAATAAAATTCACAACAATAAATCACAAGAGACAATATACACAAAGATTTTCCTCGGGGAACGCATAAAGGAGAAAACCTGCAACTTGCACAGAGATAGAATAGGAACTAGTAAAAACTCGCATTAGTAAAACCCACAATAATAAAACCCAAAGACAGTAAGATGATCTTCGATAAATGTTCTGTCTCTTATCCCACATCGTCTCTCACTCATGCACTACAATTGAGTGTGAGTGACTAAATGTTAAATAAACAGGCTCACTCTGTATTTTAAATAATTCCCGACTTGACAATAACTTACCAAGGACGACTTCTTTAGGAGATTCTAATAACCCTAGTGCCCCAAAAATGTGGGGACTTTAACCATTGAACAATAAGAAAGGTTACCCTCTATGAATTTACATGACTTGTTTACATTATTGATTCTCTCGATAGGAACATCGAGGTATGACATGACTCAATTACATTACAAATACTTCCTGATAGGAACATCGGGGTATAATATACAAGTGAATACATTCCGAAGTGACAAATACATCAACACTCCCTCTTAACTAGGAAGGTATTCTCTTGAGACAATTCATCAGTACAAGTCTTCTCCTCTGGATCAAATCTAGATCATCATCAATGCTGGATCATCACTGGAGCATCATCGAAATTGGATCATCATTGGATCATCATCAAAGCTGGATCATCACTGGATCATCATCATCACTGCTTCTGCTATCTTGATCAACTGTGCTATCTCTCAATCCTACTTGTCATAGGAAGTTCTACAGAGCCAGCCCTTTTTCATGCTGGTTGTAGGCCTAGCCTCTAGGTAGGTCTTCTTCAATGCTTATATCTGACCCTAATCAGAAAGGCCTGCCCAACTCTTACATCTGACCATGAGAGGAACACATCCACCACCATGTCAAAAGGGCACACCCAACACTCACATATAACTCAGTCATAAAGGCCCAACACTCACATCTAACCATGGGAGGTCCAACCTACCACCATGTCAGAAAGGCTCATCCAGCACTTACATCTGACCCAGTCAGAAAGGCCCAACACTCACATCTGACAATGGGAGGTCCAACCTATCACCATGTCAGAAAGGCTCATCTAGCACTTACATTTTCCCCAGTTAGAAAGGACCAACACTCACATGAGGAGGTCCAACCTACCACCATGTCAAACCTACCAGCATGGGAGGTCCAGCCTACCACCATGTCAAAAAGGCTCGGCACTTATATCCAACCATGGGAGGCCCAGCCTACCACCATGTCAGAAAGGGTCATCACTCATATTTGACCATGGGAGGACCAACCTGCCACCATGTTGGAAAGGCTCAACACTTATATCTGACCCAGTTAGAAAGGATCAGCACTTACATTTGACCTAGTCAGAAAGGCTCTGCACTTACATCTGACCATGGGAGGCGCAGCTTGCAACCATGTCATAATGGATCTACACTTCCATCTGACCATGGGATGCCCAGCCTGCCACCATGTTAGAATGGCCCTGGACTTACATCTGACCATGGGAGGCCTAGCCTTCCACCATGTCATAATGGCTCTCAGATTCATCACCTCCTCTTGGAGGGAACCTCGATCTGGAGAACACCAAGATTCTCCCTGAAGTACTCAAACTTCACTCTGGCAAATGTCTTGGTCAACACATAAGCTATATGTTCCTCTGTCGCAACATACTAGAGCTTCACTACTCCCCTCTGCACCATATCCCTGATATAGTGGTAATTGATATCGATATGCTTCGACTTGTCATGGAACGCTGCATTCTTTGAAAACTTCACACAAATCTGGTTGTCACAATATATACAAGTAGCATCTAACTAGAGATCAAACAAAACAGATAGTAGCTTCCTCAACCATATTGCCTCACAACTAGCTGAACAAGCTATGACATACTCTGCTTCAGCCGTATTCAGTGCCATGCAAGATTGTTTCCTACTAAACCAAGAGATTACACCTAATCCCATACTGAAGCAACATCCTAAATTTCTCTTCCTATCGATGGCACTTCCTGCCCAGTTTGAATCAACATAACATTCTAGGTTAATATTCTGATCCAACTCATACTTGAGCCCATAATCAATTTTACCCTTCAAGTACCTCAGAATATGCTTTGCAGCAATTAGGAGAACATGTCTCGAATCTATTAGGAACTGGCTCAATGTGTTCACAGCAAATAAAATATTCGGTCTCGTATTTGTTAGGTACATCAAGGACCCAATCATCTGACGATACATCATAGCATCAATGGTCTCTGATGAAGCATCACTCAATAGCTTTAGGTTCGATGCCATAGGTGTGGTCATAGCATTGCAATCCATCATCCCAAACCTCTTCAATATCTCTACTTCATACTTCCCTTGTCCCAGGGACATTCCATCTGTACTCTACCACACCTCCATGCCTAGAAAGTAGTGCATCATACCCAATTCCTTCATCTTGAACTCGACAACAAGCTTCCTCTTTGTATCAGAAATCAACCCATCCACTCTTGTTAAAAATAGATCATCTACATATAGTAGGAGTATCACTCGGTTCCCTTCTTCAATCTTGTAGTAAAGGTTGGTATCTGCTTTACTCTTAGTAAAGCCCAAACTAGATTGGAAGCTGTCAATTCTGCCATACCATGTCCTGGGTGCATGTTTCAAACTATACAAGGCTCTCTTCAATTTACACACATGAGTATCCCTGTCATGCATCTCAAAACCGAGTGGCTTCTCCACATACACTTCCTCTTCCACTACACCATGTTGAAATATTGTAACTTCGAAGAATATTCTATATGTATCTTTTGTGGTCCCCAAGGGTCCTATCGGGAGAACCACTTGTATTAATTTGTATCCTGATGCTTCTAATTGGAAGAACTAATAAGAGTCATGAGGTAGTCCCCTCTAATTGTAAAGTTGGGTCATTAGCACCCCAGTGTGGTTACTTGAGCCTACATGTGTAACTCGAGCCTACATGATTTAACTCGAGCCTACATGTCGGATGAGTTAATTAAAGTGAATGGATGAATATAAATAGAGGTGTGGCACTCCTCATTTGGACATAGACACTCACTTGTGTAGCACATTAGTGGAGAAGAGAAGAGTAGTAGGAGAAGGAAGAGGATTAGGCTTTGATCTCCTTGCTGGTTTTATATTTTACCTTTTTGGGGCATCTATATTGAGGAAGCTTTTGCTGGGTTTTTCCCTTTAGGGTTTTCCCAGGATAAATCTGTGTTGTTCTTGTGATACCATTTCTTTCAGTGATCCTATTTATATGCTTTTGTTATGAAAATGAAATGAAATACTGATGTTCTAGCTTAGCATATGAAAATTTAACATGGTATTAGAGCTAACCTGAACAGGATAGCTTTCACAAGGTGAAATAGCTCTCTCTCTCTCCCTGAAAGAAATTAGGGTTTTCAGGAAATTTTCTGACTCTCAGAAAACTATTTGCATGGAAAGTTGTGCCCTCCCAGATCACATCTTTTGAACCTGGAATCACAGTCTTTGGATATGTGAGTCTCCGGAAAAGTCAAACCCTAGTTTGACAGCTATCCTAGAAAACTGTTGAACTAGAAAACTGCAGAAGCTGAATCTTGCAAGTCTGATTTGAAAGGTGAAAAATTGAAATCTCCAGAATCCAAGCACACCAGTCAACTCACGTCATTCAAGCGCATATCCTGGTAAGGTCAGTTTCTCATTCCGCAAAATTTCAATTTTTTGTGATTTTTTGAGAAGATAGCACTAAGCTTGAGGACAAGCTAGAAGGCATAGAGAATTTTCGAGCATGGAAATACAAGATTGGTCTCATTCTCCAAGAGAATGATCTTGATAAGTATGTCAAAGAAGAAGTTTCAGAACCTGAAGAAGCTGAAGACAAGGAGAAGCACAGAAAGGATATGACTAGGGCACAAAGGATTATTGTTGACTCAATCAAGGATCACTTGATTCCTCAAGTGTCATCTAAGAAGAATACAAAATAAATGTATGATGCTCTTTCTAGAATGTTTAAGGGAAGAAACATCAACATGAAGATGAATCTAAGAGCTCAACTAAAGAGTACCAAGATGAGTCATGGAGAATCCATCCAAGACTACTTCGCAAGGGTTTCTTAGATCAAAGAGAAACTAGAATCTATTGGAGATAAGCTTGATGAAGATGAATTGGTTATGACTGCTCTCAATGGTCTTACTATACCCTGGGAATCCTTCATCCAGATGATGGGTTCCAGAAAAGAAAGCATTATGTTTGAAGTAGTATGGGAAGACTGCATTCACGAAGAGACTAGAGTAGCAAATAGAGAAGCCTTACTAAAAGAGGATGATCAAGATATAGCCACTCATACCATGAAAAGAAGAAGGAATCAACCCATCTTCAAGAAGGGAAACCACAAAGAGCATCTACCTACCAAAAGGTTCCAAAGATCAAGATAAAGTCTAGCAAATAAGGACTACGCTGGTTTTCAGTGTTTCCATTGTGACAAGATAGGACAGATTGCTAGGAATTGTCCTATGAAGAAGCAATAATATAAGAAGAGGTTCAACAACAACAAAATATATCATGCTCATCCAGATGAATATGAGGATGAAGAAGAAGAAGAAGAATAAGGATCTCCAAGAAAGCAAGCAAGAGAAGAAGATGCAAAAGAGTATGTGCTATTCTCTGCACTCTCTGGGTCTATAACAACTGGAGAAGACACTTGGCTGATTGATAGTGGTGATTCAAAGCACATGACGGGACAAAATAAAACTCTGTTCAAACTTGATGAAAGGAGCTCTCCTCAGAAGGTATCCCTAGGAGATGACTATCAATATCCGATCAAAGGAGTTGGTGAAGCAAGCTACAAACTTGATTCAGGTAATCCCCTAAAGATGAAAGATGTATTATATGTACCTGGTTTAAAGAAGAACTTACTTTCTATCTTAGCTTTAGATAATAAAGGATTCAGAGTTTCTTTCATAGATGGTGAAGTACACATGTGGCCCAGAGTAAAGAATATTGAAGATGCAATCATCATTGGTGAAGAAGAAGGAGGCTTGTATAAACTAAAGGGGCACTCAGAAAAAACCTTAGTGCATGAGTCCACTGAGCCTAATGAACTATGGAATAGAAGGCTTGCCCACATTAATTACAAAGCTTTACCTCATGTGAACAAGGTAGTGACGGGATTACCAGACATGAAGATCAAGCATGAAGGCATTTGCAAAGGATGTGTGAAGATAAAGAACATCAAGAATCCATTTCCGAAGAGTGAAACTAAAACAAAGGTACGTTGGATTTGATTCATTCAGATGTATGTGGTCCAATGTCTTCTACATCCTTAAGTGGATTTGAATATTATATCACATTCATTGATGAATTTTCAAGAAAGACTTGGATATACTTCTTGAAAGCAAAGAGTGAAGTGTTTGAGAAATTCAAGGAGTTCAAAGCCTTGATAGAGAATCTTTCAGACAAGAAGATAAAGACACTCCGATCAGAAAATGGAGGAGAATATACCTCAAAAGAGTTTGAGGCTTTTTGCAAAGATGCTGGAATCAAGAGGGAACTAACTACTCCCTACAATCTGTAACAGAATGGGGTTGCGGAAAGAAAGAACAGAACCATCATGGAGGTATTGAAGACAATGATATATGATTAAGAACTTCCAATGCATCTATGGGCAGAAGCAGCAATAACTGTTGTGTATGTACATAATAGAATATCTCACAGTGCTCTTGGGTTCAAGACTCCAAAACAGATGTTCATAGGAAATAAGCCTGAGGTAAGTCACCTCAAAATATTTGGTTGTCCAATATAGATTCATATACCAAAAGAGAAAAGAACTAAGTTAGATCCTTTCGGAAAGAAGGGGATATTTGTTGGATATTATGAAGTATCCAAAGCATTTAGAATTTACATTCCTGGATTCCATCGCATGGAAATTAGTTGAGATGTGACATTCAATGAAGAGGTAGCCCTCAAGAGATCCAGGAACTGCCAACATGAAGAAGTTTATGAAGAAGAGACACCTTCTAGAAATGAGGAAACTACATATCTCCATGAAGAAGAAGTTCCTGAAGAGCATGACATGGAAGAACCACAAGAACCCCCTATGATGGAGATATCAAGAAAGAGAAAGCCTACTTGGACAAGAGAAATTATATGAGAGGTAGAAAGATATGGAGCTCCTGAAGGCTCCACAAGGGAAAGGAAGAAACTTAAGACCTTTTCCAACTATGTAGCCTTGATGTGTGATCTTGTAGATCAAGAATCTACAAACTACGAAGAAGCATTACAGAATAAAGAATGGAAAGAAGTAATGACTGAAGAATACCAGTCAATAATGAAGAATGATGTATGGGATATAGTTCCCAAACCAGAAGGAAAGAGTATAGTATCCTCCAAATGGATATACAAAATAAAGCATGCAGCTGACGAAAGTATCGAGAAATACAAAGCAAGATTTGTGGCCAGAGGTTTCTCTCAGAAAGAGGGAATTGATTATGAAGAAACATTTGCCCCAGTAGCATGGTATACTGCAATTAGAGCTATCATGGCACTTGCATCCATAATGAAGTGGGACTTACACTAGATGGATGTGAAAACAGCCTTTCTGAATGGTGTGATTGAAGAAGAAGTATGCATCGAACAAGGATTTGAAGTTGAAGATAGACATACTCGCGTATGCAAGTTGAAGAAGGCCTTGTATGTCCTGAAACAAGATCCTTGAGCTTGGTATGAAAGGATAGACAGTTTCCTATCAAGCATGGGTTTCACCAAGAGCAAAGCTGATCCTAACCTTTATCTTAAGGTTGTAAAAGATGAACCTGTCATTCTGTTGTTATATGTGGATGACTTATTCTTGACAGGGAATGAGAAAAAAATTATGGAAAGCAAGAAGAAACTAGAAAAGGGATTTGAGATGAAAGACCTTGGATTGATGCATTATTTCCTAGGTCTAGAAATATGGCAAAGTACAGAAGGAATCTTTCTCAATCAAGGAAAGTATGTGGTAGAGATATTGAAAAGATTCAATATGTTGGAATGCAAAGCCATGGCCACACCCATGGACTCCAACCTGAAGTTGTTAGCTAATGAATCATCAGAGTTAGTGGATGTGACTCAATACAGATATATCATTGGGTCATTGATGTACTTAACAAATACCAGACTAGACATTTGTTTTGCTGCGAACACGTTGATTCAATATCTTGTTCAACCAAGACGGGTTCACTTAGTAGCTACAAAACATGTGATGAGATATCTGAAAGGGACGATAGACTTTGGGCTATACTATGATGGTAGCCATGAGTATAGATTGTATGGCTATATAGATGTAGATTGGGTTGGAAGTGTCTCAGACAGAAAAAGCACATCAGGTGGATGTTATAGTCTGGGATTTGCTATGATTTCATGGTTTAGAAGAAAGCAGTCGAGTGTTTCTCTAAGAACAGCCAAAGCAGAATATATAGTCGCTTGCTCTGCTAGTTGTGAAGCCATATGGCTATGGAAGCTGATGTTAGGTTTATTCAACCTAGAGTTGGACACTACTGTGATTCTATGTGACAATCAAAGTTGTATAAAGATGACAGAGAACCCAGTATTCCATGATAGATGAAAGCACATAGAAATCAGGTATTTCTACATTCGAGATATGATGCAAAAGGGAGCCATAAAGATCCAATATGTGAGTATTGATGAACAAGTTGCTGATGTGCTGATGAAGCCTCTATCTCGAGTAAAGTTCAAACACTTTCGAGACAAGCTTGGTGTGGTTCGGAAGGACCTTCCTTGAAAGGGGGAGTAGTGATGTTGCAGTGGGATTGTATCATCCCTGGGCACCTGCCCTAAAGTAATCTGGTGACCTTGGTCCTCAAGAATGAAGAGGGATTGTATCATCCTGGGACATCTGTCTAGAATAGATCCGGTGAATTTGGTCCTCATGAATATGGTGGGATTGCATCATCCCTGAACTTCGGTTCAAAATGTATCTGGAGGTTTCTGCCCCCGTGAATGTGGTGGGATTCCATCATCCCTGAAATTCGGTTCAAAATGTATTCAGAGGTTTCACCCCCCATGAATGTCGTGGGATTGCATCATCCCTGAACTTCGGTTCAAAATGTATCCAGAGGTTTCGACCCCCGTGAATGTGGTGGAATTGCATCATCCCTGAACTTCAGTTCAAAATGTATCTGGAGGTCTCGGCGCCCATGAATGTGGCAGGATTGCATCATCCCTGAACCTTGGTTCAAAATGTATCTAGAGGTCTCGCCCCCCGTGAAAGTGGTGGATTGCATCATCCCTGAACTTTGGTTCAAAATGTATCCGGAGGTCTCGACCCCCATGAAAGTGGTGGATTGCATCATCCCTGAACCTTTGTTCAAAATCTATCCAAAGGTCTCGGCCCTTGTGAATGTGGTGGGATTGCATCATCACTGAACCTCAGTTCAAAATGTATCTGGAGATTTGGGTCCCCCTGAAAGTGTTAGGATTGTATTTTCCCTAGACTTAGGTCCAAAAGTGATCTGAAGACTTTCATCTTCATGTTGCAGATTGCAGGTTGTTACTGATGATGATGACGTACTGATAGAAATATCAGAGTATGATGATGATGATGTTGCTATTCGAAAGATCAGAGTATGATGATGATGATGTTGCTGTTTGAAAGATCAAAGTATGATGATGATGATATTGCTGTTCAAAATATCAGAGTATGATGATGATGATGTTGCTGATCGAAAGATCAAAGTGCTGAAGATTATGTTGCTGATCAAAAGGTCAAAGTGTTGAAGATGATGTTGCTGATCGAAAGTTCAAAGTGATGAAGATGTTGCTGCTATTTGAAAGGTCAAAGATGTTGCTGATCGAAGCAGTCAAATATTGTTGCTGATCGAAGCGGTCAAATATTGTTGCTGATCGAAGTGGTCAAAGTGTTGATGTTGTTGAAGAATGAAGATTGAAGATGAAGACTACATGATGTTGAAAATATTCCAATGATTTATAGATGTGTTACCTTGATGATGTCCTCTCTCTCTCTCTCTCTCTCATTATTGTTGTTGTTGATGTTGTTGTAGAATACCCTTCTTGTTAAGGGGGAGTGTTGAAATATTGTAACTTTGAAGAATATTCTATATGTATCTTTTGTGGTCCCCGAGGGTCCTATCAGGAGAACCACTTGTATTACTTTGTATCCCGATGCTTCTAATCAGAAGAACTAATAAGAGTCACGAGGTAGTCCCCTCTAATTGTAAAGGTGGGTCATTAGCACCCCAGTGTGGTTACTTGAGCCTACATGTGTAACTCGAGCCTACATGTCGGATGAGTTAATTAAGGGAACAGATGAATATAAATAGAGGTGTGGTGCTCCTCATTTGGACACACTCACTCACTTGTGTAGCACATTAGTGGAGAAGATAAGAGTAGCAGGAGAAGGAGGAGGATCAGGCTTTGATCTCTTTGATGGTTTTATATTTTACCTTTTTGGGGCATCTATATTGAGGAAGCTTTTGCTGGGTTTTTCCCTTTAGGGTTTTCACAAGATAAATTTGTGTTGTTCTTGTGATACTGTTTCTTTCAATGATCCTGTTTATATGATTTTGCTATGAAAATGAAATGAAATATTGATGTTCTAGCTTAGCATATGAAAATTTAAAACACCATTCAAGAAAGAAGTCTTGACATCGATTTGGTGTATCTTCCATTTCATCACTATAGCCAGAGAAAGTACTGATCTGATTGAAGTGTATCTGGCTACAGGTGCAAAAGTTTCTTCATAATCTATTCCTTCTTTATGGGAGAATCCATGAGCCACAAATCTTGCTTTATATTTTACTATGCTAAAGTTTGCAGCATGCTTGATCTTATAGATCCATTTGCCAAGTCACAACAGACTTCCCTTCTGGTCTTGGGACAACATCCCAGAAATCATTCTTCATGATTGATTGGTACTCCTTGATCATATCATCCTTCCATTCTTTCTTCTCTGCCATTTCTTTAAAATTTTCTTTGTCAATGATATCACATAACAGTGCTACATAACTTGAGCAGGACCTGGTTCTTTTCCTCTCTCTGTGCATTTCTTCTGGAGCCCCATATATTTTTGCACCTTGGATAGCCTCTCGTACCCATGCAATTTTCCTCTTGTGAGTATTCTTCTCTTGGGGTGGATTTACAGGTTCCTGGGGTTCTTCTATTTCTCTATCTTCATCTTGGTTTGTATCGTTCATAGTTGTATCTTGAATTTTGGGTACTTCTATTTCTTCAGAGTCTTCAACTGGTCTCTTTATGGATTTGTTGTAAGCTGAATCTTTGTTGAATGTTACGTCTCTTCTTATGTCTATATTCTTGAATCCTGGGAAGTGTATCCTATAAGCTTTCAAGCTTTCACTATATCCCACAAATATGCCCTTCTTTCTAGAAGGATCTATCTTTGTCCTCTTTTCTCTTGGAATGTGTATGTACATAGGGAAACTGAATATTCTGAGATGGATGACCTCTAGTTTGTTGCAGGAAAATACTTTTTTTGGTGTTTTTTTCTCGAGTACTCTGTGTGGAGTACAGTTTTGTACATACACCACTATTCTGGAAGCTTCTGCCCATAGATGCATGGGAATATCTTGATCATGAAGCATTTCCCTTTTAGCTTCCATGATCATTCTATTCTTCCTTTCTATAACCTCATTATGTTGTGGATTATATGGAGTGGTTAGCTCCCTTTTAATCCCTGAATCTCTGCGTAACTCTTTGAATTCATTTGATGTGAATTCCCCACCATTGTCTGATCGAAAGGTATTGATATTATTTTTTGTGTGATTCTGGATCAAGGCTTTGAATTCCTTGAACTTGCTTAATACTTCATATTTGTTCTTCAAGAAGTATATCCATATCTTCTTAGAAAAATCATCAATGAAAGAAACATAATATACACACCCGCTTAATGAACCGGATGACATCGGACCACATACATTGGAGTGGATGATTTCCAAGATTCCTTTTTCCTTGCTCTCGCTACTTGGAAATGTCTTCTTTGTGCTCTTTCCTTTTGCACATCCTTTGTAAACACCTTCATGCTTTGTCTTTATTTCTGGAATAACTTCAATACCTTTGCTTGCAAGTGGTAGTGCTTTGTAGTGCACATGTGCAAGCCTTCTATGCCAAATTTCATTTGGCTCTACTGAGTTGTGGATCAAAGCTTTTTCTGGTTGGCCCTTTAGTTTGTATAATCCTCCCTCTTGCTCTCCAATCACAACTGCATCATCTATAATCTTTCCCTTTGGCCACATAAGAACTTGGCCATCTACAAATGCAACCCTTATGCCTTTTGCATCCAATGAAAATATGGAGAGGAGATTCTTATTTAGTCTTGGTACAAATAAGAAATCCTTCATCTTCATAGACTTTCTAGAGTCTAGATTATAGGAGGATTCACCACTACCTTTTATTGGATACTAGTAGTCATCCCCAAGATTCACCTTGTGAGGTGATTCATATTTAGACAGTTTCAAAAAGGATTCTTTGAATCTTGTCATATGTTTAGAAGCCCCACTGTCTATAAGCCAATCATTTCTTGCATGTGTGATAGTTCCCTTGAGAGCAAAAATCAAAACATATTATTCATCACTTGAAGAATCATCACTTTCTTGTCTGATTCTCTTTGTGTGAAGGTTCATCATCCTCTACAGCATGAGCATGGTGTCTTCTCTTGTTTCTTTTCTTCTTGTGAGAGCTATTCTTATTCTTGGGACAATCTCTTGCAAAGTGTCCTCTTTCATCACATGCAAAGCATTTGTATATAGATATATCCTTGTTATATTTTATAGAGTTAAAATTCTTACCTTTGGAATGATGATAGTCCCTTTTGCTTTTCTTGGAGTGTACTGTAAGAGATTGATCTTCACTTCCCATATTTTCTTCTCGGGATACTATCCGAGCTTCTTCTTGTGAGCATTCTTCCCACAGTCTATTGAAGGTGACTAGATTTCTTCTAGCACAAATCGCTTCAATGAAGGAGTCCCATGATCTAGGGAGACCATTCAAGGTGGTCATCACAATCTCTGCATTCTCCACTTCTTCATCCACTGCTTCAAGTTTTTCTTTGATCTAGGAGACCCTTGTGAAGTATGACTGTATGGTCTCCGCATTATGGATATTCACATTCTTCAACTGGTTCCTCAAATTCATCTTCTGATTTATGTTCTTTCCTTCAAATAGTTTGGTTAGGGCATCAAACATTTCTTTAGGTGTCTTTAGGGAGGACACCTATGGTATGAGGTGATCCTTGATAGAATCAGCAATAATCCTCTTAGCCATGACCAATTTATTTTTGTGTAAGGCCTTATCTTCATATCCCTCTAGAACTTGAACGTCTTCATTGATGTAAGAGTCCAACTCATTTTCTTCTAGGACCAAGGAGATCCTATACTTCCAGGCTCAGAAGTTATCAGCTCCCTCAAGCTTTTCGTCAAGCTTGGTGTAATGATACCTATTAACTGAGAACCTCAAATGGAAATATAAAAGATTTATATCTTACCATTTTGAGAAGCTGAAAATTGGATATGGAGTTGATCGTCCACAGTGCTGATTTTCTGGTTCTAGGGCATATTAGGGTTTGACTTTCCTGGATCTCTACCCAACCAAAAACCTTGATCCTTGTCTCTAAACTTTGATTTTGAGGAGGAGAACAATCCTAGCCTAGGCTCACTCAAAAATTCCTCTTCAGTGAAAAGCCCTAATTTCCCAATGTAGTGGTAGGTCAAAAACTAAAAATGCCCAGAATCAGATTCTGCTTCGATAGAAAGATGCGCCCTTTAATGGAGGTTCAACCCAGCCTCCTTTTGCTAATGGATTGTGGAGAGAGACCCAAAAAGTAAGAATCCCTAGCTTCCTCAGCTGCACAGTGTCTTCTTCTCAGGTTAGCTCTAATACCATGTTAGATTTTTATCAATTTAGACAATATTATCTTAGGATATTATTTGAGAAAATAACATGCACAACAATCAACCACAAGAGACAATAGAAACAAAGATTTTGCTCAGGGAAACCATAAATGAGAAGACCCCGCAACTTCCTTATAGATAGAATAGGCACCAGTAGTAGCAGTAAAACCCAAAGGCAATAAGATGATCTCTGAGAGCTGTTCTCTCTCTTATCCCAGCTCCTTGTCTCTCACTCATGCGCTACAGCTAAGTGTGAGAGACTGCATGTTAAATAGATAGGATCACTCTCTATTTATACTAATTCCTGACTTGACAATAAATTACTAGGGAAGACTTCTCTAGGAGAGTCTAATAACCCTAGTGCCTCGAAACTGTGGGCACTTTAACCCTTGAACAATAAGGAGGGTTACCCTCTATGACTTTACATGACTTGTTTACATTATTGATTCTCCCGATAGGAACATCGGGGTATGACATGACTCAATTACATTACAAATACTTTCCGATAGGAACATTGGGGTACAATATACAAGGGAATATACAAGTGAATACATTCCGAAGTTACAAATACATCACCAAAAGTGGGGTCACAAGATGATGTGGTTATGGTGCCCGAAAATAACATCATGGAGGGTAATCATAAAGACCCTAATTTCATGGCCTCTGTGAATGTAGCAGCTCCACAATCTAGTGCTGATAATGTTGACCATTTGATGGAAATTTCAGAGCATCAAAACGAAAAAATGTTCAAGTTGAAAGACAATCTGGTCAAGACAAGAGGAGAAGGCATAGAACTTAAAAGAAACCATGAGGTTATCCTCTCATAAAAATAAAGAATCCAAAGGGAATACCAAAATTTTGGAGGAAAAAAAGGATGCCTTGGAGGTGTAGGTAATGATCATGGAAGGAGAGAAAAGATATTTTGAGGAAAAAATTTCAGAATTGGAATCAAGGGAATCTACAACAAGCCAACAAGTGGGGGAACTAAAAAACCAAGTAGAAGAGTTGGTAGTACAGAAAGGATCCCTAGAAAACTATCTCAAAATAGCTAATGAACTCAAGCAAGACATCACTCTGCTCCATAACCAGGCTTGCAACATCCGAAGGAAGATGCATCAAGTTCAAATTAAACTCTCATATGAAATTTACAAAGTAAAGCCAATAATGACAAGGTTAGAGAAAATTGCAGCAGAATCATTATATTTTAGGAAAAGAATGATAGAAGTTGGAGGAAAGATTCAAATCCAGCTGACGTAGGTAGAGGCCAATTCAACTTTTTCGGAACACATGCCACAGAAAAAATTAGAAGGCATACAAGGAGAAATGGTACTCTTGGAGTTTTGTAGAACAGCGTCTGTAAGGTTCAACAATGAAATCGACAAAACTCGAGAAAAATGTACCAAGTTCTACAAAAGGATAAGCCAAGTTCATGATAAATGTCATCTTCCTTTGGCTGAAACAATCACTGATTTTCCAGATAAGGACTAGCATCTGGCATATATATGAGAGATACTGTAGGAGGATGTATAGTACATTCAGAAAATGGAATATGTAAATGAATAACACATTAAAACCTGGGTTGCACAAGCTTTCATTAGCAATCACATTTTAGAAAACATGTGAAAATCCTCCCTAGAAAAGGTGACATGTGTGGAAGCTCAGCTGGTCATGCATGAAGTGATCATGCAAGTGCTAGAACTGATCAACTACAAGACTACAATAGAGCAAGCCAACACATGGGGACCATATCTTTCAAGTTTGGCAGGGCCTACTTGAGAACTTTTTGTCTTTTTGTGTATTTTGTCAGTTTCTAGTGTAAAACACTAAAAGATGATTTTTTTGGAATTCCTAAGGTTGGGGAATTCGAAGAGTAATTGTAATTGTATTATAAATAGAGGTAGAGGATAGAGTAAATGGGAATTTTCATGAAGACAAGGAAGATGGATTATTTTGTAAGAAGAAATTAAATTTTCTGCTAATAAATAAGGACTTGCTTATTGGGGAAAGGACTGCACAGAAATTTGCATGGAATGTGTGGAATCTCAAATGTGGAATTACTTCTATTTTTTTTGTACAACTGTGAGATTGTTCTGACTTCTTATGAATTATTTCTTTGATTATGAATGACTTCGCTTTTTGTATAAATATCTTTGCATGAATTGAGTGATGAATGTTTTAATATGTCAAAGCTACCTTTGATAATCTATCTGTTGTTCTTATACATATGAAATTGAAACAATTATATGCAAAATTATTATGAATAATCACAGCACATTGCTCTATATTTCTTAATTTTTCTCCCCACAGGGATAGAATAGATTAGATTAGAATAAATTAAAATATAATAGATCTGTCTAGTTTCATATTTAAAGAAGTGATTAGGGAACAATAATGGTAAGACGAGAGGTAAGAACCTACGCATCACTTGTGAGTTTCTTGTTCATCAGTCACATGCATTTATATTAGGCATTTGCATTTCATTCATTCTTTTAAGAAAAAATTACATAAACAGTGGATCGGGCCGTGACCGGTAAAACACTTTAAACAACTTATCCTATGGTAGCCGGACTGTTAACCAGATGGATTCCCTAAACCAAATGGTGGACGATCTAGTTGGGATCGATTACCAGGGAGAATCCCTACTGTCAATAGCTGGTAATTTTCTAGGCATCAACAAAAACTAATCCTTTGCTTCAAAGTGTCAACCTTAGAAATCACCCAAATTTTGACATGTGATTTGAATAAGCTAATTATCTCCTTTTTTACTATTTCCAAATCATTGAATGCATGTGTGGAGTTTGTGGGAAAGGTCACTTCATGCAGTTATTGAAGCATGGGACTGACTGCATTTTTTTCACAGTTATTCCAGTTGCTAGAAGTTAGTCTGCAACTGTTACGGGTCCTTTCTTCTATGGTTAGAAGATATGCTAGTTTTTTTTTTTCAACATTATCTCATATCCCTTGGAGTTAACCTTTATTATTTTTTTCTCTCACATAGATATACACTATGCAGAGCTGTCCATTATAGTTCCACACCACTACCATATTGTGTATAACCCAACAAATTCTAATTTAGAGGCAATGTTATAGATTTGGAAGGGAAATTTCTAGTTGTAGGTGAGTAGAGAGGATAGGCAAGATAGGAACCCTTACCCATTGAGTTATGCTTCTTCTAGATGCTTGAGAATCCATGAATTGAGGTCATAGGAAGTTCTCCAACAACATACACCATATTGGTCTCCTTCTATGCACACACTAGGAGCACCAAAAAAGATGGATTACCCAAGAGAACCGTGCAATGGTGAAGGGGATACCTGAGCACATAAGGGTGTTGTGTGGGGTAGGTATTGTGGAATCCAAGGATGTGAGGGTGTTATACACCTGAATGGCACCTCTCCATCCGAGTGTCGACATCCCTCATGTTGGCACACAAAAGGACACTTATGGATAGAGGTTTGCCCAAAACACTATAGCTTGGTTTGGTATGAAATACATTCCTCATCTATTCACCTAGTTACTTTGTCATTTTACTATTTTGAGATGTATTCACGACTATCCTTATGTACAACTCATGCATCATTCTCGAGTCTCCTTTGTAGCAAGTCGTGTATATATGTATCCGCAGGTTGCCTTTATACTAAGCCGTGAATCATTCGCGGGTTGCCCTTATACATACCCGTGAATGTGTCTCTTAATGTTAAAACATAAAATCATGCGCTGATTGGAGATTAGTTAAGTTATTTAACTTAATTTTCTTAACGGCTACAACTTCCCCAACCTTCGACAATTGCCTTATTTCACCCATATAAATACAAGCCTTGGGGAGGGTGTTGTTACTTACACTTGGAGAGCAAAGTTATGCTGGTGGAGTTTATACAGAAGTCTTTGGAGCAGTGGAACTCATAATCCTTTGGTGATAGAGGAGTCCTTGTCTCAGACGTTTGGTTGTAACCTAAAATTCCTCATTATTGTTAATAAAGAGATTACTTCTTCCATATGTGTTTCATGTATCTTGGTTTGATAAATGTTTATGTTTATGCATCTTGTTTATGATTTATCTAACCAGCTTATATATATATATATATATATATATGAATCATCTTGTATCTGGGAGATTGTCTATTGATAGGTGAAGGAGGAGCAACCTTGAAGACTTTGGATTTGAAGCAGAACGGAAGAGGACTAGCAAGGATCGACCTTCGTTAATCGAGTAAGTCTTTCCCATCCTCCTATTTCCTGTACTGTACTTCAGAAGTCAATTGTCTGCAAGTTGATTGAGTATGTTGGTAACCCCGACCTTAGGTTATTAGGTGTATTATCCTATACAACAGAACTGGCAACTCCACCGGGGAAGCCAAGACTGCTGTAGGTTTTTTTCTGTCTCCTGACCAGTCTTTGCTTGGAAGTCTGTCTGTGATTTTTATCCTATTTCTTACTTGACTCAGCATTTGAAAGTCCTTTGATTTTTTCTTTTTTTTTGAGAAAAATTTCATACCCATTCATGGGTTGTTCTTCTGAACAGTCGCGAATACAACTTTGCATTCGCGGGTTGCTACACTAGACAGTCGTGATTCATTCGCGACCTGCTCTTATAGACAGTCGCGAATTCTCCTGGAAGTTGGGATTTTTAAGTAAAGTTTGCTTGTTCTTTTCTTTCTATAATCCTTGTTTCCTGAGTGGATTTTCCTTATGAGTGCTGTGCATTTTGTTTAAATACCTTGGGTGATCACATTTTATGCTTTTCTGAAAGCACTTGAGTCTTTTTTGCTTGATTTATTTACTGTTTGGATCCTGAAGTATTATGGCCTGTTTGGGTTTTGGGTTAAAGTGTCTTGGTCCAGATCAGTGATCAGAGTCTTGGGCTCTGTTTTTCCAGACTGTCTTCTGATAGTGGATGGTTCTCACTTGCCTTTGTTAAGTCTGCAGTGATTTTTGTCATTGTTTGCACCCAAGCTAGGGTTCCTAGCCTGCCTTTCTTGGTGGTCTGTTGGTTCTGTCAGCCTGTTTGCTTCAGTCTGTTGTTTTTATACAGTTTATAAGTTTCAAGTTTGCTCAAGTATAGTGCATTGTAGATGCATAGTAGATTTTTGAGTATTTTTAAAAAGTGAAAAATAAACATTGTTAAGCTTTTGCATTGTATTGTTGCATAAGTAGTGTTTGTTTCAATTTGAAAATATAATCTCAAAATATACAAAAACATAGGCTTAGTTTCTCTTGCAGTTGCATTTCAATTCATCAAGACACATTTGAAAAATGAAAAGAAGTTTGTTTTATAGTAGTAGTTTGCTTTGAATACACCTTTGTTTTCATTTATTTCTATTTGAGTCAAAAAACACCATTAGTACATCACTTCCACTTCCTTTTGAGTAAAGAACAACCCATTAAAACAAACGCATAATTTAAAATTTATTAGTAAGTTTTGTTTTTAGGGGCCTTTCACCTACTAGCTTAGGCTAGACTTGTGGGCTAGAAAGTGTAAACTTCCCGCAAGTTATACAACTCAAACGTAGTGGTCCTTTCTTTAGGTAAATCCTTGACTCTATCACTGTATCTGGGAAGATCCTCTCAAACGGGAGTTAAGCACGAGGCCCCGTGGAGGCTTGGATAGAGGAGATAACCCTCCAAATCCTTGTCAAAGCGTAACTCAGGAATTTTACGCATCTAGGGATTCTATCCTAGACAGAGTTTCAGGCTCAGCTACCCTGCCCATGCGTATGAGTTCGGCTTGTGACTGTCCCCCCAGACTGTTGGTATTGTCAAGGTAGCCTTTAGTCTCTTGTCTTTTAGGGTTCATACCTAGGTAAACCAGAAGGATATTTCTGGTTCACCTTGAACGGGTTTGGAAGGTAACCCTTGTTGAAAGTGTAGGAGGGCGGTGGGTGATTCCTCTACTTGTGCCTAAGAACCACTTCAAGGATGCCAAGTAATCATTCATTAGCTTTCTTCTGGAAAGTATATCTTTTACCTTGGTTTGATTGCTTGAGGCTTTAGGAACTTTTTAGTGTGTGCTCTTTGGTTTTGCCTATGTGTAGTTGGCCTTAGGGTGTGATCTGTCAAATTTTTAATTCTGGAGGACCAACTTGTTAGAAGGTCAAGAAGGTTGAGAAACCTTCCTCCTCTCACCACTTTGGAACCTCCACCTTTACCTCAAAGGCGGATATTAGACACAAACGGTTCGTTTGAACCAGTAGGGATAAGTGAATTTCTTGGTGAACCGGAACTAATTGCTAACCGTTTTGATTTTGACACAGTCGAGATAGAAGAATTGCAGACTGATGAGTTTACAAGAAACTTTAACACCCCCTTGACTGATCTTAATGATCCTGTGATTGTTCAAGTTAGACCTTTTAGTTCACCAGTGCTAGGTGTCCCTGTGGGTAGAGTCATGTCTTTTGCGGAAGAAAGTCCTTTTGTCTTCACCTCAACCCTTTTGGTTGAAGGGGTACTACCTCCACCGGTAAGTTCCCCTAGATCTAACTTACCTTCTACACGTTTGACTCCAGCGAGCCGGGTGGTCCAACCACCGGTTCACTCGAACATAGGAGGTATTTCTGGCGACATGGTTACTGGGATCCCCAGTATACCTAATATTCCTTCTTCCTTCCCTTACACTACCCAGAGTGGTCCGGTAGGATCCTCGGCCTTTGTCCAAGGATTTCCTTGGAATGGGGGGCACATTCCCCCATCCACTCCATACGTAGGTCCTTCTCATTCATATGTAGGAGTGCAATTTGGGAGCAACACCTCTTATGGGAAAATCTTCCAAACCCCTATTTCGGTCCCTTACACGAGCTCTCCCTTTTCTTTGTTTAGCAGAGGGATACCAGCTCCTATCTTTCAGACCCCTGCTTCTATGGGGACGGCTCGAACTTCTTACACTGCACCCCCTACACATAATCCTATGGCTTATGAATGGAATCCGTTTCAAAGCAACCTTCCCACTTCACAACTGGTGGCTGGGGGCAACCCCACTTTTTCCCATGGGCATTCGGGGGCAGGTCCCTCTAATCCCCAAGCTGGCACATTTGGTGCCCCGGTTAGGCCCAAAATTCCTTTCCTGGCAACTTTAAATTTGCAAGACTTGTCGAAATTAATGAATGACCCGGTCAGGCATGACCCCTTGTGGCCACCTGTTCCCACCAAATTGCCCTCAGATATCCCTAAGTTCGAAGGTAAAGCTGGTGAAGATCCTGGGGCACATGCCACCACTTTTCACTTATGGTGTTCTTCCAATTCGTTAAATGAGGATTCAATTAGATTAAGGATGTTACAAAGGACCTTGACTAGTACTGCAGCAAAATGGTACATCGAATTGCCTTCTGTTGCCTTTAGTAGTTTCTGGGACCTGGCTACTGCTTTCCTTAGCCACTTTCAACTTCCGGTCTGATACGATTTCGTAACGGACTTGTTGTCTACTTTTAGACAAACCAAGGCTACCCACATCTCGAATCATATCCAAGAGTGGAGGAGGAAAAAGAGCCTTATCAAAGTTGCAATCCCTCCTGAGTTTTTGTTAGAGTGGTTCCTTAAATCTTTGTTGCCATACATATCTAAGGACGTTTCCACATCAAGAGTCACAAATGAAGAGGAATCCATACTCAGGGCCCAACAGTTAGACTTGATTTATTCACAGTCTGGGATCTTATACGAGATCATCGCTGAGGCACTGAGGCCTTGGCACGAAGCAGAGAAGCCTAAGCCTGGACCCCATTCCGATGGTGTGGTTGGGTCCGTGAACTCTCCCACCGTAGAGTCTTTGACAAAACAACTTCACCAGTTGTCTATTAAACAGTCTACAGTGGAGGCAGCAAAGGATGCCCCCTCCCCCTAGAGTGCAAATTTTTTTGCACAAACCTCTCAGAAGGGCAATCAGTAGCCCGGCGGGAAGAAAAAGAAGGGTAAAAAGGGGGAGGGAAATCAAAACAAGCCAAAACCCACAAACAATGCTGATGGGGGTAAACAAGAAAAGAAGAAGGTCAAGTTCCCTTGTAAGTTGTGCCAAGAGGACCACCTTACTCACCTTTGTCCCCTCATGGATCAAGCACAGAAGCTGCTTAAAGCCCAACAACCAGTTGTCGTGAAGGATCCTTTTCCCCAAGGGCAGAATTCTGCTTCAGCTTCTAATGCGATAGGGGGCACTCAAACTGCCCCTGACCCCAATTATATCAACATGGTTCGATCCTCGACTTTGTTCCAAACCAGGAACAAAAACTATGAGAATGAGAATCTTGAGAAGGGTAAAGCTGTAGGTGAACCTTCCAACCCTCTCACAATAGAGAAACCCACCGAAACTATGCCAAAGATACCCAAAGGTGTCTTTAAGAAGACTTTGCATAACCAAAATGCTAGGGCTGCTTCTAACTACTCTGTGGTTGAAGACTTGGCTCAAACCCCATGTGCAATGTTAGCTTTAGAGGTGCTACAGAGTTGTCCTGCCCAGCAGGATGCCCTCTTAGCAGCTTTAGGTAGCAAAGATTCTTCAAGTCTCATGGCGAAATTCAATTTATCTGATGTCAAAATTCACCTGCCTTACCATGTATCCCTATCAATAGATGTCGTCCATGGTGGTAAGACCATTGGAAGGGCAGTTGTTGATGAGGGAGGCTCTACATGTGTTATGTCCCTGGCATGTTGGAAAGCCCTTGGATCCCCAGAGCTGGTCCCATCAAACACTTTACTTACTACTTTTGATGGAAGATATTTCCGTCCGCATGGTATCCTACCGGATTTCGAGCTTAAGTTGGCAGGGAAAGCAGTGTCTGTTGAAGTGGAAGTGATTGATGCTCCCTTAGACTACAATTTGCTTTTGGGAAGGAATTGGACTTATGCGATGTTCGCTGTTGCGTTGGGCGTTCTTCGTGTCGTGGTTTTTCCACATGAGGGCAAGTTGGTTACTGTTCACCAACTTGATTTTACCTGAAAAGGCCGTTTAGAGTCTAAAGAGTCCACTATGCCATTGCTTGATCAGGCCAAACCTGCTGCATAGAGCTTGGGGGCTGGAATGTACGCATCATTGATGGGCACATTTGATCTTCCAGCCCTAGTTTATTACATAGGTTCTACTACTGTGGGGAAGTCCATCGATACGGTTGTCGAAAGGACTGATCCTTGGGTCCTCCCAACTCCCCATGAACCTGAAGTGCCCTTATCGGCAGTGGAGGTAGCTTATAAAGCCATCACTAAAACCACTGTTGATCCTATTCCAGATCCTCTCACAGTCTCAGACGATCTGGAAGAAGTCTATTTGCCCGCATGGGCAGAAAAATCTTTGCATTCCATAGATTGCTTAGATACCGTTTTACCATCCGATGAAGTTATTCTGGAAGCTATGTGTGGACGTGATAAGATTTGTGAGGATCTTCATCATCGATCCTATTTTCTTCCAGATCTAAGTAGAGTAGAAAACCAGGAGTTTGACGTGAGACTGTCAGATAATGTTGATACACCTATTAATCCCTTGCCTAGGGAAGGAGTGTTTACTGAGGGGAATATGGCAAACATTTCCACCACTATACCTATCAACATTTCTATGAACCCATATGTCATGGAAAACATCTATATAGGTGCAAACTGCTCTCTTGAGGAGATTTCTATCTACACTGCCCTTTTTAAGGAATTCTGCGATATCTTTTCCTGGTCATATGAGGAGATGCCAGGCATAGATCCACCTATTGTCCAACATGAATCCGAACCTACCCTGATGCTAAGCCGGTTCGACAAAAATTAAGACTCGTGAACCCACGTAAAGCGGCGACTGTGAAGGCAGAAGTTGAAAAGCTGTTGAAAGCAGGTTTCATATATCCCATAGCTTTGACTGAATGGGTTTCCAACCCTGTTCCTGTTGATAAAAAGCAAGGGACTATTCGTGTTTGTACAGACTTTAGAGATCTCAATAAAGCTTGTCCTAAGGACAACTACCCCACACCATTTATTGACCAGATCATAGATGCATGTGCGGGGAGTGAGATGTTTTCGTTTATGGATGGTTTCTCTGGCTACAATCAAATCCAAATCAAACCGGAAGACCAGCATAAAACTGCTTTCATTTGTCCTTGGGGTACATTTGCGTATAGGAAAATGCCCTTTGGATTGAAAAATGCTGGGGATACCTTTCAACGGGCCATGAACTTTGCTTTTCATGACATTAAATCCATTGTTGAACCATACCTTGATGATATGCCCGGTCATTCTTGAAAGAGGATCCAACATCCAGATCATTTACGGTTAATATTTGAACGATGCAGATATTATAAAAATCGCTTGAATTCCCACAAGTGTGTCTTCTGTGTCGAGTCAGGGAGATTACTCGGATTCATTATCTCTAATAGAGGCATCCAGGTGGATCCTTTGAAAGTTGAGGCCATTGTAAATCTTCCTCCTCCTCGTTCTCTCAGGCAACTTCAAAGCCTGCAAGGAAAGTCTAACTTCCTTCGACATTTTATAGTCAATTATGTCAAGATCACTAAAGGTTTCATGTGCTTGCTCAACCAAGACACTCCTTTTGTATGGGATGAAATCGCACAACTTGCGTTCGAGGCATTGAAAAAATCCTTGTTGTCAGCACGTTTATTACGCCCACCAGATTATTCTAGGGATTTCATATTATATCTGGCCACGTCGGAGTCGACAATTGGGGTAGTACTAGTTTAGGAGGACGATAAGCTCGTTGAGCATGTCGTTTATTATCTTAGCCGTGCTTTGGCCGGACCTGAGCTTAGATACTCCCACGTCGAGAAGTTAGCCTTAGCAGCTATTTACGCTGTACAGAGGTTACGTCACTACATTCTACTGAGGACCACTACAGTAGTGGCGGATGTGAATCCGTTCCAATATGTTTTATCCCGACGGATTGTTGGGGGAAAATTTAATAAATGGATAGTCATTCTACAGGAGTTTGACTTGGATTTCCAATCCGCTAAGTCCAAAAAGTCCTTAGTTTTTGTTGAGCTTATAGTAGAATTTCCCACTGAAGAGAATGTAGTGGTTGAGGATGACTCATTCCCAGATGAGCACATCTTCTTGATAGCCACCTCTGATCCTTGGTATGGAGATATTCTTGTATATCTCCAGACTTTGAAGTATCCTGCCACTTCCTCTAGGGAGGAACGACGTAAGTTATGACTTCATGCAAAAAACTACCTCATAATAGGAGATACATTATATCGATGAGGGGTATATTCCGTCTTGCGTCGCTGCCTTACTCATGAGGAAGCGGAGATTGTCCTAAATGATTCCCATAGTGGAGCATGTGGGGGTAATTTATCTGGGTTAGCAACGGCCCATAAAATATTGCATGCCATTATTTCTGGCCCACGATCTTTAAAGATTGTGTGGAAGTAGTGAAGCACTGTCATCCGTGTCAGATTTACACCAGGAAAATGCAGTCACATCCTGCTCCATTATTTCCCATTATCTCGGTAGGCCCCTTCATGAAATGGGGGATTGATTACATGACATGCAACCCAGTCTCGGCTGGGGGGCATAAATACATCATTGTCGCTGTTGACTATTTCACAAAATGGGCAGAGGCAATGCCTACTTTCAAAGACAATGGGGAAACAACAGCTTTTTATGTTTTCAATCAGATTCTTGCAAGGTTTGGTATTCCCAAAGTTATTGTCACTAACCATGGTAGTCATTTTCAAAATAACATGATGACGGAATTGACCACCATGCTCGGATTTAGACAAGAACATTCTTCTCCATACTATCCGCAAGAAAATGGTCAGGTTGAGGCTGTCAACAAGACATTAAAAACTATCCTTAAACGGACAATTGATGCAGCCTGTTCTAATTGGCACATCATGTTATATCCTGCTTTTTGGGCTTACCAAGACAACGTTAAGACTGTGTCGGGTTTCTCTCCTTTCCAACTCGTTCATGGTGTGGAAGCAGTCACTCCGATTGAATGTGAAATCCCATCTTTGAAGATAGCCATTCATGTGCTACCTGATACGACTGAGATTGAAGAGTGCTTGGTTCATTTAGAACACCTTGATGAACAACGTAGAGATGCGTTGACTGCTAATCAAGCCCATAAGAATAGGGTTAAATCTCAATATGATAAAACTTTCAAACCTAGGGTTTTTTCTGAAGGGGAACTTGTCTTGCTTTGGGACCAAGATAAAGAACCTCTGGGGGCAGGAAAATTTAAGGCTATGTGGTTAGGACCCTATGTTGTGTCAAAATTTTTAAGTAAAGGTGCATATGAATTAGTATATTATGATGGGAATAAGCTGCCCGAGCCTAGAAATGGGCTCTACCTGAAGAAGTACTATGCTTAGGATTAGCACTTTTTCTTGTATTTTTATTGTATGTATTTTATGTACATTAGGTTGCAAGTTTTTGTTTTTTATATTATCTGCTGGTTTTTGCAGATGTCTTCCAAAATGTATGTAGGTTTCACTGATGGTGCCAGCCGTCACACCTATAACCTAGCTTCGGCAGCATGGGCTATCTATTCTCCCACAGGATAGCTTGTTGCCACGGGAGGCGCTTGTCTAGGTCCTGCTTCTAATAATGTTGCTGAGTATAGGGCTATTATTGAGCTCCTATGGGATGCTTTGTCATGAGGCATCACCCACCTTGAAGTCCGTTTGGATTCTCAATTGATAGTTTCCCAGCTCAATAGATCTTATCAGGTACGAAATCCTATCTTATTACGTCAGTTCATGCAAGTTCGTTTACTGGAAAGACATTTTGAAATTATTACTTTCAATCATATTCCACGAAACCAAAATTCATTGACTGATGCATATGCTAATTACATTTTGGATTGGCATCTCACACACATTTCATAAAAATATACAACAAAAACATAAAAAACACTTGTAAATAAGCCGACAACCAACATCAATATATATATATGTAAAATATCTGTCTGTAGATAGGTCGAGTCTGATCCGTAGATCCTGTCATATACAAAATATACAAAAATGTGGATCATAGTCCATCAAAATGCCCTAGATCTAAGCTTGGTCACCCTGGCCACTAGGACCACCTTGGTCCCCATGATCTCTATGCAACTTGGCTTCCTCAGCCTCCTCGGCTTCGGTAGCCTCCACCGCATCTCTGTATACAAGTACTGCTCTAGCTACTCATCTGAAAAGATGTAGCTAGATCGGTGGAACTCCAACCACAAACTCCTACATGGCTGCAGGGAGATGCTCTATCCGTATGGTCGGCACTTGTTGGGTTAGCCTGGCTAGCTTCCCCTCTAATACTATGACCAATCCTGGGTCTCCCCCTACAACCAGACGGATGAACATGCGCGGGTGCCCTTCAGGGCGGACTGGTCCAATATCTGCATTTTGACATATAAATCGGATTAAGACTTGTACATATGTATATCTTTAGCATTTGAAAAATTCATAAAAATTTGATAATGATAAAAATTTAAAAAACACGTACCCATCTCACCCCATATGCCTCCTAGAGGGAGGACAAGGTCGGGGTCACCTCGAAAATCCATCCTGGTGTATGGAAACTGCTCCAATGCCAACAGCTGTCGTTCCCACCATGTGTAGAAATCATCATCATAGACGCTCTATACTATGTCTCCTCCTCCGTGACGGAGGAAGATATCTCCCCATCGACTCAGCCTGGGATGACGAGCAGATCTGACCTATAGTGGTATAGCAGGGCTCATGGCTGGTACTCTCTCAAAGAAGAACGCTACTAGTATGCTAGCATAGCCAAAATTCTTGTGTCTTCCCCTCTTCCAGTCAGATAATTGCCTCTTCATGATGGGGGCAATTCTTGAGCACCAATCATAGAGACCACCTCTAAAGCAATCAACAGCCACCCTCATTTGTTTCCTAGTGGCCATATGTAACCCTAATGATCCTGCAAGTCTCACAATGGTACTAGCTAATACCTGAAGGGTAAAATCCTGGATGTCTGCAATGAGAATGCTGCTTCCCTTCTTTTGAGTGCCCGGTGTACAGAACATGTCCACATAGTTTTGGACACTTAAGGGGTCACCACCCCTGCCAGTGCCCTCCAAGTTCACCAGTGCTCCCCGTAGTGATAACTCGGTAATGAAATAAATATCTTCCACGGTAAGCTCTAAGGTCTCACCCTGAAGATTGAACATCCCCAACTCATGGTCCCAGTAATTGACCATGAATTCCAATATGCGGACATTGGCCCGCATGGGCAAGGTACAAAAGAACTTTAGCAACTCACAAGTTCTCAATGCTTGTATGGTGGGCACGCTTTGGAGCACTGCATGATCCATTATTTCATGCTCCCTCTCTCTCCACTCTAGAACCATATTTTTTCCTGGCAAATACACATAATGTAATTCAGTATTTCACAATAAAAATTTAAAATTTTTGACTATTTTTAAAGTTTCCCCCATAGCGCAGCATTCGCGACTGTCTATTTAGACAGGTCGCGAGTCATTCATGGCTCTCCTATTAGACAACCCGCACATGAACTGCGTATTCATGACTCTCATGCCTAGCAACCCACGAATGCGCATTGCCATACTTTGGGATACTGATAAATACTGAATTCACCATGAAAATTAATATTTGTTTGGATCAAAATGACGAGCTTAGGGTGTAGAATTACCTGAAGCTGACAGATTCTGATTCTGACAGTCCGATTGTCCATGGCAATCGATCAACGGTAGAGGGTAAATCTTTCCTTTTTGGTTCGAAAAGTTCAAATGGTGAGAAATGTTTTAATTTTCAAGCTATTTATAGAAATAATATTTCATAAAGTGGGTCTTTTTATATAGTTTGAAATGTCAATTGACTAATATTACCCTCTTTGTACCTTGGAACAGGTTTATCACATTCTACGAAGTGTTGTTACTTCTATAGGGTGGTTTTGCTCTTTCCGACATATGTTGGCATCTTATCACTCCATATTAACCTTAGTATTCAACATTTTGCCACGGACTATGGTATTCTAAACCATTAGTCCCTTGTCTCTACCATTGTTCTTCCGTGGCTAGGGCCCTTATTCCATGAGTATCATCTTTATATGCCTTTGTCATCCTTTGTTGCTCATGCTGTCACTGTTTCAGGTCCAGGGGTGTCCTCTTAGCTATTTTTCACGCCAAATAGAGCTTCTTCTGAATCTCTTTTTACAAGCTATCCCTTTATAGGACTCCCCGCCCTTATGAATTTTCTTTAGGCCGAGGTCTGACTCCTTCAAAACAGACTTGACTGCCGAGTTATCTCATCCGTTCAAGCTCATTAAGAATATGTGAACGGGCATCCGCATTGGTGGTAGGTTATCTCTTTCTCGGACCATGCGGAATAATACGAGAAATGATCACTCTCTTTTCTTTTGAATTGAGAAGAGTATTCTCAGGCATACATTTATCACTTTTCTGTACCTGAGGGACTAAATTTACAGAAAAGGAACACCTGTTTTGAGCTTAGTATTCTCTTTTTCGTGCTCTGGACCCAAACATAAAAAAGATTCTGAGTGTACTTTGTGTCTTTGTCATGCTCGTTAAACACTAAAGAACAAAGCAACGAGTTTATTGTTGTAAGCCCCATTTCTCGTAACCAAATGGATCTTTCCGAGTGATCTTGCTTTCCTTCACACTCGTAAAACTCAAGCTATTTTATGCTATTCTGGAAGGAGCGTTGGGTAGGTGGTAATTTAACCTTTTTCGGACCTCCCTAACTAAGTACGAAAAAGGTTCACCTTTTCTTCTTCAGAAGTTAAGAGAGTTCTTTTGTGGTTTGTTTTATACTTTTTCAGCCTCAAGAGACTAAATTGGACGAAAAAGGACCCCCTTGGAGTCTTCTTTGGCATTTTCAGACTCTCTAAATGTGAAAATACCAGCTGAGCATGTAATAGTTTGGGCTCATTAAATCCACGAATCAGTGGCACTATCAAGCATTATTTTCCCATATCTTCAAGCTTGTTAAAAAATGAGGAGGGAACCGAGTTTACTTTCCTGGACTCATTAAAACTTAACAGGGAAGGTAAGGAAGAAGTTTTCTCTTGTTTTCAGTAATGGCAGCATGTCATCCTTGAACATAACACTCTTTGTTTTCCGATATCCATGTTTTAGTGTCCACTTTTGTTCAACTATCACTTTGAGTTTCTTACTCCTCTTTTCCATTATCCTGGGGAATCTGATCATGTCTCCTACATGACAGATAAGTCTAGTTGTTCTATCTATCAGTTATACGCTGCCTTGGGTCATCTCTGTGTTGTGCTCACTCTTCAAGGACTCTTCCCAATGTTTGATCTATAGCCTGATCCCATCATTGTTATATCTATTATCCTTTTTTCCTCTCTTCCTTTGCCCAGTTCCTAGTCACTCTTGTGATCCGTTGGAGGATCTATTTCCTTCCTTATCACAGTATGGTTCCATTTCAGCACTTCCTGATGATGAAGACCTAGAGTTTTGACGATTGTACCTTAGGATTCACTCTCATCATTGGTGAATTCCTTTGCTTCAGTTGTTTATTATCATCTATTGATTGAAAAAATGTTGAATCCTCTCCATGTTCGACTTCAAATTACCCTTATTCACATGGCTTGGGTTGTACGGGTTCTTTGGGATCCTTTATGAAGACCTTAGTTCCACACTTATGGACTAAGTTGTGCAATATTATGTTCTATTCCTCTACATAGCTTCTAGATCTTTGAAGACTCATCATTATTGTATATTGTGGCTTCGATCCACCTTTGTAATATACGTGGTTTTAACTCATATCATATGATGTAATCAAATATTGTAACGGAGCTAGTGTTCAAGTGAAATGAACATAGCATCCTCAGATATAATTTTGTATATGACATTCCTATGTATTTGTTTCAGGTACTCTCTCTGCTCCATTGGATTTCTGAGTTCCTCCAAAGCTAAATATTATAATGTATTTCAGCCGTCGTTTCCCTCTGACCTCACACAGTAGGGGGCATCTGTTATACACCTGAATGGCACCTCTCCGTCCGACTGCCGACATCCCTCATGTTGGCACACAAAAGGACACTTATGGATAGAGGTTTGCCCAAAACACTATAGCTTGGTTTGGTATGAAATACATTCCTCATCTATTCACCTAGTTACTTTGTCATTTTACTATTTTGAGATGTATTCACGACTATCCTTATGTACAACTCGCGCATCATTTGTGAGTCTCCTTTGTAGCAAGTTGCGTATATATGTATTCGCGGGTTGCCTTTATACTAAGTTGCAAATCATTCACGGGTTGCCCTTATACATACCCGCGAATGTGTCTCTTAATGTTAAAACATAAAATCATGCGCTGATTGGAGATTAGTTAAGTTATTTAACTTAATTTCCTTAACTGCTACAACTTCCCTAACCTTCGACAACTGCCTTATTTCACCCATATAAATACAGGCCTTGGGGAGGGTGTTGTTACTTACACTTGGAGAGCAAAGTTATGCTGGTAGAGTTTATACAGAAGTCTTTGGAGCAGTGGAACTTAAAATCCTTTGGTCACAGAGGAGTCCTTGTCTCAGAAGTTTGGTTGTAACCTGAACTTCCTCATTATTGTTAATAAAGAGATCACTTCTTCCATATGTGTTTCATGTATCTTGGTTTGATAAATGTTTATGTTTATGCATCTTGTTTATGATTTATCTAACCAGCTTATATATATATGAATCATCTTGTATATGGGAGATTGTCTATTAACAGGTGAAGGAGGAGCAACCTTTAAGACTTTGGAGTTGAAGCAAAACAGAAGAGGACTCGCAAGGATCGACCTTCGTTAATCGAGTAAGTCTTTCCCATCCTTCTATTTCTTGTACTATACTTCAGAAGTCAATTGTTTGCAAGTTGATTGAGTATGTTGGTAACCCATACCTTAGGTTATTAGGTGTATTATCCTATACAATAGAGGGCTAAGTAAGATCCCTATAGATTTTTGTATGAGAATTTGGCTAAGCATAGAGTGTAGAACGGGTTTTGGGCTAAGAGAGAGAAGCATGTAGGTGTTTCCTTCACCCTGGTGGCATCATAGGCTAGATTGGGGGTGACCTCTTAGTAGAAAGAGTATGTGTGGGACAGAGTGCCTATAATTGGGTGGAAAATCACTCCTAAACTATTAGTTTCTTGGATTTGTGTTGGATAAATATAAGCATTATTTTATGTTTCAATGTGCAATATTTGTATTTGATTCCTTTAATGATTATGTCGTAATTTCCTGCTAGATGTGTGTGGATAGAGTTTATTTCCAATGTGTATATTTATTTATGAATCTACAACATATTTTAAATATTGTGAAATCGTAATTTGGATATTGGAAGCATGAATCTAGATAATGTCGCCTCTTGTTGGTCGGATCATGTGAGGAGGAAATTCCATAGAGGAACTTGAATCTGAAATATTTATTGTATTCATTGCATTATAAATTGGTTGTTTCTATGCATGTTATAATGAGAAAAAATTATTGGATTTTTTATGATAACATAGATCCCCATAAAAATTTGAGAACAATGATCAAATTACATTTCATGGAGGATCCATGTTGGTGAGGTATGTGAGGTATAAACCTTGTGTTTATGTATCATAGTAGTATTAAAGTAGATAAATCCTTAACCATGATGAAGATACCAAAACATAAAATAACTAAAGGTTGAAGGACCTACAATCCACTAATGTGCAGATTGGGGAAGAGAACAAACTCTTGAAGGAGAATATCAAGATGTTCAAATGAAGGATGGAATATCTAGAAAAATACCTTTAGACCTCTGTAAATTGTTTTCATTGTTCAAGAATGATTTGTTGAACTCAATATTCCCTCACTAGCATCATGAAAGAATGAGACAAGAAAATATATCATTTTGTGGAGTTTGGAGAGAAGCTAATTCAATTCGATAGTTGGTAGGAAGAAAGGATAACTTATATTATTACCCAATTGCATTAAGAGTTTGTAGAAAAGGAGGAATCATTGAATAAAATACAAGTTGATGTATAAATGATGAAGGAAACAAAATATATATTCCATTGTTGTTGCAAAAATCAACACCATAAAAAATTAAAGCATGGTAAGCTCATATTTCTTAGACACTTCTCAAGAATGTTTTTAAAAACAAGCCACACTCTTTTACTATTCTTTGGAACATCCTTATAGATAGTTTCTTCTTCTTTCCTCTTTCATGTAGGAGTGTGTTTCATAAAGAATTAGTTAATAAATAACTCATGCTTGAGAGTAAGGTTTATAATAGATCAATATATCAACACGCATTTGGATATCTCCAATTTTAGCATTTTCAACCTTAACATATTGCCAATTTGGTCCTATAGTAGGGTCCTTTCCCTCAGCACTATTTATAAATCCTACAATATGTTTTGTGTCTATGCATGACCATCTATATACATTATGTGGCATGTATTCACTTCATCACCTCTTTCATTTGGAAATGATGTGTATACATATTTGAATTTAGACCATATGCCGATAATCTATGCTTATATTCCACTAGTATCCTCCATTCACCACTAGAATATGATGGACCAAACTATGAAATCATTATCCTAGTGGTTTTTTTTAAAAATTATTTCTATATTTTGTTATAATTATGTGGACATTTTTTATGATAAAGAGGCCCAAATTTTCTCCATGAATATTGGAGGGTCATATCATGTAGTTGTATCTCTAGAAGTAAAAAAATCATATACAATAGGTAGTTGATGATCACTATGCCAAGGAAAATATAATTGATGATCAAGTGTGCCTCTGTATATAGATATGAACTTTAGGAAATTCATAGTCTCCATCACATTCATTCTTATATGGTTTTTTCTCCATCTTTCCCTTAATATTGTTTAAGTAATTTATGCATCTTTAAACTTGTTCTTGTTCTCTTACTCTTTTTCATTGATTCCTCATCTTTTGAGAAATTATATTTGCACATCTTATTTTTAGATTTGTATCAATTAATAAATGTTCATTTCCATTTAGGATGGAAGTTAGCATGCCAAGAAACTTTAAACCACAAATGATCTCTTGTAAGTATTTATTATGAAAAATATGAATGACTCAAATAACATGAAATTGTGAATAAAATATTTATGCATATATATTATATCAAATTTGAAGATTTCTTACCACAATCCCTATTGGATTTGAATCAATGCTAGGATGCATAGTACTCACTTGAAGGTCATCATTTATGTAATGTATTTGTGTAGTTCCCCATTAAAATATTTCCTTTCAAGTATTTTTATTGTATTTATAAACTCCATTATCAAATCCTCTTCCGTTCACTGTCAATCATGTGATTTAACAGTACGAGGTTCATGTGATTTTTTGTAAGGTTAAAAAATTAATTCTATTAAAGAGAAAATTTTTTACATATCCAAGACACCGAAGGACTATGTTTCAGCAATGTTTAAATCCCAACAAAAACCATATGCTATCTAGTAACAAATAATAAAAAAATTTCATGGAGAGGAGTTGGCAATAGTTCTCCCATAGGCTGGGGATTATGACTGGATAAATAAAAAATAATACACCCATAAAACGTTTTATTCTAGTATGAGGGCCTAACTATCAAGTTAACATTGAAAGGAGGACTAAAGGAAGGACCAACACCTAGAGCTTCACTTTTCACCTTGGCATCTGCCATCATAGGGCACCTCTAGAACACGAGATGAGTGCTTGCTATCGAGTTGGGAATTCTTTTTGAATATCTTTCACGTGAGAGCCCGAGTCATAGCATCGATATAGCATTTAAATTATCACTTTCATCATGTTGGAACAAAGTGATAGCCATAAGAATAACTTCCAAATTGGACAGACAATCTTCCAAGGACAAATCATCATCCTATTTCTTGAGCTACCCCTTAAGGAAGCTATGTCCATTAGAGATTTGAATATCTAGTAAACCCCTAGATTATTTGTGTGACAAGTCTCCTTGGTGAGGGATGAACCCACATCCTCCATGAGTCCATCGAATTTTTCCTCCAAGTGTTCTGCACACGGGAATACTTTCTTCTTTTTCAAATGATTTTCCAGACAGGCAATAAGAGAATGAGCCGAATCCTTGGCATCGTGCTCGAAGAATCCTCAATCTTGTTAATATCTTTCAAAGTGAACAACATGTGTGTGTGACACGGCCCATTAATAGTCTTGTGGTGAGTGAATTTACTCCTAACAATGGGGGCTTTACTTACTAGGAGAGCCTAGAGAGGATTCTTTTGAAAGAAGAGTGCAAAACCACCAGCCTTGATCTAGGTGTATATGCCAATTTTGGGATGGAATTTTTGTTGAGGTTTCTCTTTCCTATTCTTTTGAATGATATTGCAATGCAAATCTTGATTGAGATCACCATCACATTTGATTTCAATTATGTTTTGCATAGGTAAGGAATCCTGCTTTTGTATGAATCAACCAGAGAATTCACCTCTATGATTAACCATTGTACAAATGGGAAAGTGTTTAAGAGCCTGGGTGGAGGTTGGTGGTCATGCTCTGTGTATTTGGTTGCATGGTACATCCTTCCCATCATCACATATGTTAGACATGTGAGCTCATAACCCCATCATATTGGCATCCTTCATGGGGGGAGGACTCTTGAGTGATGATGTGATGGAATTATTATTTTAGAGCCTCTCTTATTTCCTGGACCCATGCTTGGTTTCAATCTTCCCAAAGGTGATCCACTCCCCAGTTGACCAATATTTCAGCTAGCTTATTGGATTCTCATTTTACATGGTGGGTGGAAATAACTAGTGTATTGTATAGATTGGCTGCAATAAGTTCCATCTTGGAGGCTACATGCTACGTAGGATTTATTTTTCTAAATCGGGAGCCATTGAGGAGATTATTGAGTATTTGGATCATCATAGTAAAGTTTTGTTTAACTTTTATCTTATTAAATTGCACATGTTTATATATCAGGATCCCTTTCAGCATCACAAACATCTTAGAAACATTATTACCATTGGTTATCAATATAACATAAAATATTATTATTTTGCTATTTTGATCTCTAGAAACACCACCATATCCTACTGTGTCAGGGTTTCCCTTTCTTGCACCATCAAAGTCGATCTTCAAAAATCCTTTGTCTAGGGTAGTCCAAGTACATGGGTTGATGGAAGGGGTCATATTGGGAAGACCTTGTTGTGGCATTCTATTTGGATGCAATTACTAGGCATAAAGAATTACTAGACCTTGCAAAGAGCCTCATAGTATGAGGGTGTCCATTGGGTGGAGTTGATTGTTTCTTGTATGTTTGATTGGATTTTCCTCCAAACTTGGAGAATGGGGAGGCTGACATTATGAAATATTCTACGATTTCTTTCCTTCTATATTTCTTAGAGTAAAAAGCCCATGAATACTTCCAAAACTCTGTTCACAATGCTATTTGAAGAGATTTGGTCCCTCTAGTTCATGAGTGTGTCTTTGATGCTGGCTTGGTTGTGATCAGTTTGGCGAAAAACATTGGCACCACGATCCCATAATATTTTATTAATGTGGAAAGTGCTGAAGAGGTGTTCAATATATTCTAAAGCTCTTGACACATGTAATAGATGGAGGGTCCCCAAAACCCATTTTTGAGAAGTTTGTTTTAGGTGAAATTATGTTGCCAAGCAATAAGCCATAAGAAGGTGGTTACTTTTGGCCATATATTTTGTTTCTAAATATTTCTCTAAACTTTGTTGGAGTTATCTTGTGCATAACCTGATAGAAGAGAGTAATTTTCCTTAATATTGAAATAATCATTGTTAGAATATCCCTAGAAAAGGATGTCCCATCCTTCTTGGTGGGTGATCTGTCTAGTTTGGAGTTATTCCCAAAAACTATTCCATTGTTCCTTTGTGACAATATTTTCCAGGAAGGGTGTTCCTTCTAGAGGCACCATTGAGAGTGGTTAGCATCAGTGTCCCAAAAGTAAGAAACAAGGAACTGACCTTCTGAAAGGGTAGCTAGTCTTAGGATTGTAGATAATCCATAGATGAAAGTTTTTCTCTTTGTTTCCAAGTGTCACCCCAAAAGAGGGAAGTGCAACAATCTCAGACCTCCCAAAAATCATGTGTAACCCACCTACTGAAAAACATTTTATTTTGAGAAAAAAAATTAATTTAAAATTTATTGTAAAGTTTTATGTTGATGACCAAGGATGGTCAAAGATGACTGTAATTAAATATTTTATTTATTTAAATAATTAAAAGAAGAGACACCTATCCAAAGAAGACTATTGAAGAGAGTTGATTGACCCTTTAGGAGGAATGATCTGTTGTAGAAGTCCAAATGACAAGTGGAAGCAATAGCATTCACTTTCTAGTTGTTGCAGGAGGCAACAACCCTAAAATTGTGGTCATGTTCCCTGGAAAGAGGAACTGAGCAGGTGGCTCATTTAATTGCAGATCTGACCCAAAGACCTAGGTAAGATTATATATACCATCGAATGAGAAGGAGTCTCACTACACTATATTCCAAGTGATTACAGCCTTTTAAATTTGCTGAAAACTAGAAGGTTAGGCACACAAGAGGAATTCAATGTGGAGATAACTAGAGCGAATTGCTGAGAGTTTATGGCTGCAAGTGTGATTGCTAAGTTACAAAGGATGTTGTATAGGATTATACACATCAAATTCATCCTAGTGGTTTAGTGAACAGGCTCAGGGGTCCTAAAGCAAGTAATCTTGGCTTCTTTCAAGAGACGGTTAGGAGGAGCAGTCTTCTTAGGTGGTTGTCCCCTTCGACAATTAATAGGTTCTAAGTTTTTCTGGTTATTAACCTTGAATTTATTTTATGTTTATATCTGTAGGATTTGTAAATGTTAGATCTTTTTCAATATTGTTACCTAATCTGTAATAAGTAGGAAAAATACTGTCGACTTCCTATCAATCTTATCAGTAAATGAATGTTATTGTTTACCCAGAATTTCTATATAAAAAACTAGTAGGCTATCTTACATTTCTTACCTAGAAACAGTATTGCATTTTCATATATAGTTTTCTTATAGTATTATATGGAAATTGAATAATTAGTATTACTCCAGTTCTTCTTTATACCCTTGCAGAAATATATGTACGTTACAAAATTACAAATAAGTTGTAGAAATTGACAATAGGTTGAAGAAATAACTAATAGGCTATAGAAATAACAATAGGTTGTAGAAATACTTTTAGGTTACAGAATAACTAATAGGCTGCAAAAATATATTTAGGTTACATAATAACTGATAGATTGCATAATAATAAAAAAATTAAAAACAATGCTATTACCCGTAACTAAACAATGTGCTACAGTTAGAGTCAAGATTTGCTCAGTTTGAATATAGAAATTCCACTTTCAATGAACCCTATTTGAAAAGCACGATGACCACTAGCTAGGGTTCAAAACTCATAAGAATATTACTAACTGGTTCAATATAATATTTTTTTTAATTTCAGTCGAAAACCTTACTTTCTTTTCATCTACTAACGTTTTAGGCTAAGTCTTAAAATTAACAAAATAATTAACCAATTTATTAATTAAACTTCCTCTTTTAAGTATTTATTTTAGGTCAAGAGTTCAAAGCCTGTGGGTCTATCATTCTTTCCAAGAAATTTTATATACGAAACCTTGTGTGCACATTACTAAAAAATTAAACATAATATATTTTTACATAGGGTAATTTTAAAACTCAAAACCCAAGCTTAAACAATTCTTTGAACAACAAGTATTCTTGCGTTATTGACCAAACATATAGAGTATTTGGTGATTTATAGTCACAGAATAAACCAAGAGCTTTAATGAAGAATCAAAAACCATATAGAAACGAAAGCACAACATATCAATACTAATTGTCTAAACATTATGACAGAGGTACCCTCAATGTATTCGAAGGGATTTTAAATAAATTCTTCCACCTTCAATATACAAGATATTGTATATATAGAAAATTACTGAAAGTTGAGAATGGTTTAAATAGTTTAAATATAAATCACGTAGAGTAGTACCAAGAGATCCCAAACATTTTCATCTAACTATAAAGATTTACAATAAATTCTTCTTTATTCACAAAGAACCAGGATACAACTTCTTATAGACATCATGGTATGAAATCTAAAAGGGGTTCAAAATATTTACTCTGTATTAACATTATTTTAGCCCAAAGGATTTAAAAACACTGTTCATCGCTGCCAATAATTAATAAATTATACCATCAATGAAGGAGGGTCGACCCCCCAAAACGAAGCCTAACCTTTAAGAAACCCTATTTTCCAGCATTGATTTTCTTTATCAAACCACTAGACCATCAAGGGATCGTAGGTTCCAAGGTTCATAGGTCTTACCAAAACCTTGTCGATGCCAGTACCCCTGACCAAGCTCTATTCACCAAGATTCATCCTTTGGCCACCAACGAAACCCTCCCTACCAGTCAACAACAAAAGAAGTTAAAAATCATAGTTTACGATTTATAAACTTTCACAACAACTAAAAAAATTTTGGTGCAAAAGAACAACTTAAGTCTGCAAGTGATTTCTCTATAAGGGTTCGAGGCATGAGTCAAATACCATGAGGATGGTTTTGTTTTGTGCAAAGTCATGAAGGGAGGAATAAATGATAGAGGGGTTGAGAGGCTTCGGTTCTCCCTACCATACAAAAAATGCAAATGGGTAATGCCAAGAACCCTTGGTTTGGTACGTGAAGGTTTAAACCATTAACAACTAGAAAGCACCTTTTGTAGCCCATTCACGTGGGATCACTAAGAGTTCACCTACCTCCACATAGTGTTTTGTTTTCAACCCACTTCTCTATAGTTCCAAAACGTTTTTGAAAAAATGTATCAAATCGTGGGTTAAATTTTTACAACAAGGTCAAGGCCTTTTATGAGTGGCCCCTTTTGTGTAAAATGAAATCATTATTTAAAACTTATTTGATGTTGAGCTCTTTCTTGTCACTCTAGGATGTAGTTGTTTATTAGGATGGGGGCTAACCCTTTATTTTTAGACACCCGCATTAATAGAAAGTTAACATGCATTAGCCTTGAAAGCTAAGTAAGACTCTTGTTCCTTGAGACCATAGTCTCAGAAACAGGGTTTGTAAGTAATGATATTTTAAAAAGAAGTAAACATAACTGATGACAAGGCAAGAAACATCATCAACTTTCAAAAACATCTAAGACTATATAATGTTTTAGGAATCTTATGGATTTATCTTTATAAGATTGTTCAATTTTAGTTTACAGGATTGTTTCATTATAGGCATAGTTTTAGAATGCAAATAAATTGTAGGATTTACCTTGTCTTCTTAAAACTTTATGAAGCAACTTAGGTCTAAAATCATCTAAACATCCTATAAGGTTTTTTTTTACATATGGAATTTTTGGAGATGTTACATGTGGTATCAGAGCAAGTTTCCAAACACTAGGCCTGAAGATTGGCTCAACTTGCATACAAAACATGAAAACAAAAATACTAATTATGTTTAAAATTAATTCTATACAGAAATATAAATTTGGATTTTGCAGGAAATGGAAAGAGTAGAAAATCAGCTTAATATGGATCCCGTCATAATAATCCAGATAACATTAATGTGGCATTAAATAATCAGCCATCTGAATTGCTTCAAACTATAAAATATTTAAGACCCGAATTACAAACTGTAAAGGAATATAATGAAAGAATATTAAGAGCACATGAAGAAATAAATTAGATATTGCTAGATAAAATACATAACAGAGGCAAGGATAAAATAAAAAAAACATGAAATTGAGTTTGAAACAATATCATACAAACATAAAGGTAAGAAGTCGAAATTTTCCGATAATGAAAGTAAATCTTCTTCATAAATTAAAGTAAGGTTGCACAAGGAAAAGTATAAATATTCTAGTGAAAGTAGTGATAACGACAATGGTCCTAGAAAGAGGAAATATAATCCCTATGAAGAGATATCAGGAGAATTTAAAAATATAAAACCCCCTATGTTTAACAGAGAAGTGGAAAAGGCTAAAGAAGTCAAAGCATGGTTGTCGGGTATGAAAAAGTACTTCCAAATTTATAACTACTTAGATAGGATGAAAGCTCGGATGGATATCTATAACTTAACAAGAAAGGATGACATATGGTGGTAGGATATAAAGAGAGTTAAAAACCTTAAATAGAACCCGAGAAACTATGGGAATGTTGGGGATCTCATTATGCAAAAATACTGTATGAGTAGAAGGACTAATTTCAGCAATGTGCATACAATTCAGGAGGAAGAAACGCTTGGTGACATAGCAAATGAAATGCCCAAAATTAATGCAACCTTGGAGAATCGACATACTGATCACCAAGTATCCATGGTGGAAATAGAAGGTATGATAAAAAACAAACCTATTTCTATTTTGGTAGACCCTAGTGCTAGTTTAAGCTATGTTTCACCTAGTATAGAAGAAAGCTGCAATTTACATTTGCAAAAGTTTGAAAAGTCTTGGCTGGTTCAGTTAGCTACATGAACTAAAAGAAAGGTAGTTACCTATGTTGAAAATTGTGAAATTTTTATGAGTCAATTCAAAACTCAAGTGAAGTTAAATGTATTACTGTTAGGAGCCTATGATGTTCTAATAGGTATGGACTGGCTGAAAAAACACAAAGTAGTTTTAAATTATTTTTAGAAAACATTTACATGTTTAGATGATAAAAAAGAAATAGTTACAGTCAAAGGGATATCTAGAAAATTTTCTATTAGACAAATTTCATCCTTACAAATGAAAAAGGCTGTTTGGAAAGGTTGTAAATTTTTTTCTATACATGTAATGAATGAAAACACATGAATATAGAAGATAAGTTAAAATTTGATGATACACCAATCTTAAAATAATTTTCAGATGTATTCCCAGAAGAGATTCCAAGATTACCTCCGAAAATAGAATTGGATTTTACTATTGAATTAGTACCAGGAGTTGTACCCAATTCAAAGACTCCTTATCAGATGAACATATTAGAACTTAATGAATTAAAACTACAACTACAAGAGCTGATAGATAAGAATTATATAAGACCAAGTGTATCCCCTTGGGGAGCACCTATCTTATTTGTTAAAAATAAATATGGTACATTACGTTTATGTATATATTACCATTAGTTAAACAAGATGGCAATTGAAAACAAATATCCATTGCCCTGCATAGATGATATGTTTGAATAGATACGCATAGCAATGATATTCTCAAAAATAGAATTGATATATGGATATAATCAAGTCAGAATTAAAGATGAAGATATATTTAAAACTACATTCAGAACCCGATACATGCATAATGAATTTGTAGTTATGCCCTTTGGGATAACGAATGCGCCAGCAACTTTTATGTGTTTAATGAACAATGTCTTAAGTAATTACTTGGAAAAATTAGTAGTCATGTTCATATATGACATATTAATTTCTTCAAAAAAAAAACAAGAACATGATCAACATTTGCAGATAATGTTACAAGTTCTAAGAAAACATAAACTATATGCTAAATTTAGTAGATGTGAATTCTTTAAAGATAAAATACAGTATCTAAGTCATGTGATATCCAAGGAAACTATATCAGTAGGTCATGATAAAATAAAACCAATAATGGAATTGCCTATTCCTAAAGATGTATCGGATGTACGATCGCTCATGGGGATTACATGTTATTACCAGAAATTTATAGAAGGATTCTCGAAGATCGTGAATCCCATAACATCCTTACAGAAAAAGGGGAAAAGATTTGTATGGGATCTAAAGTGTGAAGAAATTTTTAATAAGTTAAAAGAATTTTTAACTACTACATCTATATTAATAATAACATATCCAAACAAGGACTTTGTTGTATGCACTGATGAATGCAATGAGGGTTTGGGTGGAGTACTAACACAAGAAGGTCACATAATAGCATATGAGTCAAGGAAGCCAAAAACACATGAAAAGAATTATGCCACTTACGATTTAGAGTTGGCAGCCATAATACATGCTTTGAAAATGTGGTGCCATCATCTAATTGGTAAAATATTTTTATTAATGTCTGGTAGAATAAACTTGAAATACTTGTTTGATCAACAAAATATGAATGCAAGGTAAGCAAGATGGTTATCTTTCCTTAGCTAATATGATTTCAAGATCAAACATATAAAAGGAAAGGAAAATAAAGTGGCTAATGCCTTAAGTAGAATGCAAGACTGGATTTTATAGCCGCCATTAGCAGCTTGTTGTAATCTCATGGGTCACAGAGGGTTACCAATAATATACATTAAGCATACAGACATAACAGAGACAAGAGACAAGAACATAGATATGGAAAAACAAATTATATTATATTAAAAGGGTCCATACAAACACAGAACTGAACTAAGTTCTCATTTAGCTCAACAGCCTAATATATATGATTTACAAACAGTTACATATAACTACATGTCGGTTTGGTTAATCGACGTGACCTTATGTGGCGAACCTAATCTCTAATTAGTCGGCTAATTGACTTAGTCCACTTACCGGCTATCTCCTCCAACATCTCCCCCATGAATAAAACCTTTCTTCCTCCTGAAGAAACAGGGGAGGTACTCAAAAATTCTTTGACTAACTAAAGTAGTTATTTCTTGTTTGTCTTTTATGGGCTATAAAGTCAGATGGTTGGTCATTTTTGTATACATACTTCAACAATTGCTTTTTCTGTAACAACCATTTGATGTTGGAATTCTGTCCAATTTTGAAGTACTTTCTGGATGTCGATGGTTAATGTTGTAATTCTTGATAAAGTCGACATATTCTCTTGAATGGAAAGATTTTCTATCCTTTCCATGTCAGGACCCATAAACTAGTCTTTCTCTTCTGCTATCTCCAGAAGCCTTTTCATCTATGGGCAGATGGTGTATAATTTGTCCAAGATCGGGAGTGCCTGTTGCACCCACTGGTTTTCCTGTCTCTCGAGTCTCTGTAGTTTGGCTATCTCCAACATGATTTGATCTTGGATAGTGCTTCTCAATGCTTCTTCCGTGCTATTTCTCTTTTCCAGTGCTTGAATTTGTTGTCGAGTTTGTCAGGTTTGCTGGAATAATTTCTTGTAATAAGTAGGCCAGTCTCATAGTACCCCTCCCGTTATGATAGACTCTTCCATGTGATCTTGAAGCACTTTGTAAGCTTCTAAGAAGATTGTGTGCTGCTACATTAGTGTGTAAGCTTCTTCTCTTGTATTTTGCATCTATATGTGTAGGGTTGACACCATGCTTTCAAATAGCTGATATGCCTTTTCAAGTGGCTTGTCGGTGTTGGCCTCCATTGGTCATGGTATCACAGATTGTGCTAGGTTTTTGCATTTTAACAGGAACTCGACTTGTTCCTTCTTAGTGTCATTAATCTCCTTGCGCTTGGTCTGGCTTCTTGTTTTTGCTTTGATGGCCAGAGTTTCTAAGAGTTGTCCCAACTCTCCGTCCTTCAACTTTGTTGCATCGACTGTAGTGGCCGACCCAAGTTGGCTGATGTGGGCCATTGCTGATTGTGATTCTTTTTGGTGGTCCTTCTTCTTTTTATCTCTCTTCCTCTCATGCTTATGTTGTTCTGCTTGTTATTGTGCTTATGCATCTATAAGGTTTAGAATTTCCTATGGTTGATTTTTTGGTAGTGGATTGTCTAGTTGTTGGTCTGCAACGGTCAGTGGCACTTCTGGTTGGGTCTCTTGGATGACCTCTGCAGCTGGGTGTGTATCTAGGGGATTTTGTGCAGGAGGTTCAGATACAAATGTTTTTGGTGCAAATGGTTCAAATAAAAGTCATTCAGGCGTAGATGGTTTGGTTACAGGTTCTGGATTGGGAAGTGGTGATAGTGATGGTGAATGGTCGGGTGTGATTGGTGTGGTGGGGATGTGGTCAGGTGTCGGGTCCTCATCTTGTGGGGGTGAATCCTATGGGATGCCATAGAATAGGTTGTTGAATACCCAGTTGATTTCTTATAGGTTCTCTTCTTCCCCATCTCTTGCTGGTTCATTGGCTGGTGGAAGGGGTGCGATGTTAGTTGGGGTAAAGGATGAGGTTCGACTTGTGACAAATTGAGCTATCTTTTTGGGGTTCCTCACAAATTTTGATTTTAAAATTCCCACCGACCTCGGATTTCGGGGTATTTGTTAAGGTTGTGGATGAATTAGCTGTCTTGATCCACCAGCTTCGAACAGAGGACACTTGGTGGTGATCTTTTGGACAGAGGTAAGTAGCTCAGGAAATTTTTCAATGTATGCCTGGAAATTTCTATCATGGTCGAACCTCTCCTTTAGGGTTTTCGACATAGAATTTTTGCATATGTCGACTGGGATTATGGAGGGTACATTTGGAATTTCTTCCTATGTGATATGGGTCGGAGATGGGGGTGGAGGTGTAGACACTAAGTTGACAACGTTTTCGACCATTGAGGTGTTTGTACTTTTTACCTTTTTCGGTCGACCTTGTCGTGCTCCTGCTTTGACAAATTTTTTGAACTGCATGTTGAATAGAACTTTGTTCACTACAGTGTCTTCTATGACATCGACAACAGTAACTAATATTTTCTCTTCATCTTCTGATTCTGAAAGAATCAGCTTGCGCTTCCCCTTCCCTTTTGTCTCAATTACCTTCTTTCTTGCTGCTGCTATTTCCTTTGCTAGATTTTTGACATTATATTTGGTTATGTCTTACTCAGGATTGCCGTACTCAATGTCTCCCAATTCTTCCCCTCCCTCCTATTGTTGTGCTGGGCTGACACTTTTCTCAGCTAGATAGGCTACCTGCTGTTCTATATGTGTACTTTCCCTTAGGGTTGTTGGTGGTATGGTTGTGATTTGAAGTCGATTAGTGTCCTCTGCTGGTGTTTCCTCTGACACGAAGGTGCTGATGTGTAGTTGAAGTTCATAATATTCTTCCTTTTTCAGGTTTGTTAATAATTCTTCTATTTCTAGGGTTACTTCCCTGGATTTTGCTGGTATCAATAGTTTTGTGTCGAACTGTCGAGCTAGTTCATGGAAGATATTTTCGACTGTTGGATAGTAGTCAAGAGTCTTTGATTTTGCCTTTACACCCTACATATACCAAACCACAATGTGGTCGAGCTCCACTTGGATGTGTGCAGTTTTCGGCAGACTTCGTCGAATGTTCTGAGGCACCCTCCATCTAGTCGTCTGAAATTTTAGTTGTTGGAGCCAATTTTCCAATAGTACTTTTCCATTTTCCAGTTCCTTTAGTGTTCATTCTACGCAAATGGTTTGAACCTCCACATATGGAATTTTGTTGGTTCTTGGAATTGCTTGTCCCTGAATGGGCACAAGTAGTACATTACTATCCATATTATCAGAGATGGAAACCTTATAATCCTGCTCGATTCTTGGCATTTCTCACAAATGGTTTTAAGCATGTCAGCAACATACTGAGCCCATATGTATATTTTTCCTATTTCAACTATCGTGTCTACTACCTCTAGCATTTCCAATTTTAGGTCGCTTCCTCGACCTGTGGTTGTAAGCCCTGTTGCTATGATTTTTGGCCGCAATTTGTGGCGTCTGGGCCTGTATCTAGCTAATCATTAGCCCTTTTGAATTCTTTCCGAATGGCGTTCCAGTTAATTGCTCTACCAGCCCCTCTTTTATCTTGATTGGGACTGGGTCACTTTGGTTGGATAGACCAGTCAGTTTATATATTACTTCGCTAGAGATATCGACCGACCTGTCAAAGTAGAATTTCCCATTGTGGTACCGGCTTATAATGAATTTTACTACCGTTTATTTTGTTCCTCCAAAAATTTCCATGAACGGTGTGTTCATGTAGTTCATGATAGAGTTGCAGTTTACCTTTTTTGCTGCTTGTCACTAGTAGAAAAGTGCATATTTTTCCATGGAGGTTTTCCAGGTTTCTTACTTTTTGGTGTAAAATCCAATGTAACAGGAATGAGGTGTCGCTGTATCCACGCCTGGCCGTCACTGTATCCACGCCTAAACTCTTGGCCGTCGTTGTATCCACGCCTGACCGTCTCTATAGCGACGACACCATCTTTTGTTGACTTTTTACAAATAAGAGGTTCTTTTTGTTTTCGTTTTTGTGGGCGGGTGGATTAATGCTTATACTTATGGAGGACGAGGAGGAGGAATCAGAGGGAGGAAGAGTTCGAGGCGGCTGTTTTTGGAAATCGATAATAATATTTAGCAAGGTGTTCTCATGCAAATNTATACCCCCATCTCTCTCCCTTGCTCCACCTACTGCTAACACCCACCCCTATCTATCTCACAAAACCCACTAGCACCCTCCATATATCCCCCCCCTCTCTCTCCACACTAGTACAAAAGCGCGGATTTTTCCACGGAGGTTTTCCACGTTTCTTACTTTTTGGTGTAAAATGGGAAGCAACAGGAATGAGGCGTCGCTGTATCCACGCCTAGCCGTCGCTGTGTCTACGCAGGGACTCTTATCCGTCGCTATATCCACGTCTAAAGCCTTGGACGTCGCTGTATCCACGGATATCCGTCGCTATAGCGACGGCACCGTCTTTTGTTGACTTTTTACAAATAAGAGGTTCGATCTTCTTTTTGTTTTCGTTTTCGTGGGCAGGTGGATTAATGCTTATAGTTATGGAGGACAAGGAGGAGGAATCAGAGGGAGGAAGAGTTCGAGGCGGCTGTTTTTGGAAATCGATAATAATATTTAGCAAGGGGTTCTCATGCAAATCTGGGTATTCGATCTGGCATCATCGCACCAGCGAGCTAGGGTTTAATCGTTGGCCCCATTTACATCTACTTGGAGGTCCCGCCATGGTCAGCCCCGACCTCTGTAAATGCCCAGCAATAATAACTATCTGTTGATGTTGTAAGCAATTGCAGTGAAAAGGAAGAGGGAGTAACACGCAGGAGGCTTTGGAGCCCATGGAGAGTTGTGAAAGATTTGATTTCATGGTTTGTAGTGATGATAGAGGCGTTTGGGACTCCATTCCTGGTCGTGGTGATGATTGTTTATGGTGTAAGTCAAGGCTATGGAGGGCAAATGAAGCGCCTTGCCACTAATTATTATTGGAAAGATGTCATGAAGATGCAGCCTGCCTCTACACAAGCATTCACGGTAACCCATTTCGTTTCTTCTTGTATTCACTATGTTTTTTTATTTTTCATGGCAACCCACTTCTTCTTANATTGAAACACTTCAGGTTCCGAAGGAGGAATGGAAGGAGGAAAGAGATATTGAAACCCTTTTGGTTCTGAAAGAGGAATGCGAGGTAGAAGATATTGAATTTACCTGGCTAGTTTACCTGGTAGAATATCTTTCAACTCAGGGTTTCAGTAGTCACCTGGGACATAATATTTCTCATTTGAAGCTTTTGAATGGCGAGTACTGTACCATATTGCCTTCCACAAAGCTAAAAAATTTGCAGTTTCTTTGCGATGATATAATGGAGGCTGAGGAAGTTCGAATAGAAATCAACATGCGGGTAAAGTTTGAACAAGATACAGATGCAGATGTGAAAATTAACTTTTCTTCTGGTGCAACTGGATTGATTGAAATAAATCCCTGCTATTAAAAAATAAAGAGGGTTTCTTGTACCAAAGCAGATGGGCAGAGGAGGTCCAATTCAAGCCAAGTGACACTTGAAAACACAAATTTTCATTCAAACAATTCAGTCTCACAGAACAAGCATAGTTACTCTAAGAATGGACAGACTGATTTTACAAGTCCCGAGGTGAATGATGGAGAGGATTTAAACAGTGATGAATGCTGCCTATGTGGAATGGATGGGAATTTGATTTGTTGTGATGGTTTCCCATCTGCATATCATTTTCGATGTGTTGGTATTTCCAAATCTCATTTACCAGAAGGAGCATGGTATTGTCCAGAGTGTGTTGTGGAGAAAATTGATGCCCAGGGATCAAGAGCATCAAAGTCATTGAGTGGAGCTGAGATTTTTGGTATTGACCCATATGGGTGTGTCTTCTTTGTTACTTGTGGCTACCTATTGGTGTAAGTCAAAGTTATTAGTGAAGTGTTTGAAATTTAGAGTAACACGATGTTAACTGAATATTTTAGGCTTAATGGTATTGGCTAATTTCAAAAGTATTTTTGGTGCAATTCTTCCTATAGTCTACTTAGGATATCTGCCCTAGGTTTGTTGAAGCTATTTTTTGCATTTAACCCTCGGTTGTAAGTTTGCAGGAAAATCTTGCTTTGCTCCTTTGGATAAATTTTCCAAATTCGCTTATAATTCAATCTTTTCTCTGGACATGTTGCTGTAGGTCTGATTCTGCATCAAATCAAACTACCATGTACAGGTATTACTATTGAAGTTTGTTTAATATTGAATTTTGTATCACAATCAGGAAATTCCTAATGTTTACTATTGAAGTTTGTTTATAAAGGCTGATAGATTGCCTTTCGTAGGGATTGGTTAAGCACTTTTGTTAAGAACTTAGATTATATCTGACCCGTGACTTTTGAGATTTTGGATTATTTGACCTGCTATTGCTGTGACATTAGATTTACTTTCTATGCATATTTTTTAATGTTTCTTTCTGTACTTTGAAATACTGGGCCTGAGACTTGCAAATAATGATATATGGGGCATTCAAGGATGTGCGACTTTTGAGATTTTGGATTATTTGACCTGCTATTACTGTGACAAAAAATTTACTTTCTATGCATGTTTTTCAATGTTGCTTTCTGTACTCTGAAATATTGGGTCTGAGACTTGCAAATAATGGTATATGGGGCATTCAAGGATGTGCATATGACATTTTGGAGCTTAATTGCTCCTATCTTCATTGTCTAATTTCTGCCATATGTTTCAAGCATAATTTTTGCTGATGCTTGTCTTTAAATTTGCGTTGAATGATCAAATACATTTAGAGTATAGTAGACTAGGAGAAGGAAACACTGATCATTCATCAAGTTCAGTGACAAAGTAATAAGATTTGAGTATGTAGATTTTCAGGTTAGCCATAATTATGTTGAGATATCTAGATATGAAATGTATTTGAGTTTAGAAATGTCTCAATATTTTGAGTGGACACTTCCCCCATCATCAGGGGATTCTGTAGCAAATGGATATAAGAAATCCATGGCATTGGAAGTTGGATAGATTACTGGTAAAAATGAAGTATGCTAGATCTTATAAGTTGTACAGATGATGTTATTGACATATTATTGTGGATTGTAGGTGTTTTTGCTGGAAGATTTAGTAAATTCAAAGAAACATTTTTTTTTTCTAGGCATGGTAGCACTTATTGTAATAAGGTCCATGGAAGATACACCAATCCATGTGATTTCCAAGCAACTTTGTCTACTGACCTTCCATGAATGACAAGCTAATGAAATGAATTTGTATTGATATCCACTAAGGACCAAACTATGGAAAAAAGACCAGAGATTATGCATCATTCATGAGATATCCATATAAAATAATGGGTACAAAAGCACCTTAGATGAAATGAATTGAAATTTAAAACAAGTACATCAAGAGAAATAAAACAGGATAATCAGGGCATGCAAGTAGGTTATCGTGAGGGGGACTACCCTAGGAAGGGAAAGAGAGCTAGTGAAGAAACAATGCCAAACAGAAGTGTAGCTACAACCAAGAGAGGAGGGAGCAGGCCATACTCATCCTTTGAAATAAGGTGGATGCCTAGTCCCAGTGCCTGCTGGATAATATGTCTGGCCCAGGATGATAGTGCCATAGGGAGTTTTCTAGGGCAGCATTAACACTCTCCTCCCTGAGACAGATGGGGGAGTACTCCTAACATCCAGGAACAATATATTCCCAAATACAAGAGAGAAACTAGTAATGCACCACTAAGAAGATGGATGCCTCTCCTTTGCCACTCTGATCCTCCTAGATGGTGTGGGTTTAGAGAACAGAGCTGTACAGTCCTAGTAGTACTGTAGTACCAAAATGAGTGTCAGCAAGATTCTTTTTACCCATGGCCCCTTAGCCTAGAGGAAGGAAGGAATTAATCTTTGAAGCTGTGGCAGAAAAGCCTTGATGTAAGGGATTCTTTGTACCTCAGAATTGTTGCTACACATCGAATGGAATGTCTTGTAAGGCATCCAGTTAACACTTTTAAATTCTCAATAGTGGGTCCCCATTGAACTTTGAAGTGGAATTTATGTTTTGCATGCAATTTTGAGTTGCAGATAAAATTAACGACCTGCCTGGAGCAATGACTTTCTACAGACCTGCCTAGAGCAATGATAAAATTAAAGACAACCATGCACTATGCCTTAAGAATAACCAACCCCTTTCCTTCACACTATGCTCTTTGTATAATGTTTGAAGCTGAGAGAGTATATCTAGAATGATATTTGCCAGCTGTGATAGCTCCCAAAATGAACATTATGGCACAGAATTCTGCTAAAACTTATGAAGTATTCAATTTCAAGCAACTTGTCTCTGCCCAATTTAGGACTCCATGGCAAAGCACCAGCTTCCTTAACATCAATATCTGATAGAGTGATCCAGCCAAGTAAAAAACAATATATTTCAAGTATAAGCTCATGCACTTGGGAAGCTTCCCTATTCTGCCACACTTCCAAAATGCGACAAACAACATAATAGAGATTAGACCAATTTAAACCCAGATCTTGAAGAACTTTGTGTTCTACAATACCCCAGTTATGAACCCCACTAACGTCAATCAGTTGCTGAAAGAGATCAGCCATTCCATGCTCTTCTGTTACTCCATCATTCACATTTATAACACTTTGTACCACATGATATACCCATGATTCTAAATAGCCTGTTCCTGTGGGAAGCTGAAAAGTTCCGCCTTGTGTAATCTGTATTAACTTATTTCTTATATTGAACATCAACCAAGATGGGAAGGATGTAGAGTGGAGAATCATGTGCCGAATAATTAACATCAGTCTTGAAATTAGTAAAGACCAGCAAACCAATTGTGTGCTATTAAGTTCCACTGGAGGACAACTTACATTGCTGAGGGTAGAAAAAATATTCTCTGCCATTTTAATTTTTCAAATGCATTTGAAGAATGAAAATCCATGAGAAGAACTTCCAAAGTTTCCAGGGCTGGGACTTTATTTAGCCACTTGATTATATTATTCTAGGTAATTGGGATTAAAGGGATGGCATAATAGCTGAGTTATCTTGAAATACGGTAAAACATCTGCCTTTTCTATAGCAGCCGATATAAAATGAGATATTCAGACATAGGACCTTTCTGTGGCACTTCTCTACTCTTGGTACTATGTTATCCTGGTGTAAGTAGAGTTCAAATTCTCTGGGGATATTGTCAAGAAAGCATACTTATTTTAAGGGTACAATGGAATTTAAAATTTAAAGGCAAATTTTCTAAGACTTTTTTGACCTACTATATAATCTTGGAAATTT
>LPNX010572428.1:157197-224032 GCA_001517045.1 Pseudotsuga menziesii
TTCCTGAATGAGATCTTGTGTACATGGATGAATTATTCCATAATAATTGCATGAATCTACGAACCCAGTGCAGAAACCAGAAAACCCAAGACAAACTTCAAACCCTCCAGATGGGTTTCATCGGCAGACAACTTGACCACCATATCAATTGCCCTCTTGATAATAGGCTTTATTGTGGACTCACCATTTGCCAACTGAACTACAAAATTGAAGTATGCTTTCATAGTAGGAACATCAAATGACAGGAATGCCTTCTCTAGACCCACAAGCAATAGCTGAATCTCTTACTGAATTAGAGACTCTTGTTGGAAAATTACCTACAGCTGATTGAGCAGTATATCCTAGCAACATTTTTTCCATCCATGAAGCCAAAGTAGATGAATCCCTGGATGAACATGTGATGGGAAACCATGCAATGATGAGCTCAGAAAAAGTTTGTTCAGGTTCCCTGTGTTTTCTTTTCTCACAAATCCTCTAAACAATTCTGTGTTTTCTTTGCTCACTTTTTACAATGGCAAGCAACAAAGTACACGTTTTAAAGCATAGAATGGTTAACTTTAGCAATTTTTTCCCTGTGCTAATATAGCACATCCTTTGCTTAACGGCCTAAGAAAAATCCAGTACATACGTATCATTCTTAATATATTGTTAATGTTTGTTTCTTGATAAAATATTTGATAGTTGCTCTATGATGCTTGGCTCTCAGAAATTTAACCCTCAATTTTTTAACATTTTTCCATAGATCTCCTACTGCCTCCATAAATCATGTAGGAAGCATTGCTTCTGGCCCAACTTGTTCTTCACACTTTGCTTACTTCCTAAACTCAGAAAGTGTGTTAGTGCTTATAAGATGAATTTGAAGAATTAATGGTTAAGAAAAAACTGATATGCATTTTGCATATGAATGTTTCCTCTCTTTTATTTTAATTTGAGACAAATTTGATATCAAATACTTGAATTGGAATGGGTGCAGAGGATATCCCACATTGTGCTTTAGTAGATGACAAAGTGCTTGAGATACAAGGAGAACCTGCAAATGTACATAAAGCTCTTGAGCTAGTTGTTTCTCACCTGAGGAAATTCTTGGTTGATCGCAGTGTTCTTCCTTTTTACGAAATGAATGTAAGGTTATAATGTGTATCTTATATGTGAAGATTTTGAGTTTTAATGTCAATTAATCTAGATGATTATTCCAATGTTTAAGTACACTAAGAATATCCTGATCTTTATCTTTAACGACAATTTCCTAACCAGATGTCGAAGGCAAATCAGTCTCAGATGGAGCAGAACCTGCCCCACCAGCCATGGAGTCATAATCAAACTAGTGCATTGCCTAATAGTGGTAGTGGTTTTGGAAACAACTCCAAATACACACCCTCTATTCCTCATGATAATTATTATGCGCCATCAGACCTTCCTCCTCCAGAAACACACTCCCACCATGGTTTAAACATGTATGGTAGAGATCCTCTTGGTGGTCATTCAGTACTGAATTCAGCACCACCACCTGTTATCACACAGGTTTGTTCATGCATTGTGGTTTTGGTGCTGCTGCTACTGGGATTTCTCATTTACTTTGCAATTTGATGCAATATTTAAACTCTAGCTCTCTTTTGTAGGTTTCTCAGCGGATGCAAATTCCTTTATCATATGCTGATGCTGTGATTGGGACAAATGGTGCAAACATCAGTTATTGCCAAAGGAATAGTGGAGCAATTATAACCATTGAAGAAACTAGAGGAGTGTGTTGAGGCCTGGAAAATCGCAGGCGGCAACAGTAAGGGATTCTCCCCAATCAGCGTTCCCAACTAGCCTGCTGACTGTTTGGTATAGGGAACCCATTCAGTTTACGGTCCGGATACCGTAGGTCAAAGTAACAACAAGGGTTTACCGGTTGCGGCCCGATCCACCGAAATTTGTATTTTGACTTAATATATGCAATGCACATGCCTATCTTAACATGCAGGGTGATAAAGATGCAAGGAACTACACAATGTGCTGCGCAGGTTCTTACGTCTCGTCTTAGGTCCACAAACATCTAAACCACATACGCAACCATGAAGTAAAGCAACTAACTATCTAAACACCTAACTATCTATCCCTGGGGAGCCAGAAAATGATTATTAGTGAGTAATGCATTATCTCCATGTATGATAAACCAAATTACAGATAGCTGATATTTTATGTTTACAACACATGAACAAGAAATATTCTAACAATCAGATAGCTAACTGTTATATGAGCCACAAGCATTACTCTGAGTGAACTTTCCACAAAATGAATCAGAAACCATTCAACAAGACATAGGTCATGAAGTTAGAACGATCTCATGATTTGTGGACACAAGCTGAAAAATAAAGTAGTTCATATTTCCGCCATCCATTTGACAACATTTGGAAACTTCACATATCTTTCTCCAACAGGAAAACTAAAATCTTTATTGCAAAAGGAAGTAGTTCTTCTTACAATATGTCCTCCAGTATTACTGGGAAAAATCCCCTTCTCTATCTATGCCTCCTACTTTTATACAAAATACAAGAAATGGTTGGGCTGCCCGAAGGGACCTTTGGGCATCCCAACCCTTGCTCTTCCTAACGCTTCTCTTTTTCCCACAAAATTTTACAAATATTTTACAATATTATAATGACCGATTTCTCACTAAGAGGGCCCCGCTTGACTCTCTAGGAACTTCTTCCACGCCGCAACTTCACTGGCGAGGTCTTCAAAAGAGTTGGGCTCCAAAAATTGGATATTTATCTCCAACTTTTCAGCCTTTTTCTTGATGGCATCGACCCTGGTTGCGTTTAGTCTCACCTGTTCCTCTAGGAGATGCAAACAAACAGCTGTATGGCCTATGTCAATTTTCAGGGTTTGTTCATCCATGGCTTTTATGCATTGTACTTTGGCTTCTTCCTCTTGTTGTATTTTCTGCAAAATTTATATAAATGAGTCATGATCTGGGAACTCGTGTAGCCTTAGCTCAGCCTCTACTTGACACCGGTTATAAATGACTAAGGCTCTCCTGAAAAATTCTGTGCAAAGTCCCTTTGTTTTCTGGACGGTTTTCTTGAAGTCCTCTGTAGTAGTGATAGCGAACTCCATCAAATCATAATCTCGCTAAAGGGTTTGTCTATTCTTGTTTGACAGTCCTGCTGGGACTTCCTCACCTTTCTCTACCCTTGCCATCCTGGTGGTCAATACTTCAAGGATGTCTTGTGACCTATCAACAAAGTAAGAAGCAGTCTCCAGGATTTCTTCTAATCGGCTATCAACCTGATGATCTAGCATCTTTCTTCTTCTAGAACAGTTTGCAGATGCAACACCTTAGCTTTTTGGGCCTGGATGTGTTCTTTGACCAGCTGCATATCAACCTGCTATTGTTTAGCTGCTTCTAGTTCAGCAGTCAGAGAGTCCAGCTTCGCTTTTAGTTCTTTGACGCATTAATCATTGGACTCATAGATAACAGTCTGCTGTTCTTCCAGGTCTTCTATCTTTTCCCTCATCTGCTCTTTTTCATTCTTCAAGTCTTGAATTTCCTGCTGTGCCTTTTCCAAGGTTTCTTGTGTTTTTTCCTGTGCATGTGCTTCTACCTGGATGGCGTAGATTTCACTCTTTGTGGCCTCCATTTCTCTGAGAACATGTTCATATTTTCTTTTAAGTTTATTGCCCTCTTCCCTTTCCTTTCTCAGGGTCTCCTTAAGCTGAGAGGAGGTTTTCTTGGTTGACTCTACTTCATTCATCAGTCGATCTATGTTATCCTCTGAAGCATGTATTACGGCCTTTCCGGCACTTATGGTAAACCTTGGATCTGCATCTATACCTACCATCACAGCTTTATCTGTTATCATCTTGCTGGTCATTCCTTCTGCCTCTATATTTCTCTCTGTTCTCCTCATTATTCTTTTAGTAGCCCTGTCATAATATACAGTGGTAAAGTCAGGGACTTCCTCCCCTTTTTTCTGTATGAAGGGTACTAACTGAAGCATAGGGGTTGAAGGAGTGATGGTAGTGGGAACTTGAAGGGTCTGTACTTCAAGGTTTTCCTTGCCCTGGCTCTGTCCTGTTTGTGTTTTAGAAGCCTGCTGTTGTGTCCCTTCTGTCTTTTCAGCTTCTTGCTTCTGAAGCTCTTCGTTCAACTTTCTCTGGGCCTCTTTGGCTGCTTGCTTAGCAGCTTCTTCTTTTTCTCTGGCTACTTCTTTGGCCTTATCTTGTTCAGCCTCTTTTTCACCCTTGGTGGATTGCTTAGGTTTGAATCTCTTGCGGAGCTCTGTCATATTTGGGGACATCATGTAGACAGTTTCGTCGCTATCAAAATGATGGCTATATTCGAAGGTCACTTTGTGTTTCTTGCAATGTTCCGCTACTTTTCCATGAGTATCATTCCTTCGAAAAGTCATTTCGCCAAAGCGGAACTTCCCTAGTTCTTCTATGAACTCAGGCACTTGTTTTACATTTGTGAACTTACAATTTCCCAGTTTAAATGGAAGGGGGGGATAAGCAGTCTTCTTGTACTGGAACAAGAAGTGACCCACTCTGTCAATGTATACTTGTCTGACTGCCTCTTTGTGGATTATATAGTCTGTAGCATATTTGGGCAGCAGGTAAGGGGTCTTTGATCCTCCAAACATCCTGATATACATACCATTATCAGTTAGAAAGTAATCTCCATATTCCTCAATCACCTACATGGCGTCTTCTGACATGCAATTACATTCCTTTCGGAAGATTAGTGTGTATAATGGCATGAGGAACTGCTCACAGAACTCTCTGTAGTGTCTGTGATATAGATGAGCCCCTAGAGGTTTGTAGGCTGCATACACAGGAATCCTTTCTCTATCCCATACACACTGGAGGCAGGGGAAAGGCTGATGACAAAGTATGCAATCTATCAGGGTGGAACTCATGTAGAACTCAGATCTTTTCCTAGATTCTCCTTCCAAAGCTGTAGCCACACAAGAGGAGAGACTGCTTGATACTATGCTTGCCCAGTTGAAGATCGTGCCTTCCGTTGCCACATAGAACATCAGGGGTATCCATTCGAATTTGAATAGCCTTCCATTGGCTCTCCCAAAGATCCTATTCAGCATTAGAGCTATGAATCTGTAAGGAGGTCTGAGACTGGCTGTGTCATAGTCTTCAGTAGCTCTATGTCGGTAGAGATTCCCTGGCAAGAGCATCCTTTTCATGGTTTCTACAAAATCCATCCTGAGGTTGTCCAGCCATTCATTTGTCAGGAATAGCTAAGGCTCCAGCAGGTGGTAAGCTAAGGCCACATACCCAGGGATAAAGGCAGCATAACCCTGGCCCTTGACATTACACATAAGCATTGAGTTGTGGTTGGTATGTGGTAGAACCCATCTCATCACCTCAGGGCATGGAAACAGCTCCGGCCTGGTGGCAACTTTCATAATGGCAGATTTTACTATGTTTGTGTAAATGGGTGCTTCTTCCAGACCCGTGTCTGGGACTTCCCCGTGGGAAATCATCCTGTATACGTCTCCCCATTTATATTCAAGTTCCACCCCTGAGACACATTGGGTGTCCTCATAGATGTACTCAGTTTTTGCTTCTGTTTCTGGTGCTGGTACTTCCTCCACCGCCGGGGTCTTCTTCTTCTACCTTTTGGACATTGTAAATTCTTCCTGCAATGTAAAACATTATGATATTAAGCAAATTCAACTTTGCGGACATTATGCATCAGTTAATTCTTTCACAAGTATATCATGACTATAATGAGTTTTAGACATAGGCCCTTCAGGCTGAAGGATTTGAACTAGTCATGCAATATTTTGCAATATGCTATTATTCTATGTTAATATGCAAGCAAGAAATAGACCAACACATGCACGTACAACCCAGCCATGTCCTAACTGTCAAAAATACCAGTACAAAATAGACTCAGTCCGCCACTGCAATATAATAAGCAAGGTCCTAATGCTGCGTAAAATCAAAAATTGGAATTATTCATCAAATGGCCTAGCATCAAAATTACATTATTTCACAATATGCCATTTTCCAATAAAACGATATGCAATGCAAATACATAACTCTCAAATGCAAGGCGCGACTACAGCTTTCCGAATTCAGACATGGCTTTAATAAGGACGAAAAACGGTAAAACCTTATGTGGCTTGCGGACATGGTAGTTACATCGGTGTGACTATCAACCGCGGGAATCCACAACAACTTTGCACCTAGGGAGCTCCCACCAGCACCACTATTCATACTTCCCCCAGAACTTAAATACTAACAGTGGCACTGCCCTAGGGTTTCAAGGTAGCCGACAATGACGAACTGCACGGCGCGGGCGGAGGTTAGGGCTCGAAAAATGGGCAAACCATTAGGGAAACTAACCAGCTAAGCATTCACCATTAAATCTCCCGGAAAAACCTTATCAAAATCACCGATGGATCTCATCATCACAAGAACCAAACCAGGTGCAGGCGGCATGACGGCCGCCTGCACCACGCCTTTCTTCACTGCTCAGGGCGAGACTGAAACGGCCGAGACAAAATAAAACACGGGTTCTATAAAGGAAAAGACTCCCCCCCCCCTCTAACCGCAAACGACTATCCAACCGAAAACCCTAAAAAGAAGAAAACGGGCGCAAACCACCACAGACACGGTTATGACAACCCTAGTTGCGGGTGAAAACTCCTTGTGCGAGCGTAGCGGGACTACGGGGACCTAATCCTAGTAATACCCAAACCACAACATAACTCCCCTAATCGAAAACTTGAAAACACGATGTTAAGTGGTAAACATCCTACCTGGCAATCCAACAAATGAGTGAGCTGATGACGGTTGGCCTTCTCCTCCTGCCACCTGGAAACTGGTGCACCGATAGCTGGATCCTCACACGCTCCTAAAATCAACAGCTCAACTTACCGCGACAGTGCTCGAAAACAATACAAAACCTTGTTTGTCGCCGTGTATATATAAACAACCGCCACACATGCGAGGATATTTCCATCGGGCGCAGAAAGAAAGTCGTGCCGGGCGACAAGAGCCTCAAACCACCCGCAACATCGGACGATTCCTAGCACTGACTCACCCGCATGGCAAAAAACCGTGTGAACGGAACGAAAGTAATTGGGCGTCGGCAGATACCTGGATCGGATGACCAAGAATCCAGACCCCTCCGCAACGTCGGACAACCAGAGTATGATGTCGTCCGCAACGTCGGAGCAAGAGATGGTCACGCGTTCCGCTATACCACCAGGAGACAACAAAACATCAGAGTGCCATATAAAGTCCCCCTTCTGGAAACAGTCCACAACGTCGGAGGGGGAGATCAACAAACTGTCTGAAACGTCGGATGAGGAAGACTTCGCATTCGTCCAATGAAGAACCAAAACCCGTCCGAAACGGAGGAGAAACAAAATTCACGTGCAACGGTCGGAAGATTCCAAACCCACCCAAAACGGCCGGGGTGCAAACGAAAGTCCAAGACTCGGAAATGGTCCGCAACGTCGGAGAGGAAGATTAAAGAACCGCCCACAACGGCAAAATAGATGAAAAACTTGACTCCCAATTAAACAAGGCTTTGAAAGTTGGGCGAAACAACAATGAAATCAACTCAAAAAGGAAATATTTAAGGCACGAAATCTTCAGAACATGCGATGAGGAGAAAACCCATCGATGGACAGCAACCAAAAATGCTTCAAAATCCATAGGTAAAAAACAATAGGCTGTAATCAGGAAAGAACTGACTAATTCAAAGTTAAGGAGGGTCCCAAAATTTTTAGAATTTTGGGAAAAAGTTGTAGCTGCAACAGAGTGCCTGGGGAAATGACAGTTGAGATTCATGGAACTGCCTCTCAAGTACAGACGGCACAGCAGCTGATCCAGGTTACTTTTTTGCCTTTAATGAGTTTTGTTTTGTCTCAGATGTTGAGATTGTGGTTGCTTAGATATATTTTATCTTTTTATAGTTTTATTGGGAATAGGTAAAATACTATGGTGTTTTCTCCAAGGTTGTGATTTCTGGATGGATTTCCAAGACTATGGCTCTTAGTGAATATTGTTCCTATTGTTGAGTATAGAGAAATATAAGTCATAGAGAATTTAGGGTTTGGAGTGTGAGTATGGAGTTTATTCCAGAGGATGTTGGGCATTATAATTTTATCAGGATTACAATGACAGGAATATTTTATGTATTTTTTATGCTAGGTTATTGTTGAGTTTTGTTGAGCTGGAGAGCTGACTCTCGATATGGTTTGTTGAGTCCTTGGATGGTATTAAATTTTTTGAAGTAACACTCCCATTGTTTGAGTTTTTTTTCTTCATATAATTGTTTTATTCTAGATTTTAATCTGGTCCTTGGCAGATGATTTGCATCTTTAATGCTTGTCTTTATTTTGACCAGTAAAAGTAATAATTAGAACGTAGAATAAAACAATAGCGTGAGTGGGTATGTTTGCACAGATGCAAATTGATTAAAAGAGAAGGGTGTGGGTGTTTTGGGCCCTTTGATGTCCCATCTTGTTTGACTAGGTGCTGAAGTGTACCCTTTACAATCTTGTTTTATTGTCCATATTCTTTTCACATGCATGGGAGTTTTCAAAAGTTCTGGTCTTCTGTTGTGTTTTTGGGAGTTCCTTCATAGTTGGAGTGGTCCCAAAACTGGAGTGTTATAAGGTGGAAGCTCCTTGAACACTCTTTAGCAACCTCAAATGAACATCAAATGACAAATGACAGGAATGCCTTCTCTACACCCACAAGAAATAGCTGAATCTCTTACTGAATTAGAGACTCCTGTTGGCAAATTACCTACAGCTGCTTGAGTAGTATATCCTAGCAGCATTTTTTCCAGCCATGAAGCCAAAGTAGATGAATCCCTGGATGAACATGTGATGGGAAACCATGCAACAAGGAGCTCAGAAAAAGTTTGTTCAGGTTCCCTGTGTTTTCTTTTCTCACAATTCGTCTAAACTTTATCAGAGTTCCAAGTACAGACATCCATGCCAACTGGAGGGTTGAAAGCTTGTCATTTAATGCCCATGCAGGAGGGCTGTGTGTCCAACTATGGTGACTCTTTCTCCTCTCCCTTGTGACTTGGCTAGTTTGTTTCCTAGGCATTCTCTCACTCTATTGTGACATTTGATATCTAGCAGAGGCAGTTGGGGATGTAGTAGGAGGTTCTCTGTTCATGGTGCATGGTGCATGGTGCCCCTCCATATTGATATAGGAGTTGGTGCAGGTGAATCAAATCCAACTCTATCTTTTGCACTTGCACTGTAATATGCAGCGAGGATTAAATGTACCATATGCATTGCCTAGATCCAATGCGCTATTAGATGGATCCCCACCCACCCAAGCTGCTGAGCACCTCGCTTCTATCTCTCGGTGCAATGAATATCATATTCTGGGTTTATTCAGTGGTTAATGATCATATAAGATTCAGGTGTATGAGAAGACTCAAATATAGAATCCATGCCCTTCTTGTTCACTTTGTCTTCCCACGGTGTTTTTGCTGTTTGAACCCTTAAACAATTTTTGTAAGACTGAGGGGCATACTATAGAGGAATGCTTCTTATAATCGACCCTTACATTGTATTTTGATTTTTCCTCTTTATAGACTAGATTGGCCGTTGGGGAATACCAATATTTTGATGTTTTTAGCAATGTTGCTTTGTAATTTAGGATCTCTATTAGTAGATTCTCTAATTCATGGCTTGCTTTACTTGTATGATGTTTTACCTTACTGAAGATGCAGTAGTAATTCCCTCTGTACATTCTATAACATTGTATTTTGTTTTTTCCTGTTTATGGACCAGATTGGCCTGTGGGGTATATCAATCTTTTGATATTTTTAGCAATTTTGCTTTGTGATATAGGATCTCTGTTACTAGGTTCTCTATTTCTTGGCTTGCTCTACTTTTATGTTGTTTTACTTTGCTGGAGATGCTGCAGTCATTCCCACTGCACATTCTATTCATGTATTGTTTCAGTTCACAGGTAAAAGGTTATGTATTGCAAATGTCCTTTGATTAATTATTGAAAATGAATAAGAAATATACTAATTATATCTAGATTTCATCTTGAGCTCATTCTAGTTCTATTTTTGCTGCTTGCCTACCAAAAGATCATTGAAGGACATAGTGCCTGTAACTTCATGAGCAGCTGATAGTAAAGTATTTCTTTTTACCATATAAGATAAGTTGTGCACGGTTTAAATGTCTTAGAAACCTCTCTTAGGCATTTCATTTGGTATCAGAGCCAGCGAGATGTAAATACTACGGACCTTTGGTTGAAATTTGACAACTGGATGACAAATTTGGTTGGTGTTGGTTGTCAGAGATAGATGAAATCTCTGTGGATGAAATACTATGGACCTTTGGATGTCCGTACTTTGGAACCTCTGTGGAGAATGTTGTCAGAGATAAGTTTTTATAGTTATGGAGACATGAAGAGGCAGGGAAGATATCTGAAGGACTTTACTCACTTTGTACAACAAAAACATATCCCACAGCATGTGTGAAGCATTGACTGGCACGTGACCACCAATTCATATGGTTGAAAAAGATGAGTATTATTTCTGTGTTACACTCCAATGTTTAGCAGACTTAAATATTTGAATAAGGGTCACTTTATATATTAGTGACATGTGACCACTGACCAAACCAACTTAACATTTAGATGTTGAGGTTATGGGTCGTTGTTTAAAGTTTAAACCATGGTAACCACCCAGGGGTGCTATAAATTGTAATGAAGCATGAGATAAAGATGTGCGAGATGTATGTATGCATGTGAGGGGGGTATACTAATTATGTAAGGATTATGACCTACTTCCACATGGAATTGGTCTTATGGCATTTGTATTTTTTTTTTAAAACAGTTATAGCCGTGGATACATCGACGGTAATTTTTTAAAAAATTTCACAGCCGTGGATACAGCGACGGCTTGGCATGGATACAGAGACGGCCAGGCGTGGATACAGGGACGGACAGGCATGGATATAGAGACGGCCAGGCATGGATATAGCAACGGTTTAGACATCTAATGAAATATAGAACATTGTCGCTCTTGCAACGCAAATTAGGGGTCGTCTCTATTGTGACGAAATTGTTTCCACGGGAAAAAAATACTTAGACGTGGCAATATCCATGCTTTTTCGTGGATATTGCCATGTTTTACCGTGGCAAAATTGATCACTTGTACTAGTGTGTGTCAGTTTCTTGTCGACATAGGACCATTCCTTGATTTCGGCCCATGTTTTCTCCCATGAGGTCTCTTGTACCTTGGTGTTCTTTATGTTTCTTAACCTCCTCATTAATGGGGTTTCAGCAAATTGTAGTTCCTTTGTTTTTGCTACGACTCTAGTTTTTTTTGGCGCCACTTTGTCAGTTCTTTATTCAAATTTTCTTATAAGTTCTCGGTTCTGATTTTTCTATTTGCTAAATTGCTCTCTCTCTTCAAAATACTGTAATTGATCCTTTTTTGGTTCAGTATTTATAGGTGGTGCATTTCATGTTTCCGTCAATGGGTGTATTAATGGCAGAAGTGATGGTCCAGTGTGGTCACTGGAATTTGTGTTAATGGTGATTTGATTTTGGTGCTCGTTCTGACTATAGTCATGAAGGCGTGATTTGACCTTCGGGGTCATTGGTTGATGTCGATCATGTGAGTAGTCGATGGGTTTGATGTCGTCTGTTGAAGCATTGGTTTCCTGACATCCTGGGTTATGGGTGTTGGTTCTGTTTTGTTATTTTTATATTTTTATAGTTCTTTTTTTTCTGACAGTTATGGTCGTTATATGTTTTTTTTTTAGACTTGTTTTAATTTTTGTACTGTTTTAGTCAGGCACCATTAACAAGTTTCCAGAATAGTATGCCTTGTAACATTTTTAGTCGGACTGATCCATTGGCATGAATATCTTTGACAATATATGGTCCCATCCATTATGTATGTATATTTTTGGGTTTCCCTTTTACTCAACTTTTGTATAGTAAGGCAAGGTACCCTATTGACATATTCTTGTTTTTGATATTGCGATCGTGCCATAACTTCTATTGTTATTTTTGGATTTCTTGGTGTTGTAGAGAAATCAGGCGGTGTTTTTCTAGCTTGCTTAATTGCATCAGTTGGTCATTCCTTCCCTGTTCGACATCGACATGTAAAATTTATGCTATAATAGGTGTTTGTTGTCGAAAATGTAGTGGAACAACTGCCTCTTGTCCATAGACTAGTTGAAACGGTGTTTGATCAGTCGAACGCTTGTTTGCTGTACTGTAAGCCCACAGTACTGTAGGTATATTCATGTCCCAGTCATCTTTGTCAGTGTTACAGATTTTTGTTAGGCCTTTTGTTAATTTTTTGTTGAATGCCTCAATTGCTCCATTCGATAGAGGGTGATAAACTGTACTACATCGACGGTTGATTTTGAATTGATCTATTAGTGTTTTAATGGTTTTATTAATAAAGTGTGAACCTTGGTCACTAATTAGGGTTATTAGACATCCAAATATGGTAATTATATTTTCATAGATAAATTTAGCAACTGTCTCACTGGAACATGTGTCGACTGGTTGTGCTTCTGCCCACTTGGTCACATACTCTACTACAGTTATTATGTACCTTGCACCTGTTCTTTTTGTTGGTATGGGGAATGGTCCTATGAAGTCGATGGCCCAAATTTCAAATGTCAAGCTTGGGTTTGCTGATATCAAGGGCATTTATGTACTAGGCAGAGTTCGACCCAGTTGTTGACATCTGTCACATTGGATCACAAAATTTTTACAGTCATTGTAAAGTGTCGGCCACCATAACCCTGACTGTTGGATTTTCTTGGCAGTTGTTGCTTCTTGAAAATGTCCTCCCATCGGTCCATAGTGTGCTTCATACATGATATTATTTCTTTCATGTTCTAATATGCATCTTTTGAGGATGTCATCCATGCCCATTTTATATAAGAATCCATTTATGAGGCTATATGGTGCAGCTTTCATGGCTAAGATTTGTTTCTTCTTCATGCTCATGCCCTCTGGTTCTTGTCCATATTCTAAGAATTGAGCTATTTCCTCTAATTCTGATAGGACTGCTTCTATTCAAAATAAATGTGCATCTGGTAGGTCATCTTCAATTCATGTCGGTTCCTCTCCTGTGTTGATTTGTGATAAGTGGTCAGGTCCGACATTTAATTTTCCTAGTCTGACAATGACTTCAAATTCGAATTCTTGGAATAGAAGTAGCCATCGAAAAATTCTTCCTTGGTGTAAGGGTTTATTTACAAGGTATTTTAGTGCTTGGTGGTCAGTATAAAAGATGAACGGATTGGCTAGTAGGTAATGTCGATACTTCTGTAGTGTAAAAAACATTCCTAATGCTTCTCTCTCTGTTGTTGAATATTTTCTTTCCACTTTATTTAGTTTTTTGCTGATGTAAACTATAGGGTAGTCCATTCCATCGTCCCCTGGTTGAGTTAGGATTTATCCTATTGCTAGGCCTGATGTGTCGATGTGGACACGGAATTTGGTCAACCAATTTGGAAATCTTAGAATGGGTGCTTCGACTAGCTTCCTTATTAGTGTTTCAAATGATATGTTGTATTCCTCTGTCCAGTCGAACTCCTAATCTTCTGTTAATAGTTCTTCAAATGGATATGTCATATTTGAGTAGTAACATATGAATTTCCTGTAATATCCTGTATGACCAAGTAGTACCCTGACTTGTTTTGGGTTCACCAGTGGTTTTAAGTCAAGGATAATTTTTATTTTTGCAAAGTTGACCTTGATGCTTTCTTTGTAGACAATGTGTCTTAATAGTATTCCTATAGGAGTCAAAAATATGCATTTCCTTATGTTCATAGGTAGCTGGATTTGTCGACATTGTCATTTGCAGTGATCTTTCAGCATAGAGTATATTGTCCAATCATCTAAATATGCTACCATTGTTTTGTAAATATATTCTTGAAATGTTTTGACCACAATTCTTGAAAATACTGTAGGTGCGTTTTTAGTCCAAAATGCATAACCCTGTAAGCAAATGAGCCAAATTCACATACGAGTGTTATCTTTTTCTGATCTTCTTTGGCTATTGGTACCTGTTTATAACCTGAGAATCCATATGTAAATAAGTAGCATTCATGTTTTGCGATCTCATTTAAGATTTCATCTGCATAAGGTGTTGGAAATGGGTCTGTTAATGTAACTTTATTTAAGTTTCTAAAGTCGACACAGATCCTTAGCTTGGTTGGATCATGTTTCTTTGGCTGAACAACCATTGGACTTACCCATTCTGATTGGTCAATAGGGTAGATAATTCCTACTGCAAGCATATTATCAATCTCTTTCTTGACTATCTCTTTGTATTTATGAGCTAATTTATATGGTCTCTTCTTTGTAGGTCAGACATCAGGTTTAATGTCGATCTCCATTTCACCCATTTCATGGACTAGACCTTTGAGATATTTCTAGTCTCTAAAGAATACATCTTGGAATTGTTTTAGTAAGTTAACTATTTATGTTATTTGTTCTTCACTCCAGTAGTCTCCAATTTTTTCCATTTTTGGTCGATCATCACTTGAGATGTCGAATTCTTTAGTTTTTACTTTAGCATCTAACCATTTTGGTGCTTTGGATTCATTTATTGGTCGGCTCCCTTCTTTAAACTATGAAAATGTGGCAGGAAAGTCTACTGCAGTCATTCGGTCGGTGTCTTCGACTGTCTCGACTTTGAGTACTGTGCGAATTGGTTTTGTTGTTTTTGAATGGTATGATTTCCATCGAAAGCTTTTCCCTTCCAGATTTTCATTTTCCATTTGTAGTCTTGTCGATTGTAGTGTTGTCTTGGTTTATATGTTATTGCAGTTTATTGTTGGTCAGTCATGATTTAGGGTTTTTTTCCTAGTCTGTTCTATAAATGCCTTGATTTGTTTTGCAGTTTCGACTAACTTTTTGTCTTGTGGTATAAAGCTGAAATCTTTGATAAAATCCTCTCTCAGTTCATTCCATAGGAATGTTTCACGCCGAGCTTCTTCCATTTTGTACTATTTTTTTGGTAACTTGGATAGCATCTATGGAAACAGGTGTATCCATGTACGTTCATCCTTATACCCAAGTCTTTTCCATTCTTTTTCACATGTTCTTATGTGGTCTTTTGGATCCTACCCTTGGATGAACATAGGTATTTGGGCTTGATTGGTTAACTTTTTCCCTCCGAATCTTTCTATAAAGTAAGTAAAAGCTGTTTTCCATGTCTGCAATCTTGATTGATGGTTATCCCATTATCTAGCAGCTTGTCCTGTGAAGGTTTCCACTAAGATTTGTAGTCGACCATGTTCACCAATGTTTCTAGATACTTGTTCTATATGCATAACTAGTGATTCTCTTTCTTTGTATCTTGGGATTTGTTTGATACTTACATGTGCTAGTTTTAAGGTAGGATATTCCTTGGTTTTCTTTTCAAATATTTTTGGGATGATGGACACCAAGAAGCATTGTTGGACTGGTTTCTTTTTCACTATTTGAATGGTCCAGCAACCTCTTGCTTTTGTTTCATAGTTCTAGACTTCCCAATCATATAATTTTACATCTGAATTGTATCCTACTAAATCTTGATTGCCTAAGTGAATTTCACCATAGACATTAGGTTCTATGTAGTCTTCATTGTTTTGTATTTGATATAATTGTCGGATGTCAACATCTTCATCAATAGGTTCTATCCAAGGTTCTCCTTGGGATGGATGGATAGGTACTATGACTTTTTTTCCATTCCCTTTTAGTTTTATCCTTTCCTTGTCTAAGGATATTGATGCTTTCATTTTTATTCCCAAAGTTCAACCTACTAATGCTGGGAAGGAACTGGATCCTTCCTTAGGGTCAATAATTTCAAAGTCGACTTTGGTCGATATTCCTTTTATGGTCGTGTCGACATTTCTCCCAACTCCGATAGGTTCAATCAGACCTTGGTCAGCTAATTTCAGGTATATTCCTGACTCGTATAGTCGAGGTCTACTCAATTGTTCCCAAGTGTCATGAGTCATAATGTTTACTTGTGACTTGAAGTTGAGCACAACTTGTCGGACATGGTACCCTTCAATTTCTAGGTCGACAAGTGGGTCGGCATCACTTTTGTCCTTCTAGTTTAGATTGCATATATTTTTTGTTTGTTTTTTTGTATTATTGTTATGTTTCATTTTATACAATAAGTCAATGAATTGAGACACCACTTTATCATCTTGTACTAAATGTATTAATTCTTTAAATGTGCTTTGTCGGCTATCATCAGCTTCTTCTTGCCGAGCAAATTCTTTAAATATATTCGTTGCATCTTTATACAGTTGTTTTTGTTTAGCTCGGTTAAGATAATTATTCTTTTATTTTATTTTTCTTATACGTGTATTATCACTCCCAATTTTTGTCCCTTGTCAGGTTACTATATGCTGATTCTTTGTATTGACTATATCATGTTTTTGAATGCACGGCAAGACATTAACATTTTTCTTTTTATTGATTTTATCAAAAATAGTAGGGAAATCCTCTAATGAGTGATCCCCAACTCCATAGCTAGTACAAAATTTTAAATTGGTTCTGTCCTTGTATGGGCAGTCTGCATATTGATGACCTTCTTTGTAGCACGTGAAACATTGGATAGGCTGATGTAGTCGGTTGTCGCGATTCCTAGAGAATCGACCTCGACCTCCATATCCTCCACGTCGTTTGTTGAATTGGTGCTCATATTGATGGCCTTCATATCTTTGATTATTTTGTTGATTTTGAGCATTGCTTCACTGATTGTTATCATTGTTCTGAGCGACTACATTTTTCTGGTAGACTACTTGGTAGATTTGTCGATATTTTAAGTTTAGGTGGCAGTCAATCATGGCATGACTTTTTACTTCACAGATAGAACACCAATATGATTTACTAATTTTCATGTTATATGGGCAATCTTTTGTTGTGTGTTCTCCATGTTCTTGGAAGATGTCGCAAAAGCACTTTGTTTGCACAAATCGAATGTCCTGCCAGCTGATGTCTTGTCAATAGTTATCTTTTGAATGTCCGTCCATTGAGCATTTTGTGCACCAGACATCCTGATTTCTAAGGTTTAGTTCTTTCAATGATTTTTGCATGATTTCAAGTTGTTCTTCTAGCCTAGTATTCATGGGATATACTGGGAAATCTTTGTCCATATTCACTTCTAGAGATTTAGTAAGTGCATCTTTGTATGTTTTGAACGTCTCCAGGGTTATGTGCCATCGAATTTTCTGTGATAGACCTATGAGGAACTACTGAATTAATAGTTTCTCATCAATTACATAATCCAGTTGGTTGAGGAGGTCTTTCCAATGTTTGTCGTACTCTCGGATAGATCCTGCTAGCTTTTGTGATGTTGTTTTCAACTTTTTAGCTGCCAGATGTTTTGCATCTGGGGTTTTAAAGAACAACAAAAATTGCGCTTTACTTTCTGCTTTGGATGCTTGAGGGGTTCTTTCAGTAAAGGTCATGTACCACGTTAGTGCTCTTTTCCTCAAGGCACCAGTGAACTGCGCCATCTGTCTATCTTCCGCTTTGACCTAATTTTCCTCCCATGTCGACTCACAGATGAACCAATGTCATCTAGGATCTTTGTTGCCCTCATATATACCAACCGTAGAGTAATGGACCTTCCCCCACTCGCCTGCCTACGATATCGGTGGTTTCTTTCCTAGACCGCATTAAAATTAACTGTCGCTATATTCTTCAAGAGGTGGTGGTGGTGGCGGGGGTAGTGGGATGTTTTGCTTGTCTCTTTGTGTAGAGTTGTTGTCGACTAAAATTTCATTTCCATCGGTTGTTTTGTTTGTCGTTTCTTCTACAACAAGCAGTCGGTTGGGGTCGACTTCTCTTGTCGATGTCCAACTGCAATTATTTGTCTGTAGGTTCAACTATTCTGTATTCTCCAAAGCTGTATTTGGTAGGGGGGGTGCTCCTTCATGTGTCGGGTAAAGTAATTGGATACTTCGGTTGGACGGGTATGCCTGAAATGTTACCCAATTTCCTTCCTTTGGTCAGCAGATCACTAGATGATTATCATCATTTACTTCATCGTCTAGTCGGCTTCATATACCAAACTCACCAGCTCTTAGTCTTAAATCTTCTTTGACAATGGATTGCATCCTGGTACTCATATTCATTGGAGATAAAGGTCTTACCTCTTGGGGAACTTCTATTTGGAGAGCCTCTAACTGCTCTATCCACAAGTCTTCTTCCATGGGTGATGCCTCTTCATCCATGCCTTCTTCCTATCGGTCATGATTCGACTCTAGCATATTTCTTTCTTGGTCAGTCACCTTAGTACTCATTCCTCTTTGCAGTGCTATATCCCTTTATCTTCTTTCTTCCCTTCTTTTTATCCTCTTCTCTCTCTCTATTCTCTGTAAATCCACCGTACCTTTGTGTGTCACTGTCCATTCAATTTCCTTTTTAGGTTGACATTTCATCACTGGTGATGGTATCTCTTTTTAGTCGACTAGAATCCTCTTTACTTTACCCTGACATATGACCAACTACCCCCCCATGGCCTACCCAATGATTTAGAAATCTAGGATAGTTCTATTTACTTGCTTAGGAAATATTCCCACTCCCTTTCGGCAATGAATTTCTCCCACTTCCTTTGTTTCTCTGCCCAGTTGAAATTTGGTGGCAGTTCATGTAGTGATGGATGAGGTTCAACAATATGACCCACTCCTTTTTATATCAAAAATTTGAACAACAAGGTTGGTAAGGAGCACACGAACTGCTCGGTAAGGTCTATATATAATTTCTTCTGAATGGTTTCTACCAAAGTTCTTTCTTCTATAGCTTGCTCCTCACAGAATTCATCGATGATCTTTTCAAACCAATCCAATAGGTTTGTTCTCCCCCCTCGAATTAGTTTCTTTAATAGCTGTTGGTCCTTAGTCTCTTCTGGATTTTTCATCCAGAAGTTTTTTCAAAAGCTGGGGTACCGATTCTATGAACTTCTCATGGGTTTCAGTGAAGAACCTTTCTTTGAGCAGTCATTAATTTGTTTCTCTGCACGTAATTTACTATCTTACACTCCCACCAGTTCTTAATCTCCTGTTCTGATATCATCTGTTTGTAATCATCTCAGATATGTACTATTGGAAACATAACCAATGTTGTAATATCACGGGTCACAGAGGGTTACCAATAATATACATTAAACATACAGACATAACAAAGACAAGAGACAAGAACATAGATGTGGAATAACAGATTATATTATATTAAAAGCGTCCATACAAACACAGAACTGAACTAAGTTCTCATCTAGCTCAACAGCCTAATATATATGTTTTACAAAAAATTACATATAACTACCTATCAGTTCATTCAACTGACACAACCTTATGCGCCCGACCTAATCTCTAATTAGTCGACTGATCGACTTAGTTGGCTTACCGACTAGCTCCTACAACACAGCTACAAAACAGAATTGGATGATAAGTTGGAAGGAGTAAAATTGGATAAAGAACATCAAAATCTAAGAGAAAAATTTATAGAAAATGAATCTAAAAATGTACAAACAGATTTTATTTTGAATGAAAAGGGCCTAATTCTATATAAAAACAGATTATATGTACCTAATATACCAAAAATTAAATTGCTAATTTTAAATGAAGTACATAAAAGTCCTTATTTAGGACATTTGGGTTATCAAAAGATGATAACAGTGCTAAGAAAAGATTATTTCTGGCCTAATATGAAGAATGAAGTGGTTGAATATATAGCTAGGTGTATAGAATTCCAGCGAGTTAAGGGTGAGCATCGACACCCAACAAGTTTATTGCAACCATTACCAATTCCATATTGGAAATGAGAAATTATCATTCTTGATTTTATAACAGAACTACCTAAAAATCAAAATCAAAATGATTATGTAATGGTAGTGGTAGACAAACCAAGCAAGGCATCACATTTTATACAGGTTAAAACTACTTATAAGGCTGCTAATATTGTTGACATTTTTATGAAGGAAAATTTTTGGTTGCACAGAATTCCAAAGGTAATAATTTTTTATAGAGATCCTAAGTTTACCAGTAATTTTTGGAAGTCATTGTTTAAAGGACTAGCTACTAAATTACAATTCAATACTGCTCATCATCCACAAATAGATGGAAAAACATAAAGAGTAAATCAAGTTCTAGAGGGTATGTTACAAATGTATGCTAGAGATCATCCAAAGAAATGTGAAGATTATTTGCACTTAGTCCAGTTTGCATATAATAATCACTATCAGGCTTCAGCTTAAATTAGTCATTTTGAAATAATATATGGTAGAAAATGTAATACTCCCATTTCATGGAGTAATCCAGATGGCATATTGATGTTAGGACCTGACTTGTTAAAAGAACTGGAACCAATAGTGAAACATGTACAAAGCAATCTGAAAATTGCATAAGACAAACAAAAGAGTCATGCAGACCTTAAAAGAACTCAGAAAGAATTCAAAGCAGGTGAGCATGTGTTTATCAAGGTATAACCCAGAAAGAGCTCCTTTAAGTTGGGAAGTTGTGCTAAATTGGAACCCAAGTATTGTGGACAGTTTGAGATATTAGCAAGAGTTGGACCAGTGGATTATGAGTTATATTTTCCTCCTAACCTTAGAATACATAACGTATTTCATATTTCCATATTGAAAAAGTATGTGCACGATGCTACTCATGTGATTGATTGGAATGTTATTCAAATAGAACCCGAAGGAGATTTTTAGGTGGAACCATATTGTATCCTCGACAAGAGATAATTTTTTCTCCAAAATTGCACCATTCACCAGGTAAATGTGCAATGGAAGCATCTTAGTCTAGATGAAAAAACCTAGGAATTGGAGAGTCATATGTGGGAGGCATATCCAATTTTGTTCCAAGAAGACTCAAAAGACATTTAAGCAACATTGAGGATGATGTTGAAGTTATTGTTGAGTCCAAAATTGGTCCCTTTTTAACCATCCTTAATCACCTTTTCTTCCCTTGTTTTACATCGCTCAGCATGCCAATCAGATCTATTTTCCTCACTTTATTCCCTAAATTATCAAGGTAAGACTGATTATTGTTTTATCTTATTAATGCTTATTATTGTGACAATTAAGGCTGTGTATCTCTCGAAATTGTGCTAATATGTTGTGATTTATGAAGATAGCATGAGATGAGTAGAATGCAGGGGAATGGAGCTGAACAAGTCTTGAGACAAGGGGCGCTCATGATTCAAAGGGATCCTCGACCTGTCCATCATCTATTGAGGCATGTGGTTTTCATGTAATATTCCAGATAGAGCCGGTCAGAGTAGCCGTAACAGAATGTGCTACGATTGGGGGATCTTCATTATAGCTACTCGAATATCATGGCGATCTAAGAAGATCGCCACTTCTGGGCCAGTCAACAGCCTTCTTGCATTTTCTATAATTGTATCATGCCATGTCTTGTAACAACCAGTGTTATTCAGGGCGCCTGAAGATCAGAGATATTCATGGCTTCCCTTTGTAATAGGATCGGATGTTATCTTTTGTATGTATAAATGTGGGAGGTTGTCTCGACCCAGGGGGTTGGTAAATAGATAATTCATTCCTTGTATTGATAGTGGAGCAATCTGTAATCATTTCTTCATTTAATAAAAAGAGTTACCTCTAATTTAAGGGAGCTGTACATTGTTCATCCAGCGTCTCTGTGTGAAGGCTGGGCCCGCCTTCCGCAGAGATTGCTGAGTTAAGGTAGGATTTCTACATTTACTGTCGTGTGATGTTTTACTGATTATATTGTCTGTGTGCGCAGCAGTAGTATGAGTGGATTTGCAGTATTATATTTTCCTGGAATTGATAATCGGTACAGAGTAACAGTCGACTGAGTAGATAAGCTGTTTTTATGCAATTTATATAATAGCTGTACATAGCTCTGTTCATCTCACAGCTTCAGATCGTCATCCCACGAATCCTTGCAATTAGTTTACTGCTTTAATTGTTGATCTTGATTCCTGTAATTCAATTTCTTAGAAGTAGCTGTACTCAATCTTCTGCAATTGAATTTCTAGATTACAGTCGGTTTATGTTTATGGATTTCAAGAGTGGTTAGATTGAATAGGTGAATTACTTGTTTCTAGATATGAATAGGATTTCATTTTTATTTGCGATTATTAATGAATCTGATTTCATTTCCTGTTGATGCATGATAGGAAGAAGTTGAATTTGTAGAATTTAGAAGATTGGTGGGATTACACGAGTCCTGAGGGATGAACATGGTTGTTAAAGGGTAACGTGTTTGATTGCAAAAATCTGGTGTTTAAGCATAGACTGTGCATTTATCCTTTGAATTAAAAGACTTTCTCGGGTTGACAATAAATCTCATATGCTCTGCGTGTTGATAATAATTTATCCGCATTTAGAGTGCTCGACATTTTGGCGCCGTTGCCGGGGAAGGATAAAAATTAGACACTATCATTTGTTGCATCTGGTAATTGTTTTTAGTCCCTTTGATGAAATGATTTGGGTTGTATGAATACGAGAAGGGTAAAACATGATCAACTCCCAATTCCCAAAACCCCACAAAACACTAACAGTGCAGGTGGCTCGGGTCGTGGTCGAGGAGCTCCATTGGGCAGAAGAACGTTCATCGACGATCTAGTCGACAGGACTGATTCATCCACCAGGGCTCGGATTCAAGAGACACCTATCAGAAGGAACCCTGTTGATCCTGGGGCGCCAGCATCGGGATCCATGGTGGAGAACACACGAGCAGCTGCGACTCCCTCGAACATCCCTGTAGACGAAGACACAGCCATTACAATGGGACCTGTTGGTAGAGAGCTGACCTACCACATTAACGAGAGGATTGTAACTAAGGAAGAGTGGGATCAGTCTCACCAGAAGTTCGAGGATCAGTGGAGGAACAAAGAAAAGAAAGAGGAACAGGAGAAGGACGAAGAAAAGAACGCGGAAAGAAGCAAAGAGGAGAAAACAGAGGAGTAGATGAGTAACAGACACGGAGCCGACGAGGAAGAAGTAATGGGAGAAAAATTCCATCATGAGAATCGCTCCCTGCCAGAAGGAATGGTGGCTACACTACAATTCCCAATTCAACAACTAGAAGGGGCAGCTCCTATGAAAAATATTTCACCATCGGTGTTACCTCGTTTCCATAGAAAGGCGGCAGAAGACCCAGATGAATTCCTCTTTGAATTCAACATTCTTTGTTGCAGCTATGATTATGTCACCGATGCCCAAAAGCTAAAACTCTTTCCTGCCACCCTGAAGGACAATGCATTATGCTGGTTCATCAGCCTTGGGGGAGGAACTGTTTCCAATTGGGATACAATGAAACAGGTGTTCCTAGAGAAATATTAGGAATATTGTAACACCAAGGACAAGAGAGAGGAACTGTTTAAAATGGTGCAGAAGGAAGATGAAAGTTTGGAAGATTTCGTGGAAAGGCTGCTGTACAATGTGCAGAGAGCTGGGCAGATGAACATGGGACTGGACGTACTCAAGATAATCTTGCTTTGGGGGATCAGGGATGATTGCTTAGACATGTTAAACCTACTTGGCAAGGGAGATATCTCCAAAGAACCTTTTGACAAAATTGTGGAACTGTGCAAGAGATACTCCAGGGGATCTTCCAGGAACAATAAGCGGGACAAATGAGAAAAGCTAGAACGTGACGTCTTCGACCGAACTTAGAAGTCATCCAATGGAGGCGCTACCCATGCAGAGATAGGAAATCTCCTTGAAAATTTTAAAACAGAAATGATGAGCTCCATCTCCTCGGAGATCGATGTCCTGAAGGAAAAACAAAAACAAGCAGTGGAGGATCTCACATTAGGTGTGTTCTGCCCCCGATGTAGGAAGAATCATCCGCTGAGAGAATGCCCGCTTGATAAAGTAAACGTATGTCAGCTGTGCGAGCTGAACCACGACATGAAAGAATGCCCCTCACTTCCTCAAGTAAAGGCCGTTCTGCAGGCATCAAACCCAGACGTGGAAGCAGCCTACTTGATTGCACAGAAGAAACCGTGGCAGCCTTGAAATCCAGGTATGCCTCCAGAATCACTTCTATTTGTGAATAATATGGGAAATTGGAATAATATGCAAAACATGAATACACTATTCCCTTCAGGTTATGCTCAATGGAATTCTTCCCAACCTGCAATGCAAAACTATAACCCATGGAATCCTTGGACACGACCACCGCATCAACCCACGTCGTGGTCTCCTGGATGGAGGAATTTCCATCCTGGGAACCAGTTTCCTCAACCAAATCCACCTCAATAGTCATCATATTCTCCTCAGTTTCCCCAATTCCCTCAATTTGCTCCATATCCTCAATACCTACCTCAGCAGTCATAGTTGCAGCTGCAGAACAATCCTGTCCTGAATATACCCATATGACCTCAGCTGCCTGCCCAACCAAATCCTAATCCAAATAATAAAGCAGTCCATCAATTGGAGACTGTCAACATGTCGGCCTACTCTCTTTCTCCTGTACCCTGTAATGACATCCATTTACAATCCGGGAAAATAGTAGAACCCGTGATTACAGAGGACATTTCACCCTCTGTGCATAAAGAGAAGCAGAATTCATAGCATCCGTTTGAAACAGTTCCCATCATTGAAGATGCTGAGCATCCCTTATAAGGGACGGCTGAAACATCCGATGATAACGGGACGGATGAAACATCTAACGATAAAACTGACGATACACAGCCTTCCCAGTTAATAAAGCAACCACCATACCCTGAACGTCTAATGCTACCAAGAATAGGGGGCAACCTCAGTTTAACCTCCTCGGAGAGTTAAGGAACCTTTATGTCAAGATCCCCCTTCTTCAAGCCCTTCAAGACATGCCTATTTACGCTAGAACAGTTTGGGACCTGTGCACTAAAAGAGCAGGAAGGAAACCCAGGGATCCTCCCACTGTTCACGTCATAGGGAACTTATCTGCCTTGATAGCAGGAAGAGCCCTTGTGACTAAATATGATGACCCTAGTAACCCTACTGTTACTGTACAGATAGGACAGACACAGATACCCAACGTCCTAGTGGATCTAGGAGCAGCGATAAATGTTATAACAATAGAGGCTGTAAAGAAGCTTGGGCTCACTAATCTTAGACCAACCCCTACTATTTTGGAATTAGTAGACAGATCCACCATCAGACCCGAAGGGATTCTGGACGACCTTGTCATCTCAGTAGATTCATGGGAGTACCCAGCTGACTTTTTGGTATTACAACCAAAATCGCAGCTGGGGGGACACCCATTGATCCTGGGGAGACCTTGGTTGGCCACAGCTAATGCTTACATCAGGTGTCGATCGGGGTCCATGACTATATCTGATGGTATGGATACCAAAAACCTCACCCTGTATCCTCCATCTCGGCCAAGTCTAGAAGATGACATCCCTTTGGATAGAGCAGGAGGAGGAGGAGGAGGATGTCCAGCCATTATTAACCCTAGGGAAGGCCTTAACCTTTAAAAATGAAATAGAAGATGATACTATCAGTAATTTCATTAGTGAACCCACTTCAGTGAATAGAGAGGTCTATCAAATTTTGAGCACTACCATGGTCAAGGAAGAACAAGAAAATCTTACGGAAGAATCCCTAGCCGATGTCACAAATGTAATCCCGGTTTTGAAAAATTCAGAAAGTATTCCTATTGAGGTAGAACCTGGAAGGACTTTGAATATCAATCCTAGTCTCTCCTCAGAGGAACAGAGATGCCTGATCAGCCTCTTAAAAGAACATAAGGGGGTGTTTTCCTGGGAGTACACAGATATGAGGGGTATCCCCTCTAATCTGGGCACCCATCACATTTATATTAAGAGTGACTCCTGGCCTGTGTGTCAACCCCAACGACGCATGAACCCCAATCTGAGGGATATAGTGAAGGAGGAAATCCAGAAACTTTTGGAAGCGGGATTTATATATCCCATTTCAGATAGTGAGTGGGTCTCTCCACTCGTGATTGTACCCAAGAAAAATGGGAAGTGGAGGGTCTGTGTTGATTACGGGGAATTGAACAAAGCAACTCAAAAAGATCATTTCCCTTTACCCTTTATTGACCAGGTACTTGACACTCTGTCTGGGAAGAAGTTCTTCTCCTTCCTAGATGGATTCAGTGGGTACAACCAAATCCAGATCGCTTCTGAGGATCAGGATAAAACCACCTTCACCTATCCCTGGGGAACGTTTGCTTACAGAGTGCTTCCCTTCGAACTATGTAACGCACCAACAATGTTCCAAAGAGCTGTGATTGGCATATTCTCTTAATTAGTCCATGATAGCATGGAAATCTGCATGGATGATTTTACTCCCTATGGCAGGGATTTTGACGAGGCACTGGAAAATTTAAAGAAGGTTTTAATTCGCTGTGAATAGACTCAACTCTCATTAAGCATTGAAAAGTTCCATATGATGATGAGTGAGGGGGTGTTATTGGGACATTTTATCTCTGCCAATGGAATTCAGGTAGACCCTTCAAAAATCAAAGTGATAAAAAATATACCTACCCCTTCAACTCAGAAAGAGGTGAGAATCTTTCTGGGACACGCTGGATATTATCAGAGGTTTATAGAAAATTTCTCCAAACTGGCTTCTCCCTTGTTCTCTCTGTTGATGAACGATGCACAGTTTGTGTGGAATATAGCATGCCAAACAGCATTCGATGAGCTTAAAGCGAAGCTGTCCACAGCTCCCATTTTAAGTGGACCTAATTGGACCCTGCCCTTCCATATTTCTTTAGATGCCTCTAACACTGCCATTGGAGCAGTATTAGGACAGCAGGATGGCCAAGTACCTTATGCCATCTATTATGTTCGTAAAAACTTAGCACCTGCTGAACTTAACTATACTGTTACTGAAAAAGAATTCCTAGCTATTGTTTACTCTATCAATAAATTTTGACATTATATCACTGGATACCCTACATTTGTGCACACTGACCACTCTGCCATCAAATATTTAATGAATAAACATGTTACCAATGCCAGAGTAACCAGATGGATTTTGTTGTTGCAAGAATTTGATATCACTATTATAGATAAGCCTGGGAAAGAAAACGTTGTTGCTGATTTTTCATCCCGTCTTACTAACAGTGATGACAGTTTGCCTGTTGAGGATTCTTTCCCAGACAAACATCTATTCGCGCTTTTAGCTCATTCTCCATGGTATGCGGACATCGCTAACTATTTGGTTGCAGGAAAGCTCCCGCCATATATGTCTAAATGAGAAAAAAGAAAAATTATTCAGCGGAGTGCCAGGTTTTGTTTGCTAAATGGTCATCTCTTCTACATAGGGCCTGATCTTGAGATTAGGAGATGTGTAAGAGAAGATGAGATCTTTCATATATTAAAAGCCTGTCATGAGGAGCCTTGTGGAGGGCACTTTGCAGACAAAAGAACATGGCATAAAGCATTGTGGATGGGCTACTACTGGCCGACTCTGTTCAGGGATGCTAAAAGGTATGTCCAGTCCTGTGACAGTTGCCAAAGGATGGGCCAACCTAATAAAACAGATCAGATGCCCCTACAGTCCCAACTTGTAGTTGAACCATTTGATATATGGGCACTGGATTTTGTTGGCCCTATCAGTCCTCCTTCCAGACAGAAGGTCTACATTCTGGTTTGCACTGATTACATGACCAAGTGGGTGGAGGCTGTAGCTTTAGCCAAGGCTAACGATCAGGTAGTAATTGATTTTTTGTACAATGAGATCTTTACCCGTTTTGGGGTACCAAAAGAAATAGTTACTGATGGGGGACTGCAATTCATGTCACACCAATTTGAATCCTTGCTCCGGAAGTATCATGTGCAGCACAGGGTGTCTTCACCTTACCACCCCCAAGACAATGGTCAGGTGGAAAGCACCAATAAGGTTATTGAAAACATCCTTACTAAAACAGTTAATAGTCATCGAAGGGATTGGGTTGACAGGCTTCCAGAAGCACTGTGGGCATATCGCACGACTTGGCGCAACACCACCGGGTTCTCCCCATATGATCTAGTGTACGGAAAGAGTGCTGTCTTTCCAATTGAGTTTGAGATTAAAACCCTGAAGACAGCCACTGAAATGAATCTGGATGTAACAGAAGCTTAGAAGCGAAGACTGAATCAATTAAATGAATTGGACGAGAAGCGGTTAGCTGCAGGGGACCAGACTTTGTTGCTTCAGCAACAAAGATCTAATTGGCACGAACGATTTATTAAAAAGAAGGTCTTCAGCGAGGGAGACTGGGCATTACTTTATGACTCCAGATTCAAAAGGTATTTTAAAGTTAAATTGCGTACAAGGTGGCTAGGTCCATACTTGGTTGACAGGGTTTTTGACAATGGCACTATCCGTCTGGTGACCAATGATGACAATCGCATACCATTACTTGCTAATGGCCACAGACTGCGACTATATCGTAAGCCTATTTCAAAAGACACATTCATTTAACAGATCGCCGCTGATCTAGAGTATCAGCTGGCACCAGGGCAGGAACTTCTCTCTGCCTCTGCCAACTTTTGAACGGTAAATCGCATTCTGAATCACTGTACATAAATAAGTTTTTTTCCTACTGTAGCGTATAATTCTTTATTTTTCTTTTGCATTTGATCTTTTCGGTTGTTGTTATTTTTCAAAAACAAATTTGTAGGGAAGTGCCAGGCGAATGACCAGAATGGGCCTGCTGAACAGGAATCGTCTGCCTCTATTTCCCTGCATTGCATTTTCCCTTTTTCCCCAAAATAAAATTTCCCGGCGGCTGAACATAACTTCCCGGCGGCCAAACATAACTTCCCAGCGACTGAACACAATTTCCCGGTGGCTGAACATAACTTTCTAGCGGCTGAACATAATTTCCTGGTGTCTGAACCTTTTCTGGCAGCCGCGACATTCTTTCCCAGCCATTGTGAACTTTTTCCGGCAGCGGCAACCTTTTTCTGCCGACCAAAAAATCCTTTTTCCGGCAGCCGCGACCTTTTCCCGACGACCAGAAAATTCTGTTTTCTGGTAGCCGTGAATCATTTCCTGGTGGCTGCAACATATTTTTCGGCAGCCGCAACCTTTTCCCGATGACTAGAAAATCTTTTTTCGGCAGCCGTGAATTATTTCCCGGCGGTTGCAACATATTTTCTGGCAGCCGTGAATTATTTCCCGGTGGCTGCAACATATTCGCCGGTGGCTATGACATGTTTTTCGAGGGTCGATGAGTTTTTCCCAAGCAGCCATGATTTTTTTCTGACACCGTGATCTTCTTTGATGGCTGTAACATCTTCTTAATTGGCCGCAATATCGTGTTGGGCAACTCCAATTCCGCTCTATTTGGCGGACATCTCCAGCATTACAGATTGTTTTTTTACTGCCAGCAGTGGTAACTCCTGCACTAATGAAAGAAAATTGCTTCCACTGTTAGATATGGCTCCGAGTTATCCCATGCGTGCCAGCCAATTTGGCACAATTTCGACCCTAGCGCGCGATGGTTCTTGTTTCATTGGCGGAAGGCATTATGGCATTATCTGCATCATTATGATCCAATTAATGACTATGCACAAGCTCGGATTTGCAGCGTCAACAATCGTACGATCCATCATTCTCCGCAGGCTATCCGACGCACAGTATCACGAGGTATGGCTTTGATTTTCACGTGATTAAGTGTTAATTTGATTTAATGATATCAGTCGTGCCTTTATACGTATTACCATTATGACTTAATTCATCCATTCCCTCGTACGACGTAAAAGCTCATAACCGCTACCTTCCCCAATTTGGCATAAAAATTTCGAACCTCCCTCTGTACCGAACTTTCCAAATTTGCCATCTTTTTACTCACATCTCTGCTCAGTGATCTGTGCATCCTCTGCTGTGTAACCTCCACTCTCGGACTCTAGAACTCTGCAGCCAGGGCTATGGGGATTCTAGCTCATCATGAACCTCTGAATACGCAGGAACTCAGAAACAATCCTGCAGTTTTTGCCATCTTTCAAGCCACTGGATGGATTGAATTTTTCGAGCGACTAGATGGATTTAACCAGGAAGAAGCTTTGCAATTTGCTTTACACCTCAAGGACACTCACTCTGAGGTATGGGGGCTGTGGATAGAAGTCTCCAAGGCCATTATATCCAAAGTTACTGCTCTTCCACAGGTGGGAAAGGCATGGTTTGAACGACGAGTCCCCACGACGATTGCACGGGAAGAATTTCTACGAGAGGGGGAGCAAGTTCAATCATCAACGAGAGGAATTGCACTGCACTCACTGTCGTGACCATGGGATCAGGTTGCTGTCTTTCTCAAGAAGTACATCACTTGCGAAGGTAGGTACCAAACTGTTTATAATTCTGAGCTACCTTTGCTTTCCCATCTCTGCCATGGCATCTTGTTGAATATTCCATATTATCTGTTCCATAACCTACGCCATATGGCAACGTTTGTCCAAACTGATAAACATCCACATGTTTCCCTAACCCACCATGGTCTTATAAAATTAATCATTTTAAGAACCCTGGCCCAGCACAATATCACCTGGGACCAATTCACAGCCCGCACTCAGGAACCTGCTCCTTTGCCGGGTGTCCCAGCTGAACAGGCACAACTTCAACAACATCAGGAGGACCAGAGTCCCTCCAATGTAGTTGGGGGGGGGGGGATGATATTGCACCAGAACAAGAATAGTATGGGACACAAGCAGAACCATTGGGGGAGAGTGTTGATAAAAATCTTGAGAAAAACACAGACAACAGGGCAGCTCTGCCATCAGAAGGAGAAATTGGAGCAGCATTGAATGCTGCGACAATTGAACCTGAGGATGGCAGAGCCCAAGCAAGTGAAGAACATATTGAACCGGTCACTATTGAATCCTCACCTGAGTGGGGAGGAGGAACCCTAATTGAAGAAGAACGGCCTGAGGAGCAAGAAAACATTCCTTTGACCTCAGCAGTGAATCTTGATAAGCCAGCTCCTCAAAAGAAAATGCCACAAAAGGGAAGAAAGAGACCAATTAATGAACTGAGCATAAATTCACCAATAAGAGTCAAAAGAACTAAATTAAATGCAGCAGCAGAGGTAGGCAGAAAAATATTGGCAACCCTGGAGGCACAGGTTGAGATCCCAATCCTTGTACCAAGGCCAATGGATACTCCACAAAGGCCAGTTGAGGAAGAACCCAGCATTGAAGGACTTTTGGAAGAAAACACAGTATTAAAGGAGGAAGTCCAAGTACTTCGGAGGGAAGTGGAGACATGGAAGGAAACCTATAGAAAACAATGTGAGAAGAAAATGTATACGTTGGTGGAGGCTGCAGACCAACTGGAGGGATCGGTCTCTATTGACCCTGACAAGGAGGATGAGCAAGTGATCTGCCCCAACTGTGGGGAAATTTTCAAAAAGAAAGGCCACGAGATCATAGTTCGCACAATGGAACAACCCACAATGGAAGAACCTGCAGAAGAAGAAGATGGTGCCACACAAGAACCAGCATCTTTGATCATCCTTGCTGAAGTTGCTACTAATCCTATGACAGAGGAGAAAGAGGATGGAATCAAGAACGATGATGGAGATAAGGATTGCACTGTGAACCTAGAATGCTCCTACGATATAGAGATGATAGAAGCTGAGCCACAAGGGCAAGACATTGATGAACCTGAACAGGGGACTGTAACACAGGAACCAAGAAACCTGGGGATACTTGTCCAGTCGGCTGAGGAAGGGGGAGAAGAATCTGGGATGGAGGACACTCTGGAACCTAAAGAAGAGCTTGGCACTGTGGCTTCAGAATGTCCCCATGATACAAATCTTAGAGAAGAATTGTAGCCATAGGAGGATGAAGAGGTAATACAGGATGTTGTAACACAAGAACCAACGTCCTTGGAAATTCCCAAGCTTCAATTAGAAGATGACCCAGGGATGGATATCATACCCAATACATGGTAGAGTGAGGATGAACAGACAATAGCCTCAGGTGACACTGAGATCCTTGAGGAAGAGCTATACGATGGGGAATATATCCAATCTCAGAGGCAGGGGAACGAAGGTGTTGCTGCTACACAAGAACCAGCAATGCAAGAAGAGAATCTAGAGGATGTTGCTGTTACACAAGAACCAACAACACAAATGTCAAATTCAGAAATACAGGAGGGAGACACTGTTACACAAGAACCAGTGTCCCTAGAAGAAATGGAGGTGGCTGCTGAGGAGAATTTGAAAGATGTTGCTATCACACAAGAACCAGCAAGACAAGAATCAAATCCAGAAATGCAGGTTGACTAGGGAGAAGACACTGTCACACAAGAACCAGTGTCTCAACAAGCCATAAATACAGCTGTGGAAGGTAACCCAGGAGATGTTGTTGCCACACAAGAACCAGCAACACAGGAATTAAGTTCAGAAATGCAGGTCGTCCAGGGAGAAGACACTGTCACACAAGAACCAGTGTCTCACCAAGCCATAAATACAGCTGTGGAAGGTAATCCGGGGGATGTTGCTGCCACACAAGAACCAGCAACTCTCATAGAAAATTTAGATATGCTGGAGGACACTGTCCCATAAGAACCAGTGCTTCTCCCTCTCACAAATTTTATTGATTTGGATTTAGAGCAGGAAGAGCATTATAAAAAGGAGATTTTAAACCTCATAGCAGAAGTCTCAGACCTGAGGATGGAAGTGGCCAAATGGAAGAATCAGGTGGAAGAAAACCAGAAAAAGATGATTGCTTTGAGTGAGCATAGAAGAATTATTAGAATACTGGAAGAACAGGGGGCCAAAGAACGTATGGCCCATAGAATTTAGATAGAGGAGTTGCAGAACAAGATAAGGGAATTGAAAAAGTTTCAATCTATGCAGAAAGAGAAGGAGCAGATGTATGCCCTATCTCGAGAACTCATGGGCACTAGGAAGCCCTCTTCCTCTTATCCAGTATTTCTCTTTGAGCAGTTTGTCTGGTTTAAATTAAAGGCTGTACAAGAGGGGAGGTCATTTGAAATCACAACCTCAGAAAAGTTTTTGGAGATATTCTTTGGAAGTAATTTTGAGGAGCAGAACTTACTGTGTGAGTTATACTTGCACGATATGGCTTGCCCTTTGGATCGCCACTCCAACCCTGTCCCATTTGCAGGGGATGTTCAGCTAAGAGCCTTTGCCTCTTTTGTGAGCAACCATGTTTAGTGGGAAAGGTCTTTTCAGACCTTTTCCCACAATGAAGCTCATACTAATTTATGGATTCGTAGTGAACCCCAGAACCCTGACATTCTCTTGGCTCTGTATAAAATTTTTCTTTCCAGTCCTTCCCAGGAACAACATATCATGAAACTGCAGGAAGAGGTAATCTCCACTTGTACCAAATCCATTTCCAGGCAGCAGCAGGTTGCATTAGAAGGCAGCAAGCACAGATGGCAGGCTACCTCCTCTGCACTTAGAAGCCGGGATCCCTACTGCTTTAAGAATTTTAAACATGCACTCTCTAGAGTCAAGGGCTACGTAGGAAGTATGAAGGAATGTGGATTCAACTGGCTAGGCTTGAAGTTTAAATTTCCTCTTATTTGGTGGCCAACAAAACCATATAACGTGGATTTTTCCTTGACTAGGGCAGAGGAGCAGAGATGTTGGAAGTATTGGGTTATTCACAGAGGATTTTTGAAGACATATGAGGAACCTGAGTTTCCCTACAATTTTTCCTCCCTCCATGAACAGAGCTCAATGCAGGACTCAGACTCCGAGTGATGCAGGTTGTTGCATGAGGACATGCAACAGGGTAGTTGGGGGGAGATGTTGAGTCCAAAATTGGTCCCTTTTTAACCATCCTTAATCACCTTTTCTTCCCTTGTTTTACATCAATCAGCATGCCAATCAGATCTATTTTCCTCACTTTATTCCCTAAATTGTCAAGGTAAGACTGATTATTGTTTTATCTTATTAATGCTTATTATTGTGACAATTAAGGCTGTGTATCTCTCGGAATTGTGCTAATATGTTGTGATTTATGAAGATGGCATGATATGAGTAGAATGCAGGGGAATGGAGCTGAACAAGTCTTGAGACAAGGGGCGCTCGTGATTCAAAGGGATCCTCGACCTGTCCATCATCTATTGAGGCACGTGGTTTTCATGTAATATTCCAGACAGAGCCGATCAGAGTTGCCGTAACAGAATGTGCTACGATTGGGGGATCTTCAGTATAGCTGCTCGAATATCATGGCGATCTGAGAAGATCGCCACTTCTGGGCCAGTCAACAGCCTTCTCGCATTTTCTATAATTGTATCATGCCACGTCTTGTAACAACTAGTGTTATTCAGGGTGCCTGAAGATCAGAGATCTTCATGGCTTCCCTTTGTAATAGGATTGGATGTTATCTTTTGTATGTATAAATGTGGGAGACTGTCTCGACCCAGGGCTTTGGAAAATAGATAATTCATTCCTTGTATTGACAGTGGAGCAATCTGTAATCATTTCTTCATTTAATAAAAAGAGTTACCTCTGATTTAAGGGAGCTGTACATTGTTCATCCAACGTCTCTGTGTGAAGGCTGGGCCCGCCTTCCACAGATATTGCTGAGTTAAGGTAGGATTTCTACATTTACTGTCGTGTGATGTTTTACTGATTATATTGTCTATGTGCGTAGCAGTAGTATGAGTGGATTTGCAGTATTATATTTTCCTAGAATTGATAATTGGTACAGAGTAACAGTCGACTGAGTAGATAAGATGTTTTTATGCAATTTATATAATAGCTGTACACAGCTCTGTTCATCTCACAGCTTCAGATCTTCATCCCACAAATCCTTGCAATTAGTTTACTGCTTTAATTGTTGATCTTGATTCCTGTAATTCAATTTCTTAGAAGTAGCTGTACTCAATCTTCTGCAATTGAATTTCTAGATTACAGCCGGTTTATGTTTATGGATTTCAAGAGTGGTTAGATTGAATAGGTGAATTACTTGTTTCTAGATATGAATAGGATTTCCTTTTTATTTGCGATTATTAATGAATCTGATTTCATTTCCTGTTGATGCATGATAGGAAGAAGTTGAATTTGTAGAATTTAGAAGATTGGTGGGATTACATGAGTCCTGAGGGATGAACATGGTTGTTAAAGGGTAACATGTTTGATTGCAATAATATGGTGTTTAAGCATAGATTGTGCATTTATCCTTTGAAATAAAAGACTTTCTCGAGTTGAAAATAAATCTCGTATGCTTTGCGTGTTGATAATAATTTATCCGCATTTAGAGTGCTCGACAGTTATGAGGGGGTGTTTGTAACCTACCTAGAACTGAAAAGCATTCTATTTTGAGGAAAATACTAATTTAAAAGTTATTGTAAAGTTTTATGTTGATGATCAAGGATGGTCAAGGATGATTGTAATTGAATATTGTATTTATTTAAATAATTAAAAGAGGAGACACCTATCCAAATAAGACTATTGAAGAGTGTTCACTAACCCAATAGGAGGAATGATCTAATGTAGAAAGCCAAATGACAAGTGGTAGCAATAGAATTCACTTTCTAACTATTGCAGGAGGCAACATCCCTAAAATTGTGGTCATGTTCCTTGGAAAGAGGAACTAAGAAGGTGCCTCATTTAATTGCAGAACTGATCCAAAGACCTAGGCAATGTTATATATACCATTGAATGAGTAGGAGGCTCACTACATTCTATTCCAACTAATTAGAGACTTGTGAATTTTCTAAAAACTAAAAGGTTAGGCACACAAGAGGAATTCAATGAGGGGATAACTAGAGTGAATTGATGAGAGTTTATGGCTCCAAGTGTGACTGCTAAGTTACAGAGAGTACTGTATAGGCTTCTACACATCATCTGCATCTTGTTGTTTCAGTGAATTGGATTGGGGGTCCTAAAGCAAGTAATATTGGCTTCTTTTAGGAGACGGTTGGGAGGAACAGTATTCTTTGGGTGGTTGTCCCCTTCGATAGTTAACAAGTTCTAAGATGTTTTGGTTATTAACCTTGAATTTATTTCATGTTTATATCTTTAGGATTTATAAATGTTAGATTTTTTTCAATACTGTTACCTACTCTATAATAAGTAGGAAAACTATTCCTAACTTCCTATCAATCTTATCAGTAAATGAATGTTAGTGTTTAACCAGAATTTCTATGGTAAAAATTAGTAGGCTATCTTACATTTCTTACCTAGAAATGGTATTGTATTTTCATATATAGTTTTATAATAGTACTATATGGATATTGAATAATTAGTATTACTGTAGTTCTTATTTATACCCTTGCAGAAATAACTGTAGGTTCTAGAATTACAAATAAGTTGCAGAAAAAAATAGGTTGCAGAAATGCTTTTAGGTTACATAATAACTAATAGGATACTGCTAAGTTACATAATAATTAAAAATTTAAAAGCAATGCTATTACCAGTAACTAAACAATGAGCTACAGTTACAGTCAGGATTTGCTCCATTTCAATACAGAAATCCCACTTTCAACAAACCCTATTCTAAAAGCACAATGGAAACTAGCCAGAGTTCAAAACTCATAAGAATATTAATAACTTGCTCATTATAACATTTTTCGTACTTTCAGCCGAAAATCTTACTTTCCTTTCATCAACTAACATTTTAGGCTAAGTCTTAAAATTAACAAAATAGTTAACCAATTTATTAATTACACTTCTTCTTTAAGGATTTATTTCAGGTTGAGAGTTCAAAGCCCATGGAGCTATCATTCTTTCCAAGAAATTTGATATACGAAACTTTGTGTACACATTACTAAACAACATATATGTATTTTCAATGCAATAATAATAACCCGCATATATTTTTACATGGAGAAATTTTAAAACTCGAAACCCAAGATTAAATAATTCTTTGAACACCAAGTATTCCTGCGTTATTGACCAAACATACCGAGTATTTGGTGATATACAGTCACAGAATAAACTAAGAGATTTAATGAAGAAGCAAAAAACCGATAGCAATGAAACGTAACATATCAGTACTCATTTTCTAAACATTATGACAGAGTTACCCTCAACGTCTTCGAAGGGATTTTAAATAAATTATTCCACCTTCAATATAAAAGATATTGTATATATAGAACATTACTAAAAGTTAAAAATGGTTTAAATAATTTAAATAAACCTCACGCAGAGTAGTATCGAGAGATCCCAAACATTTTCATAGAACTGTAAATATTTACAATATATTCTTCTTTATTCACAAACAACCATGGTACAACTTCTTACAAAAATCATGGTCTGAAATCTAAAAGGGGTTCAAAATATTAACTATGTACTAACTTTATTTCAGCCTATAGGCTTTTACAAGCATTGTTCATTGATGCCAACACTTAAGAAATTTTACCATCAACAAAGGAGTTTTGTAAACTCCCAAAACGAAGCCAGACCTTTAAGAAGCCCTATGTTCCAGCATTGATTTTCTTTATCACACCACTAGAACGTCAAGAGATCATAGGTTCCAAGGTTCATGGGTCTTACCAGAACCTTGCCGATGCCGATAGCCATAACCAAGATCTGTTAACCAAGCTTCATCATTTGGCCAACAGTGAAACCCTCCCTGCCAGTCAACAACAAAATAAGTTAAAAATCATATTTTATGATTTATAAACTTTCACAACAACCGGAAAAATTTTGCTGCAAAATAAAAACATAACTCTGCAAGCAATTTCTCTGTAAAGGTCCAAGGCATGATTTAGAGACCATGAGGATGGTTTTGTTTTGTGCACAGTGGTGAATGGAGAAATGAATGATGGAGGGTCCAAGAGCCTTTGGATCTCCCTACAATCCAACAAATGCAAATGGTTAATGCCAAGAACCCTTGGTTTTGTACATTAGTGTTTAAACCTGTTGAGGCCTGGAAATTCGCAGGCAACAACAGTAAGGGATTGTTCCCAGTCAATGTTCCCAACTAGCCCATGACTATTTGGTGTAGGGAATCCATCTGTTTTGCAGTCCAGCTGCCGTAGGTCAAGTAACAAAAATAAAAGGTTTTACCGGTTGCGGTCCGGTCCATCGTATAAATTTTTGTATTATTGACTTTAAGTATGATATGCAAGTGCATATCTAAAATGAAAATTGATTGAGCATGCAAGGAGTGTTCAGAATGTGATGCACAGGTTCTTACCTCTTGTCTTAGGCTCTCTTGCATCTAAATCACACACACAGCGAGAAATTAAAACTAACTACCTGACCTATCCCTAGGGAGCAAAATATTAATTCATGAGTAATGCAATACTATTCACATGTTAAGGTAAATCAAAGGTAGCTATTCTTAGAACCAAACACACAAACATGAATAAAGATATACATGACAAGATAGCTCATCATCAGTTAAAAGCTCCATTACTCATAGTGGAAATTATCATAGAATATACCAAAGAACATTCGGACAAGAACATAGGTTCAGAAAGTTAAAACATTCTCACAGTTAATGAAACACAGTAAAAAATGAAATAGTCCCCCTTCAACATTGTTCATTTAATCCCATTTGAACATTCCACACAGCACCTTCTCCAACAAGCAAAATTTTCAATTTCTTATTGTAAAACGAAGTAGTTCCTCTTACAAACAATAGCTCACAAGTTTTTCCAGGGAAAAAGCCCCTCTTTTCCTCTAAATTTCCTATCTTTATACAAAGACCAAAAAACCTTTGGGTTGCCCCAACCCTTGACCTTCCGGCTTCCCAACCATTTTAATCTCATAGTTTTGTCAGTTTGCGAGTGCTCATGATTTAAGAAATGCGTTACATTTCGGATTTTAGTATTACGAGTACTTCATATAGTGGGACCATCTCAATAACTGCCTTTTCCAGAACCGGGCCTCTATTGTTATTGATTCCGCTTTGTCTTTTATTGATCTCGGAATGTATCTGCCTATCACTTTTCAACCAACTTTCCTCAGCTTTATCCTTTAGTTATGTCTTCTTGCAGCAGCGATCTAAAGAATCTTTTGAGTCCGTCTGCAATCAAAACAAAAATTCATCATTAATACGGACTGCATATTTTCAATACTTAAACCACACTAACAATAAAATTGATTATCAATATGAGGCCCTGTACTACGCTCTTGTCGCGAAAATATTAACAAGAATCGGAAAACAACGCCACCCGAAAACGGTGGGAAACAACCTTATCGACGTCTTGAAACACTGGGACATTGGCCGGACAGACTTACTTACAGCCACAATGGTGGGTTTCAGATGGACAATGAGTTCTGTAGGACCGTTAAGTCTATCGGAGTTGGAAGAACTAAAATCCAAAGCATCAAATGGTAAAGTTTCATGTCGACGAATGGAATGACATCAACGTCAGGAGGTTAGTGAATTATGCAACCACGATAGCAGAAGATGAAAAGAATACGGGCCCTGCGGTCAAAAGATGAAACGGTGAAACCTAAACAAAGCATCAGAGAGCGGGGAAATTATATGGTGGACACTTAGCTCACTCGGGAGCCGTAATGGTAAAAAGAAAATAGACTACAACCTTCGATCAGAATCATAAGCTTTTGGATATGGTGCAAAAACATTACGCAAATGTTAAGTGTTCGAAAAACCTCAGGTCATGCATTGGACCAAAAAGTTTGTCTTGCCTCCAAAACAACGGCTTCACAAAAATCAAACAACCCCGACTCAACTTCGACCAACCTCCAATAATGCAAACAAGTCAAAAAAATAACAACACGACATCGGAGAAGTCAAGACTATCTTGCGGAACACTCATCGTTCAGCTTCCGCAACGGACGCTCCATAAGGAAATATGGTTCCGATACATTGCTTAAATGGACTTCGAAATAGTGTCTAGAATGAGAAATAGGATTCCAAGAACAAAGAAAGAAATTGCAGATCAAAGGGCAAAACCCAAATTCTAAATTCCACAACCCAAAGCAGTTTCAGACATAAGCAATTTTCCGAAAAGCATGAAGAGAGTTAACCTCAAAATAGTCCAAACTTGTAGCGAAAGGAAAACAAAAATAGAGTTCATGGATCCAAATGATTCTAGGCAAGACAAAAATTAACAGGGGGGGTCCAAAATTTCAAAAATTTGGGGAAACAGTTGCAGCTGCAACAATTGGCGACTACTTGGTGAACCTAGATCTCTAGACAATTTATTTCTTGAGTAACAGACTATTTAACAACAAACGAACATGTTGAATTCTTCCAGATATCTGGTTTTATCAAATGGAAAATATATGTGCTTTTAATCATTGATGATAGTCCAATTTAGGAGAATGGAAACCAAGATTTCCAAGTCAAGATAACTCTTTTGAGGCCAGGAAAATGAGTTTCATTTGTTACCTCTGTCTTTAGGTAGCTACCAACTTGGACACCATAGGATTGTGACATATGGTAAACAGAAATATTCATTTGTTCATCATTCCCATGCCATTTTGCACTTTTTGTGATTTTTTTGGACCTTTTTCCATTGCATATGAGTCCTCCTGCATGCCTTTCTTTCTGAATTTTCATTCAGGATCCTCAATCCATAGTGTCCTTTTGTGTGAGAGATGTATTCAACTTTCAGCTCACGGACAGAGAGGAACTTTTGGCAATTTAGTAATTATATGGTTTAGTATTTTGTTTTGATACATATTGCTTTCATAGGAGCTTTTGACTTTTATCTGCCTTTTGGCATTCAATTCTTGGCATGGGATCATTTATATATAATATACTGTTTACCTTGCTTCCTTTCCATGGGCCCTTTGCTGTCACTCCCTAGGACATTTTGAAAATGTGAAATGGACGGAGCCACAAAATAGTATTCCAGACCTCTTGATCCTGGTTTATTTTACAAGGATTAAGTAGGACTTCAATGTGTTCATAGCCATTCGGGAAAACTGCTAAAATAGAAGAAATTATTTCAGATAAAACAATAATACACAGTCTTACACTCAAGAACTTTAATCATTCTAGAATTCTAATGTTCTCTAGGCAACCAAGAGTTTTCCTCCTTTTATTGAAATCAGTCAAAATCTAAACTAAAACAAAACATAAATAAAATAAATCAAAATAAACAATCAAGTCAATTTATTTATATACAAGATAAAAGAAAAAAAACAAAACTCAAGAAAACTAAGGTTTGAGAACTAAACCATTTACTGGTAAGTTCTCTTCCCACCCTTCTAAATCTTGCAATCTATAGGTTGAGGGGCCAATCCTTGCCGCAATCTGGAAAAGACCTACCCACAACTGTTGAAATTTCGTGTGTTTTCCGTTCTCATCATGGGGGTGGTCCCACTTGAGAACCAAATCTCCCACCTTGAATTATTTTGTTCCAGCCTTGTGTTTATCAAACCATCTCTTTACTACCTCTTGCTGTTGTTTAAAGCGTTCTCGGGCCTTAGATCGAGACTCTTCTGCCTTCAGGAGATAATATATCCTCATTTGCAAGACTTCATTATCTGATCCTCTGGATTCTTGAGCGATTATGGAAGAGGGTAACATGATATTGGGGGATAGAATGGCCTCTTTCCCATAAAAAAGGGTATACGAGGACACACCTAATGAATTCTTGGGGGCGACCCTATCAGCCCAAAGAGCATTTGGTAACGTTGAGTACCAACTCCTGTGATTTGCTATCACTATCTTTTTTAAAATCCTAATCAGATTCTTGTTTGTGGATTCAGCTAAACCATTTCCTTGTGGATAGTTATTAGTAGAGTAATGCAACTTAATTCATTTCTCATGAGCAAATGCAATTAATATAATTGAGGAAAAGTAAGTAGCATTATCGAAAACTAAAGAAATTAGAACTCGAAACCTGGTCATAATATGGTCTTGCAAAAAGTCCATGACTGCATATTCATTTACTTTATGCAATGGAATGGCTTCGACCCACCGAGTTAAGTAGTCGGTTGCTATCAGAATATACTTGTGTTGTAGAGAAGAATTTGGCTTTATCTCCCTAATGATATCCAACCCCCATCGCTCAAAAGGTTCTGTTATCATCACAGGCTTTAACGGTCTTGCTACTTCAGCTTGTCTTCCACCACACCTTTGACAAATGTCGCACTTTCTGACATGGGCGTGTGCATCTTTGAACAGTGTGGGACATTAGTATCCGGCTCTGAGAATTTTATGAGCTGTAGTATCTCTAAAAAAATGTCCTCCAGTAGGCCCATCATGTAAATCTATCATTACCTTCTTTGCATCTTCTTTCTCTAAGCATCTAAGACGAACTCCATCATAATTCTTCCTGAATGATATTCCTTCACTAATTTGATATGAGGCTGATTTAAGATGTAGTGCTCTTCTTTGCTTAGAATTCCAATGTTCTAGTAACAATCCTACTTGAAGGTAATGCACAAGGTCTTGATACCAAGAGTCTGGAGCTATGAAAAGAGGACATACATCCATCAAATGTAACTCAGCTTCATCTTCCTAGTCACGTTCTTAATTGTCTTTACTTTTAGTCATCAGTTTGCATAATCCTTGCCCTTTGACTATGGAGGCTGGATTGAATTCAGGGTCATACTCCTATAGAGCTGTTACCTAGTTTCCTCTCCTTTCTCCTAGCTCCTTTTGTATGAAAAGAGACCTCACAGCTGGGTGTGGAAATGTTACCTTTGTCCGGTTCTTTAGTATATATGGTCTGAATTGTTTCATCGCTTTGAACAGTGCGTAAGCTTGTTTATCCACAGTAGGGTAATTCAATTTGGCCCCTTGCAGACCAGTTCTTGTAAATGATATGGGGAACTCATCTCCCCCATCTTCTTTCCAGGTCAGCACAGCTGCTAGTGAATCATCAGAGGCAAAAGTGTACATAATAAAATCTGTATCAAAATCTGGACTTTTGAGGGAGGGTGTGTACGCAACAGCTGTTTTAATCTTACTGAATGCGTTCTTCTATACATTAGTCCATTTGAATTGTACACTTTGCTTTACCATTTGCTGCAAAGGTTTAACAATTTGAGCAAAATCTGGCACAAACCTTCGCACGAAGTTTATTGTCCCCATAAATGATTGCATGCCCTTTTTATTATGGGGCAAGGGAATCTGTTTAATGGCTTTGATCCTTTCTAGGTCTATGGAGATCCCCTTCTTAGACACCACGTGACCCAACAACTTACCTTCTGTAACAGAAAACATGCACTTCTTGGGGTTTAGTGAGATACCATATTTTTGGCAGCATTCAAAAATATGCTTTAGATGAAATGTGTGTTGCTCTCTTTTCTTTGAGAATATCGTGATGTCATTGAGGTATACTACAGCACTGAAGCCAATCAGACCACGAAAATCTATGTCCATGGCCCTCTGGAAGGTAGCTCCAGCGTTTATGAGTCCAAAGGGCATCCTTTTGTAAGCAAAAGTTCCCCACCTAGTCCTGAATGTCGTTTTTAGTCTGTCTTATTCAGCTACTAATACTTGATTGTAGCCTGAGAATCCATCTAATAAAGAGAATAGTTCAGAACCTAAAACCATTTGCAATATTTTCTCCATGGGTGAAATAGGATAATTGTCTTTATCTGAAGCATGATTTAAGTTTCTAAAACCCACACATAACCTGATTTCTCCAGATTTATTCCTCACTGGTACCAGATTTGAAACCCAATCTGAGTGTCTAACCTTAAAAATAATTCTAGCATCCAATAGTTTCTTAACTTCACTCTGGATTAGAGGTTCTAATTTTGGATGCATTTTCCTTAAAGGCTGCTGATAAGGTTTGATTCTAGATTTGATGGGGATAACATGCTGGATAATATTGGTGTCATATGTCTTCAGATATTCATACGTCCAGGCAAAAACATCTTTGTATTGCTTGAAAAGAACGACGAGCTTATCCCTTTCAGTTGGGGAGTAGCATCTTCCCAGATTCACATATTTAGGCTCCATCTCAGTCCCCAAATTAATCAACTCAAACTGTAGAGCTGAGCTATGAGTCTTCACATTGTTGGTCTTCTAAATTTCTCATTTAAATCAAACATCCATTCTAAAGTCCTGACTCCCTTAGGAATGAAATTATCGAATTTCAGCTCGGCCTGATGTTCTTCATCATCAATAATCTCCCCTTTGAATGCCTTGTCATTCGTTAAGCATTCTATAATTTTCTGATCATCATCAAACACTCATAGATTGGTAATCATATCTAGAACCGAGGGCCTAAAAAGCAATTCAACAGAGCACCGATTATTAGAGGACACAAGCCTCGCAGCTGAGGTGGCCAACAAGTTAGCTGCTACATTCTTAAGTCTTGGAATCGATACAATGTTAAATGCATTAAAAAATTTAAGTAAATCCCAAACCTCATTCTGATAAGCTTTTGAATGAGGAGAAATGCAATGTATTTGATTCTGGATTTGTTTTACAATTATTTCAGAATCTCCAAACAATTTCAGATTATTTGCCTTTAATTCAATTGATTTCCTTAATCCTTGAACCAATGCTTCATATTCAGCTGTGTTATTGGTACATTCAAACTCCAACCTACATGAAAGAAAATGTATTTTTTTCATAGGGTCAATCAGGACATAGTCGGCTCCGGACCCCTCTAAAGTTTTAGAACCATCAAAGAAAAGCGTCCAAAAATCGCTAACCGCTACTGTGCAAGAATTAACATCTACATCTACAGCTAACTATACTATTTTACAATCCATTTCATCAGCATGTGAAAACCAAAGGAGATTAGGCTGAGCATCCGATGTGTCGCTGGCTTCTTCCACTTGATAGTTTCCTGGTTCTAGCTCAATAAAGTAGTTTCCCAAAACAGAATCCACTGGTTCATTTTTTTCTTCGAACTGAGTAACATTGTGTTTCGTGTGGGGCTCCCTCAACACTTTAATTTGATTTGGGCTTCCTTTATATGGAAGCCATAGATGCGACCAGTCTGAGGAAAAATATCCATTCAGCTTAGGAGACCAATCTCGGCTCAAAACAAGTCCATAAGCTTCTGTTATGTTAGCCACCACAATATCGATGACTTGACACACCTTATCATTTGAAGATAAGCAAACGAGAACATCCTCCATTTCTCCAATTACCTTCATATTCCTTTTATCCAACTGAACAACCCTTCAGGTAGATGGTTTAGGTTGTCCATTTATCTTTTTGCATACCAACAGTGGCATGACATTGACTGATGCCCTTGAGTCTACTAGGTAGTTATGCATGCTATGGTTGAAAATTTCAACAGTAAGGAGGAAAGGTGGATTCTTTCTTTTAGGCTTACCTCCCATACTTGCTTCACCAATTTCTTCTTCTTGGGGCTAATTGTCAGTGGGCAGCCTCTCCTTTGATGCTTCAAGTGCTTTCAATAGCTTTTCTTTTTGTTGTAGCACATTGCACATTTCAAATAATGAGATGTTTGCCCTCACCTTCTTGATATCCTCCACAATGTCATACTCCATCTTATGTTCTATGAGATTTGATCTAACATTATTTTCTTCGTTGGTCTTAGTAGGCATGTGAATCTGTCCATGATTTTGACTGGTGATGGTAAACTCCGGAATTTTATTTGCTGAGGAGCTATTTTGAAATTTCTTAACATTCTTTTGTAGTCTTTTGATCTTCGAGAGAATAAGACTATTTTCCTTAATCAACCCCTGGCTTCTTGTCGTTACATTTGTTTCCAGGAGGCCCTCGTGTCTCAGATTTTTTCTTCCTCAACATCAAAAAACGATACACAGTCCCATAAAACCATAGCTTCGTCCTCTTGTTTTTCTGTTGATTTATTATTGTCTTTCCCTTCTTCATCATTGTCTTTAGTTAATTTGGAATCCAGAAGCTGATTCATAACCAACATCATTGAGTTTATCCATTGAGGACAACTCTTTTCAGAATGAGGTTGTTGGTGGAAAGTGCAAAATTTATCCATTCCTACCTCCATTAAGTTCATAGATGTAGGGTTGTGCAGAGGGGGTTGGGATTTATTGTTATCTTCCCTTTTCTTGTAATAGAGATTGTAGAACTTTTGGGCTTCCTTTTCCTTTTCCAAGTCTATGATTCTGTTAGAAAGCTTCTGCATCATCTTTTCCGTTCCTTCGAAATTTGGAGATTGCTCCTCTTTAGGCTTAGTAAACAACAAATATTTCCTCCCGGAATTTTTTCTCCCGACCGTTCAGGATAATCTTCGATACTTTCCCTTTCAGCCTCTACTTTTTATGCTTCCTCATAAGTCTTAGCTAGCGTAGGTTTGGACTTCATTTTGGCAAACATGGCCAACTCGGGTGCTAGAGCTGAGGTATGATATTCAATCAGGACTTTATCCAAGGGTTTGTCAGCTTCAGAAAAATTCTTAAGATAGACTGCGAATCTTTGGGTAAAACTATGCACCTTCTCTTTTCTTTCTTTCTTTAAGGTGCATAGTCCTTTCATAAGAGCTACATGAGTTTTTTGGATTGCATATTTACTTCTAAAAATCCTCTCAAAGGTATCCTGATTAGGGATAGAATTGGTAGGAAAACCAAAATACCATGATGCTGCTGCTCCTTTAAGGGTGTGTGGAAAAAGTCTACAAACCACATCCTCATATTCCCCAACCCTTAATCCTTCTATTGCTAGATAGAAACTCTGCAAGTGGTGATCTACTAACATCTTCTTGTTTGGATCAAACTTGGGAAGCATATTTTCAAAAAATTGAGGTAAATCATGCAAAGGAGGTGTTAGGTTTAAAGGTGATCTGGCTTTCTAGGCGGGTGGTGGATTTGGTGGGTTGGGTGGCTGATTTGCGTTCACGCCTGCCATGAGTCTGGGTGGAGAGTGAGGTGGTGAATGAATAGGAGAACTGTAAGGAGTATCTGGGCCTACTTGATTCAAAGGCTGTACAACTTCCTGCAGGGCTGTCTCTACAAGTTCTTCGAAACCTCCAACCAACACTGAGTCTTCCAATATAGGATGATATTTCCTTTTATATTCTCTTCTGGGCAATTCAAGAATAATCGGTAATCCTCCAATATTCTTCACGTATTCCCTAGTGTGTCTTCTCAGATCATTAACAACTTCATTTTCCACATAATACAAATGTTCTCTACCTTTCTCTTTAAGAATTGGATTAGGAAACAAACTACCTTTCGAATTGTCACTAGTGGAATAATCTTGGGAAAACATGTTTCCTCAGCCAGCCATTCATTGGAAGCCCTCCTTCTAGCACCAGTTACTGTTGAGGCCTGGAAATTCACAGGCAACAATAACAAGGGATTCTCCCTAGTCAACATTCCCAACTAGCCCGTGACTGTTTGGTGTAGGGAATCCATCCGGTTTGTGGTCCAGCTACCATAGGTCAAGTAACAAAAAAAAAAGGTTTTACTGGTTGCGGCCCGATCCACCGTATATATTTTTGTATTTTTGACTTTAAGTATGATATGCAAGTGCCTAACTAAAATAAAAATTGATTGAGCATGCAAGAAGTGTTCACAATGTGATGTGCAGGTTCTTACCTCTCGTCTTAAGCTCTCTTACATATAAATCACACACACAACGAGAAATTAAAACTAACTACCTGACCTATCCCTAGGGAGTAAAATATTAATTCATGAGTAATGTAATACTGTTCACATGTTAAGGTAAATCATAGGTAGCTGTTGTTAGAACTAAACACACAAACATGAATAAAGATATACATGACAAGATAGCTCATCAACAGTTAAAACCTCCATTACTCATAGTGGAAATTATCACAGAATATGCCAGAGAACATTAAGACAAGAACATAGGTTCAGAAAGTTAGAACACTCTCACAGTTAATGAAACACAGTAAAAAACGAAATAGTTCCCCTTCAACATTGTTCATTTTATCTCATTTGAACATTCCACATAGCACCTTCTCCAACAGGAAAAATTTGCAATTTCTTATTGTAAAATGAAGTAGCTCCTCTTACAAACAATAGATCACAAGTTTTTCCAAGGAAAAAGCCCCTCTTTTCCTTTAACTTTCCTATATTTATACAAAGACCCCAAAACCTTTGGGTTGCCTCGTCCCTTGACCTTCCGGCTTCCCGACCATTTTAATCTCATAGTTTTGTCAGTTTGCGAGTGCTCATGATTTAAGCAATGCATTACATTTCATATTTTAGTCTTACGAGTACTTCATATAGTGGGACCGGCTCAGTAACTATCTTTTCTGGAACCGGGCCTCTATTGCTATTAATTCCATTTTGTCTTTTATTGATCTCAGAATGTATCTGCCTATCACTTTTCATCCAACTTTCCTCAGCTTTATCCTTCAGCTATGTCTTCTTGCAGCAGCGATCTGCATAATCTTCAGAGTCTATCTGCAATCAAAACAAAAATTCATCATTAATATAGACTACATAGGAAAGTTAAAGGAAAAGATTTTGACTCTCATCAACAGTTAAATATTTTGACTCTCATGCCACATAGATTCTGACTCTCACTCATTGATTCCCTCTAGTTATGTACACTTCCAGATCTAGCAGAGCATCAATTGTGATGATATTGCATTCCACGACAATGCCATTGTTTCTATGTATCAGTTCTTCAGATCATCATTGTATTCATCCTCCCATTGCCAACATTATGTATCATCATTTGTATATGTATTGATAGGCTCCCATGTTTTGATCCTTGATCCCATTATTTATTCTTTTGACATTGTTATGAACATGGGTATTCCCACCTAATCCATATGCATGTCACACATTATATGTATCTCATCCATTTTTTAGAACCAATAAAAAACAAAAAGAGACCATAGTTTGAATGAGGAAGCTCCACTTCTCTGCAGGTCTCTCCAGACTCTCCATTGCTGTCACCATTATTGCCATGATCCTGTGATGTCTATCGGCCATACATTGAGCTCCTTCTCTCACACATCATGGGACAATCTATTAACACTAAAAAGTGTTCACCTATCTCTCCATGGTCTAAGTCATATACATACATCATATTCCCACCATATTTCCATTACTTTTGACCTTCACAATTGTATTTCCACAAAAAATGGTCTAAAACACCATTATTCCTTCCCATAAATGTAGGGATAGTGAGAATTAATTATGGTTTATCCCCAATTTCTCCCAAAAAGGGTCAAAACCCCTAAAAACTGAGAAAGGGTCAAAATACCATAGATAAATATCATGGGTTAAAAAACCCCTAAGACCATACTATAAATACATTGTGAAGGGCTCTCCCAAAAGACCTTTTCATTCATTTGTGGTTACGTTGTGCCATTTTGCTCTCAAACATACCACATACTTTCATGCCATTATTCTCGTCTCCACGCCATTTCCCACAGTGTACGTTGAGAGCTATCTGTACCCACTTTGGATCCATCCCCTATTTGACAACTGTCCATGGAGAAGAGTAAAAAACCAACCCGTGGAGTTGTGGAACCACTTCCATTGACGGCTACGGTGGCCCATCTTGCAGGAAAAAAGTATTTTGTGTTTATTTTATGCAGTAGTTAGTTTATATATGAAAAAATCCATTAAAAATATTTGTTATTGTTGTTGCTATATTTGTCTAGATTTTTTATTCCATTAAACTCTACCTTATTATCTCATTGATCTAAGGTTGGTGCATCTACACGTAATAGGGTAGAAATACCCATTACAACAACATAGATTAAACAAGGAACCCGACAATCATAGAGATCCCAGACCTCACTGCCAGACAAAACAAATTCCAAGAAATATTGTAAATGTAATTGGTAAAGTAAAAATCCTCACAACAGTCTGAAAATTGGTAAAGTATAGGCCAGTTGTTTCCCACCACAAACCTCAGGATAATCAATGTAAATGATGGGTATCAAAACCTTTTCAAGGCTAGGTTTATTTTGTTTATAATTCAAAATGTTAGAGTAAGGTTAGAACTTTTTCTATCTCTTAGAGTAAGCTTAGAAGTAGTAAGGTTAGAACTAGCTCTTAGTTCATGCAATGACCAACATACAACCAGTGCTTAGAAGACTTGCAATTGAATGGAAATGAAGTTAGTGTAATTCTAAGTAAGTCGCTAGTTTAACGCCTATGTCATATCCATAGAAAAATAAAGAGACATGTACCATGAATAATATCATATTACCCATGAACTATACCTTAAAGATGAAGAGCTGAGATTTTAAGTCACCTTGGTCTTAGAGAGGATATTTTACTTAGTAAACATTTAATGTGTGTGTGTGTGTGTGTGTGTGTATTTGTTGTTTGTGTTATTTAGGTTTATTTCAAATGGTATCAGAACGTGGTTGTAATGCTCGGAGGTTATTTAATTAATTATGGATTTTCATAAATTAACAAAATAAGTAGTTTTTCTTCACAGAGAATCACCAATGGCTAAATGAGAGCAAATCATGGAAGAACAACCAGTACCCTAGGGAATAAAGGTACTAGTAAATGCAAGTTTATACATCGAATTGGAGGCAAAACTTAATGCCAAAATACAATTAGAAATGTTAGAAACTATGAGAAATTTGAAGGCTGACTTAGATAGCCTTAAGGTGGATAATGTTAAACTAATGAATGCCAAATCGTGGCCAAATCAAACCAAGAATATATCAATGGATTAATTTTAAAAATTTTAACATACCAAGCACCATAGAAAAATAATGGTCAGAACACTTGTAGTACACGGAAGAAAATAAAGGAAAATACAAAGAGCTGCGGTAGTGAAGAAACCACCAACAATATCTGAATGATATCCATAGAATTAAAGAAACACGATGAAATAAAATATAAGAAACAAAAATGAATATCTATGGAACTATAGGGGGAATTTAAGAAATTAAAACCTCCAATGTTTGATGGGGAATCTGAAGAGGTTGCAAAGGCTTGGTTATTAAATATTAAGCGATATTTTCAAGTATATAGTTATGATGATAACTTGAGGGTGCGTTTGGTTATTTTCCAATTGAGCGGGAAAGCTACCCTGTGGTGTCGGGAAGCGAAAAGCGTAAATAACATATGCAACAAAGAGTTAAGTTAGAAGTTTTTAAGAAACTATTTAAAAATAAATACATGTCAGAACAATATTATAGTGAAAAAGCCAAAGAATTTAATGACCTGCGGTTGGGACAATTAACTATGGAGGATTTCATAACAAAATTTGTCAATCTAAAATGTTATGTACCATACTCAAAGTATGAAAAAGAAAAAGTATATTGGTTCATCGATTGCCTAACTCTATCTTATAAGGATAAAATTGAATTTTATATGCCCAAGACCATGGATGAAGCAATCAGGAAGGATAAATTTTCTACCTTTTATTTAAACAAATATTTGAACTAAGTAGGACTTGGAAAAACAAAAATAAAAAAAATAGGGATCAGCATAAGAAGGGATTTAAACCTTCCCCTTTTAGGAAAGGAACCAGGAGTTATTCAGATAACAATTATAACAGGTTAGATTCAAACATAAACAATGGAATAAAAGGTGTGGAACTTTTAGTAGCAGAGGAAATAACAACACAAAATAAATTAAATGTTTGGGCTATAATGGATCTCATTTGTACATAAACTTACCTCACAATCCTAACAAGAAAATGGCTCCCTTGAATACGTTACAAGAACCTTTTACGTTCAACGACATAGCCAAGAATATACCCAGAATTAATGCTACTATGAAATACTCACAAGTAGATCATCAATCTACTATGTTGGGAGTAGAACGTAAAATCTTGAATACACCTGTTTCCATTCTTATTGACTCATGAGCTAGTTTAAGTTACATTGCACCAAGGGTAGTTGAGAAATGTAAACTTCTAAAAGAAAAAGAAAAGAATACATCATTGGTACAGTTAGAAATAGGATTAAAGAGGAAAGTCATAGAGTTGGTAATAGATTGTAGGATGAGTTTTAATGAAATGAATACAACAATCAACTTAAATATACTTCCTTTAGGATCATATGACATCTTAATCGGTATGGATTGGTTATAATCTCATAAAACCATTATTAATTGTTTGCATAAAAGTTTTGATTGTATTGATGATGAAGGAAAGTACCATACTATAAAGGGAATTTATAGACCTATATCTACATGACAAATCTCAGTGGTACAACTCAATAAGTGTATTAGGAAGGAATGTCAACTTTATGCCTAGTAAAATTGTGGATACTGAAACTGAAAATACAAAAAAAACATTGGAGAAATTCCCTATCCTTAAGGAATTTTAGGATGTGTTTCCTGATGAGATGCCAAGATTGTATTCTATGATATATTTAGAAATTACTGGTGTTCAGGAGAATACAACCTTATAACCTAGGGTCTCTGGGGTTACCAATGTACTAAAATAACTTGTAGACAGTCAGCCATTGAATAAATTGACAGAGAAATAGGGAATAAATTAGGCATACCTTGCTTATGACGGTTGATCCTAGATTTATTCTTCACTTCAAGTTTCTTCCACAGCTTCTAGGGAATCTCCAACACCTACAAAGAGCAATATCTTTCCTGCAATATCTTATATATTATATAGATGATCAATGAAACAATATTCTTGTGATGAAATAACAAGACAATTCATAAATCACAATACATAAAAGTGCAAAGACACAACATTGGAAGAAAGACTATCTTTGTTGATAAACAAGTGAGGTGAGATTACAATCAACATCTAATACAAGTGCTCTTCATCTAGCCAAGGACACTGAGTTCTAATGCTCCCAGATATCTAAAGGAAAACCACGAGCATAACTTTTCTCTCCAATTGATGATGTTTAGCCTCAACCCCTACCCTCTATTTATACATGAGGAAAGAGATAGGTTACGAAGGTTGAGATGGTTGGGGAAGTTGGGATAGTTATGATTAAGGAACCAACTATCCTCGACAAAAAAAATTTATATTTTTTAAATCTGCATTAAGGCATACACAACTATTAATACTAGCAGGTCACATATGATACATGCCTTGCATAAGAGCCACCAGTGAATTCCAACCCTAATATGTATACCTGAGTTGCAGTTTCAATACTCGTGTATGATACGTGGGTTGTAATGAAAAAATTCGTGTATTCACCTCAATGTCCATAAAAAAATAGGTCAAGCTAGTAGGAGGATGATGCATCGAAGGTCATGTCCATCTATAGTGTTTTGGACACTTCTATCCATTTTTCCTTTTGTGTGCCGACACATTGAGTGTCAGTACTCAGACTGAGAAGTGTCATTTCACATGATAATATATGCCCCCTAATGTGTGAGGTTAGAGGGAAGCAATGGCCAAAATACATTACAATATTTAATCTTCGAGAACTCAGTTACCAAGGCAGCAGGGAGGTACCTGAAACAATACATATCAATGTCATATACAAAATCATATATGAGGACGCCATATTCAATAAAGAGGAACACTAGATCCTTTCCAATATTTGATCACATCAGGTGATATGGATAACAAGACCACATATATTACAAAGGTTGATAGAAGCCACACTATACAAGGATGGGTCTTCAAAATCTGGAAGCAGTGTTGTTCGACATAACACAATCTTGCACAACTTAGGTTATAGAGGTTGAACCTAAGGTCTTCATCAAAATCCAAAGGAACCAGTACAATCCCTACCATGTGAATAGATAAATTTGAAGTCGAACATGGAAGGAACTCAATAGTATGTCATTGAATGAGTGATGATGACAAATGAAGAAAAGGATTTCACCAATAAGGGTAGTGAATCCTAAGGTGCAATCCTCAAACTCTAGGTCTTCATCTTCAGGAGGTGCTGAAGAGAAACCATGATGTGAGGGGAACGTGATGAATCCTTCAACAGATCACAAGAGTGACTAGGAAACTAGATGAGGGAAGGAAGACACAAGGAAATCTCAGAGAGGATAGATGGGAATCAGGATAATGATCAGAGAAAGGTACATATCATTGAACAATGAGAATGACACAAATATGGCCCAAGGAATATTTTAAATTGAATATATACCAACTAAACTTATCTTTCAAGTAGGAGACATGATCAGATTCCCCATGTATAAAAGAAAAGTGGAGGAGTAAAAACTCGAAGTAATAGCTGAGCTAAAAGTATAAACTGAGACATGAGTGACGGAAAGTGTAGAGAGTGATTTGTTCAAGGATGACATGCTGCCACTATGTATAACCCAAAGAGAGTAATTCTTCCTTTTCCTTTCTTGTTAATTTTAACGAGTCCAAGAAAGTCAACTCGAGTCTCTCTTCATTTTTGAAAAGCTTGAAGAGGGGAGATAATAATGCTTGATATTCAATGATTCGTGGATTTTACGAGCCTGAACTAGTACATGCTCGTTGGTTTTTTCATATTTTGAGAGTTTGAAAAACTCTAAAAAATACTCTAGGGGGGTTCTTTTTCATACAATTTAGTCTCCTGAGGCTGGAAAAGTATAAAACAATCCACAGAAGAACTCTCTTAGCTCTTGGAGGACTAAGGTATACCTTTTTTGTACTTAGTCATCAAGGTCTGAAAAAGAGGTAAACTAATACCAAACCAAGGCACCTTCAAAAGTGGTAGATAGTCTGAGATTAACGAGTGTGAAGGAAGGCAATATCACTCTGAAAGATCCATTTGATTACAAGAAATGGGCCTTACAACAGTAAACTCAATGCTTTTTTATTTAGGTTTTGTGAGCATGACAAAGACATAAAGTACGCTCGGAATATTTTCATGTTTAGGTCCAGAGCACGAAAAAGAGAAAATTAGCTCATACTAGGTATTCCTTTTCCGTAATTTTAGTCCCTCATGTCCGGAAAAGAGATAAACCTATTCCTAAAGATACTCTTCTCAATTCCATGGAAAAGAGAGTATTCCTTTCACGTAAATAATCTACATGGTCCGAGAAAGAGATAACTTACCACCAATGTAGATTCCCGTTCACTAATTCTTAAAGAGTCTAAATGAACAAGTTTACTCAGTAGTCTAGTCTATTTTTGAGGAGTCATACCAAGGCCTAAATAAACTCCATAAGTGTTGGGAGCCTGATAAATAGGGATAGCTTGAAAAAGATGCAAAATGAGGCTCATTTTTTCATGAAAAACAACTAAGAAGGCTCCCGCAAACCTAACACAACTGCAGCATGGGTACTAGAAAGACAATAAAGTGTTCTAAACTAGGATACCCATGAGAAGAAGGCCCTATCAATGAAATAACAATGATGTGGATGAGGTAATAGTGGTTTAACACCATAGTCCATGGATGAAAAAGTGATCCTATGGTTTAATGACGGATAAGGTATAAGTGAAAAAGTAGCAATGCGGACCAAATCCTACCCTATATGTGATGGAAAACAACTTTTTAATGATCTTGGACTTGTTGCAGTTAGAAAAAACTATGGTATTATTCTATACATAAAAAATTGTTTTTAAACTATAGACAATGGGTCAAAATTTTGAAATTTTTGCTATAAATAGTTCAAAAACCCAAAATAACCATACCATTTGGAAAATTACTAAATTTGGCAAGTTTTACCTCCCAAATTCAGCTTATCACCGAGGACAAAGCGCTGGACCAAATCCAATTCCGTGAGTTGCAGGTTGGTTATCTCTCCTTTCTCCTTCTCTTTATCTATTCAATTTTTAATTTTAGTGGAAAAATTTATGGTTTTGTGCACACCCTACGAAGCTAACATAACATATGCATGTCTACTTTATAGCAGTCATGTATACATGTTTTATACATGATTTTTTGCACTACAACCCATGTATGACCCACAGTGTGCTGAAAGCATAGTCACGTATGCTGCGCGACCTATGAAAAATTAAAAAATTTCCAAAACAAAAGAAATTGATGGGTTCTAATGATTGAATGTGGTCATTGGGAAAGTACAAAATGTTTTTGGAGTGGAGAGAGAGAGAACATGAGGATATGGATCGAGAGGCAATGCGGGATGCCCCAACTTTGCATGCATTACAACAATGTGGCTTGCTGAAATTCTACTGTACATAGAACATGAGGGCCAATTCCCATCTATTGGATATGCTTATTGGTTATTGGGACCATGACCTTAGTCTATTTGATCTACATGTAGAGACATTGGAAATTACGGTAGAAGATATGTATTTCATTACAGGGCATTCTTGCATAGGCATGCCCATAAACCTTAAGGGCACTAGTAAGGGTGATGACCCCATGAGTGTGCAAGATTACATCAACACTTACTATCCATCAAGTACACAAAAGAAGGGGACATACATCCCAATTTCACAAATAATTAGCTTTCCATTAAAGGTGATGGTAAGCACGGTATCAAGGATTGTCGGTTCGTCTTCATTACACTTGGCCACTCATACTCATATGCGAGTTGCGATGGAATGCATGCAAGGTATAGTGTTTTACTGGTGCTCAGGTATGATCCTGATAATGAAAAAAAAACTCTCTGATTGCAAGAGGGGACAAAGGAAGAACTTAAGTTATGCAAGAATTTTGGTGTCATTCTTCTTCGAGAGACTTCTTGCTCTCAGCCCTGTAGTACCACTGCCACCACTTTCTCCCTGCCAACCTAGAGTTACTATATGGGGAGACATATTTCTCCATCAAGGTGGCAGAGGTGGAATCCAAAGTGGTTATGATGATGATTTCTATACTTGGTGGGAAAGGAAAGTGCTTCCTCTCGATCAATTCCCATATGCCAGATTAGAATTCCGAGGAGTTAATGAACTTGTCCTCCTGCCAGGGGAGGCATGGGGAGAGATAGGTAAATTTTATCTTTTTAAATTATTTAATTTTTATGAGTTTTATTCATAAAGTTATATATACATATGTATATGAGATTTGATTGTTTTTAATATTTTATATGAAGATATTGGACCTGCACACCCCGATGGGAACCCTAGGACATTTGTGCATCCCATACCAGGTGGGAATGAGAGCATGTCACGGGTTATCGAGGGGAAGCTAGCTAGGATAACCCAAAGTGTCCCTACACTGCGGATAGGGTGGATCCTGATTAACATGCAGGAGTTTTTAGTGGGGGTTCCGTCGACTTGGATACGGCTTCTTAGAAGGGTATCTAGGGCCGTTCTTCATTATAGGGAGGCTGTAGAGGCATCTACAGCCGAGGAGGATGAGGAACTGGTCTATTATTAGACATATATGGATGTTGATCCTATTTTTTGTGTATTGATACAGTTATGACAAGATCTACGGATAAAAAAATTGATATATCTATGGACATATTTTACATGTATATATGTTTTTGGTTATTTACATGTGTTTCAAATGTATCTATTATATTTATTTTACAAAGTACGTGTTAAGTTCCAATATAATATGTAATTCATTCAACCATCAGTAATTGTATTTTCATGTCTTGAAATGCAATTAAATGAAATATATTCAAAGTTTCTTTCAAGTAATATTACACGCAATAACTTATGTATCAAAGTAGGGTTTTGCACCTGATAATCGACATTGAGTTGGGAAACCATGAGTTCAGAGTCAAGTATGACTTCTAGATGAGTAATTCCATGTACTATAGCATCCCATAACAACTCAATAATTTCGTTGTATTCAACCACGTTATTAGTAGCAAGACCTAAACAAGTGCCACCCGAGGCAACTAGTTGTCATAAGGGTGAATAGATAACCCAAGCAACTGAAGCCAAGTTACAAGTATGGCGGCTAGCGCCATCTGCAAAACCTATGAACCACTCGGCTGACATCTGAAACAACCAATAGATTATATAATAAATGCTAACCATCTTGTTAGCACTATTTTTGGGCTAAGTGTTTGGCGAGGAATCATATTAGTGAAAGAAAGGATAAGGCCTGAAAATTTTAATATCATACAACTTTAAAGGATGTTAATAAGGCTTTGCAGAGAATGGATGACCTGGATGCATAGTGGAGAAGATCAATGACTGTAAATCATTTCTGGCAAGGAAAAATCGGGAGCGAAAAGGAGGGAAAAGCAAGTTTCAGTTATGAAAAGTGATAAAACTCGACTTCCACTTTTTGCAATCCCAGATATACAGTTGAGGGATTTTCTGCCATAGATCAACGGTCCAACAAAAGGGCGAAAGAAGAAAAGGAAAAACATTTGGTTATGAAAGTTGAAATCCTGAATTTTGTTTTCCATAGTCCGAGATTCGATGGCTTAGAGCGCTTCCACCAAAGATCAACGACTCAGAAAAGAAAAAAGGGTGGAGATCAGAAAGTGGAAATACCAAAAGATTTTATCGAGAAAATTTGAAGTCCCGCTTTCTGCAAGATCTACGGTTCAGAGAGCTCTCGCATAGATCAACAGTGTGGAAAGAAAAAGGTGGGAAGGAAAAGATCAAAAAGAGGAAGATACATGAATTTTATCATGGAAAAGTTAGAATCTCATTTTCTACAATCCACAAGATCGACGGTTCAGAAATTTTCCACGAAGATCAATGGTCTGGAAGGGAGCAGAAAGGCAGAAAGAGGAAATATGAAGTTTTTATTACGAAAAGTCGAAATCCTGCTTTCCACTTTCTACAACCTGCATCTGTACCTCAGATCAACGATTGGGAAGGTCTCTTCCTGATATTGATGGTGTGGAAAAGGGGAACATTTTCACGAGGTAAGAAGACTTCCCGATATGCAGAACTTGGTAGGCCCTACATCTTTCAATGACCCAGATCACCCTTGATCTCAGATATATGGCGGAGGTTGATTTCACTCATACAACATGCATTTTGAAAGTTGAAAGAGTGACTACGTGATGAGAAATGTTATAAATGATGTGTCCCCTCTCCATTGGATATCGCACTCAAAAATCAGAGATTCAAAGGCCACTTTATGGAGAGCGATGGTGTATTTTAATGGCGGTGATCAAAGGTTGAATTAGATTAACGATGAAAATTCATTCCGCTGATCTAACTTGCACATAGAAAAATAACTTTTCAAATTCGTGGAATTGCTTAAAGGTAGGAAAGTTTTGATTAAGGAGATCTAATCAGGGATGGCTCTATGGGGGAGAGCGATTCCCCTGATTCAACATGCATGGATTAATGGAAATTTGAAATCCACAGAATGTGGTAGGCCCTTAAAATCTGAACAATAGATATCTAAAGGGGTTTTTGATCAAGGGCTGGAAATAATTCCACGAGATATAATAGCATGGAGAAATTCATGAGGAGGATTTGCGGAATTTTACAGAGAATTCAAGTTCAAACACATGTTTCCATATCCTTATTTTGGATAAAAGATCAATGGTCTAGAATCAATTTTGCAGGTGAAGCTGCAGTCATAAATAAAACTATTGTAGATTGTTCGAAGGTGCTTTGAAATGTCATTATCATAAAGCGAGCTTGAGTTCCAGTTGTCAAAATTCTTAAACTGCTCCACCACGTGCATCCCAGCTTGTTTTCCTGATATGTTTTGTGATCATGGCAATTCTGCCAGATCAACATTTGTTAGGATTTTGATTCCCACGTTGTAACTGAATTTGGCTCTGTTTCGAGGTTGGTCTCAAGAGCCTATGATACTATAAATATTCCCTCAATAGAGAAAGACAAGGTTGGAACCCTTGAGATTTTTTGTCATGCATTTTAAGATCTATCATTAATAAAATTGCAGAGTCGAATGATGGCATGTTGCTGCAAATATTCCTGTGTATTTCATCATTATAGTATATTATTTCCTTTCCCGTGTGCATGTCTTTCCTGTTAAAGTTTCCATTATGTGTTCTTCATATATGGAATGAGTGTGTAATAGTTCAGAATTCATATTGTTATGCTCTGGCTATTGTTTCAGGTATTCACCAATATTTCTTACCAAATTTGATGCAAAATTCACCTCTTGGTGCTCTGTATTGATGGATTGTTCTCCTTTCGTCTTCATCACTAGACAAACTGCTTTTTTACTGTAACTAAGTGCTACCTTTCCTTTGTAGAATTTCACCTATAAATTGTTTTGTGATTCATGAATATTTGTGACTCCATATCCCAATGTATGCTTTCCTTGTTTCAACCACAAACATAATCTGAATTTTTATTTCATTTTTATATCTATCCCTGTTAAAAATCAATGAGAGATCCCTCTCTAGGAAGGAGGAAGCCAGATTCCTTTCTTAAAGTGGTTATGTTGTTACCTTGGGATTTTCCTTCTACAACCTTGGGTACATTCTAAGCACTAACAAATTGGCATCATTGTCGGGGACGAAAATGCAAATCATCCCTGGGAGAGACGACAAAGATTCCAAGAAGAAAGGGTTTCTATGGGCAAACATAAACTTTTGCATTTGAAACAGGTTGTACATTTTCCATGGAAAATCCACATTGATTTTGAGCAAGATTTAAGAAGTCATCCTGGCTTCCAAGAGGTCACATAAATGAGGTAACCCTGACACTAAGATTTTACAAGGTGTGGAAAATCCTGAAAGATTTCTTAGAAGTAAGGGAAAAGAACAAATAAATATTTCTCAATTTGGTGCATCATCTTCTCAAGAATTTCATAGCATTTGGGATTTGGGATTGGAAACAAAGTTTGAAAGGTCCTTGTTGAAATCAAAATCTGATTTGAAGGAAACTAAAATTAATCCCAATAGGTTAGAATCATATGTGCTTGATTCTCTTTCAAAAAACCTTCAAAACTCTGTGAAAACTAAACAAATAAACCATGTTGTTCAAAACTTGCAGCCTTATATCCCACCAACTGTTCAAACCCCTCCACCTTTTCAAGCCCCTCCTTGTGCTCCAAATCCACCTAAACAAATGGTTGTTAGGTTTTCTCCATTGGTCTTACCTGCTATATTGCATGACCTTCCTCAAAATTATGCACAAAAAATTCCCTTCTATGACGGGGATGGAAATTTCACAGCAATGCATCATGTTGATAGATTTGATGGTTTTGCGGACTTGGAGATGGTTGATGATGATGATCTTAAGATGTGGTTGTTTGCACTGAGTTTTTCAGGAGAGGCAAAGAAATGGTTTAGAGATTTACCTACTAGGTCCATTGCCACATTTGAATCTTTCCAAACTTCATTCTTAGAAATATGGGATGATAAGAAAATTCCTTTGCAGGTGATTTCTCAATATAATAATTTTAAGAAAGGAATTTTTGAATCTATCCATGAGTTTTCTAGTCGATTTATGAGGGTAGGCACTGCAAAACTCCTTGTAGACGCTGCAAAAATCCATTATGTTTATGACTTTGACAGTGACTTTGAATTATTATTGAGAGAGAGAAAATAAACAAGTCTTCCCTTTATGTTTCAAGATTCTTTAGAAGTGGAAGCTAATATGATGGCAAGTGGAAAAAAAGCAGGAAGTAGAAACAGACAAAAGGAAAGCTAGAGAATAAAATGTGCCTTCTGCTTCTGCTACTACTTCTTCTAATGATGTAAAATTTGAAATGGTGTTGAAAACAATGGAGAAATTGATGGATAGGCTAAATGTAGATAATATACCATTGGACAGAGAATAGAATGAACCCCAAATTAGAAACCCAAACTTCAAAAGGCCCAATCCTCCCCCACCTCCACAAATTAGACAGAGTGGTATGAGGAATCCTAGAAATCCGGATGATCAACAAATACAACCACCTTTTCTTGAAAATTTTGGTGCAGATGAAGATGAGGCTGAATCTATTGAGGATCATATTCACCATTTTGGTGACTTGGATTCTGAAATATACCTCACAGAGCAACATCATAGTATGTCTTCTCAGGAGGATGATAATAATGGTTTTGAGGAAGATTCAAAACAATACCAAAGAGGATATTTGCATGATATAGATGATGTCCAAAGAAAGATCAATTTGATAAATAGAGATGTTACTGTAAATAAAGGAAGGTTCAATAAAAATCCACCTTCTAGTAGCCAACATAATATAGAAAAGAAAAATGAAAAAAAAAAGATCATATTGTATATAAAGAATCCGAAAATAAAATAGAAAAAACAAAAGTGAAACAACCAGCACAGATGGATGTAGAAAAAATTGTTTCAACTTTCAATTTGCAAACATAGCTCTCAAAATTGAAAATTTCCATTCCTTTCAATGAATTGTTGAGAAACAGGGAATACAGAGACAAAATAATAGATATGGTCAGGAGTTAGGGAGAATTTCAACCAGATATCCTAGAGGTGGCAAATGATGCTCTTACCATTGTATTTGGGTCAAATATTGAAAATGTGGATGATGATGAAGTTCCTCCCTTTTACCTAAGTTTAAATGTACATGATATGATTGTGCACAATGTTATGTTAGATTCTGGTGCATCTCATAATATGATCCCCACGCGAGTGGTAGAAAATATGGGATTGGAAGTTATTAGACCATATAAAGATTTGTATTCTTTTGATTCTAGGAAGGTGAAGTGTCTTGGATTGATTAAAAATATGGTGGTAACTTTGACAAAAATTCCATCTAAGACTGTGGTAATGGACATTATTGTAGAAGACATTCCTCATAAATTTGGTATATTGATGTAAAGGTCTTGGACTTCTAAATTGAAAGGAAGTTTGCAAATGGATATGTCTTATGCTACCATTCCTATGTTTGGTGGGAATAAAAGGTTATACAGTGAGAAAATATCACCTTATGTAGTTAGCAGCCAAAAAAAACTAGATAATCATGCTATCTATGTTGTTGGTACTAACTTGGGATCTTTGATTTTCTTTAATGATGATCTTCCCTATGATGTTGAAATTCTTGCACCCATTCAAGTTAAGGAGGAGGAAGATTTTGTGAAGAGACAAGAGGCTTTGGAAAAGAAACAAAAAGAAGAGGGTCTCTAGACCATGTATTTTGATGGGTCTGTGGCTAAAGTTGGTGGTAGTGCAGGTGTATATATTATTTATCCTATCATGGATTTTAAGGCTCTGTCATATAATTTAACTTTTTAATGTACCAATAATGTGGTAGAGTATGAATCTTTATTACTAGGATTGAATTCCTTGAAGGATATGGGAGCAAAGAGGGTACAAGTCATGGGAGATTCAGAGCTTGTAATAAACCAGGTGAATGACAATTATCAGACCAAACATCCCAGAATGAGGGCTTATAGGAATGAGGTATGGGATATGTTTGGTAACTATTTTACAGTGTAAAATCAGAGTGATTCGCAGATATGAAAACATAGTAGCTGACTCTTTGGATGTTGCTACAGGTAAATTTAAAACTCTTACTATTGGCCATAGAAGGTCTAAAGTTGATATTATGAATAGACCGTCCATACCAGATAATTCCAAATACTAGAAAGTTTTTGAAGATGATATGCAAATAAAAAGTTTTTAGAGTTGTCTGGTGAATTTGTAAATACTCAGATAGATAGTGAAAATGATCATTTTGAAAACTTCCAAAATCATGAAGAGAGTGAAGAAGAAATTGCTGAAAACAGAAAGCTCAAAAACTCACTAGGGGAAAAGGATATAGTTCAGTTGAAGAGTAATCATATCCTCAAAGTCCTAATCCCTCTATAGAATCTTTTTGATCAAAATGATCTTGCTAAAGATCCAAAAATGAAGCCTATTGATGATGCCGTTGAAGACAAAAATATAGTAACTGAAGAAAATCCACTAATCATAAAACTGTCAAAAAACTTGCATGTCAAAGAAAAATAAGATTATGTCAATTTCATGAAAAGATACATTGATTGTTTGCATGGAGTTATGAAGACCTTAGAGATTATGATACTTCCATCATACAACATACAATCCCAATAAAACTTGGTGAGAAACCTTTCAGATAAAAATTGAGAAGAGTTAATCCAATGTTGTTGCCTGTTGTTGAGAAAGAATTAAAAAAATTATTCAATGCCAAGATTATCATGACTCTGAGATTTTCCAAATTGGTTGCAAATTTGGTGCCTGTTAGGAAAAAGAATGGTGAAATAAAGCTTTGCATAGATTTCATAAATCTTAGCAAAGTATCTTTGAAGGATAATTACCCTTTGCTGAAAATGGAACATATTTTGTAGAAAGTGGTGGGATCTGAAAGGATTTTAACTATGGATAGTTTCTCAGGATACAATCAAATCAAATAGGCACCTAAGGATCAAGAAAAGAATGCCTTTACTACACCATGGGGTACATTTATGTCTGCGAATATGCCTTTTGGTTTAATGAATGAAGGGGCCACGTTCCAGTGTGCCATGGACATTGCTACATGGATCATACCACGGTGTACTCAAGATCTGACAGGGAACATATTAGGCATTTGGAGAAAAAAAAATTGAAATCTGAAAATTATGGAATATCATTAAATCCCATAAAATCAAATTTTTCATTGGAGGAAGGAAAATTGCTAGGGCAAATTATTTCAAAGGATGGTATAAATATTGATCCAGAGAGAATTAGTGCAATCCTGAAGATTGAGGAGCCAATAAGTAAAAAGGAAGTGAAATCATTCATTTGACATGTAAATTTTTTGAGAAGGTTTATTCCCAGTTTTGCTTTGATATTAATGGATATCACTAACATGTTGAAAAAGGACCATGAGATAAAGTGGACAATATATGCAAGGATATCTTTTAGAGATATTAAACCGGCTATCATAGAAGCCCCAGTTCTGGTAAGTCCATATTTTAGCAAATATTTCTTAATCTTTTCTTATGCTTCTAATCATACTATTGCTAGATTATTGTTATAGAAAAACAATCAGAATGTTGAACAACTTATAGCCTTCTTTAGTACAGTGTTAAGACATGGAAAGTTGAAATATGACATTATGGAAAAACAAGCATATGTTCTAATTAAATATTTGAAATATTTTAGGGTTTATGTTCTTCATTCACATATCATTGCTTATGTTTTTAGTAATGTGGTGAAGAGCATTCTCACACAGCCAGATCCAGAGGGAAAAAGAGCAAAATGGATTGCTATGTTGCTGTAGTATGACAATGAAATTAAGCCCACCAAGCTAATTAAAGGACAAAGATTTGTGAAGATGATGACAAATTCCAACTGTGAATCCTTATAGCTCAATTTTTTCACCAGTCATTCAAATCAAGCTATACTAAAAATAGGCGCCAATACTATGGGTCAAAACCATGGGCCAATATAAACTATGGATCAACAAATACTACAAGCGGCTTACAAAGCATATGCACCCAACAACAATAACACAAACTATGGATCAACAATTACTATGGGACGACTTACAAAGCATATGCGTCCAACAACAATATACTAACACGGTAAAGAGAAGGATTGACATGGGTTCCTAACATCCCCTCCCCCTTAGAAAAAGATTTTTCCTCAAAGCTTTAGATATGGAAATTGTCGCTGAATCTGAAGGAGTGGTTCCCACGTAGCATCCTCGGGCTGCATTTCGTGCCATTGAATTAGGACCTCTGTGATAGAGTGAAAGCGAAGCTGACGAGTGCACTTATTGAGGACAGCCTCTGGCTCCAAAAAGATGGATCCTTCATTATCCAGTTCTGGTAAAATAGTTTGGCCTTTGATGTTGGTGCCAAGAACTTTCTTCAGACAAGAGACATGAAATACTGGATGAATGTGGGAAGAAGGCGGAAGTTCCAATTTATAAGCAACAGACCCAATCTTCTGAAGAATCCTATATGGCCCATAGAACTTTGGAGCGAGCTTATGATGCCCTTTGAGTTTTAGTGAGGATTGCTTGTAAGGCTGGAGACAAAGAAAAACCATATCACCGGCTTCAAAAGTGCGCTCAGAACGGTGCTGATCAGCTTGTTGCTTCATGCGATTTCTTGCCATGTGAACATTTTCGCGCAAAATGCGAAGAACCTCATCGCGGTTTCAAAGGACCACGTCAACTGCCTAAACTGGAGAACTGCTGGGGGTGTAAGGAAGACAAACTGGCAGTGCCTGACCATAAACTGCTTCATATGGAGTCATTTTAGAGGCAGTGTGGTAAGAGGTATTGTACCACCATTCAGCGAGAGGGAGCCACTTTGCCCACTGATGTTGTTGCTCAGAGGAGAAGCAACGAAGATAAGTTTCCAAGCATTTATTGATAATTTCAGTCTAACCATCCGTTTGTGTGTGATAACCTGAACTCATCTTCAGTTTGGTGCCAATGTGGTGAAAGAGTTCTGTCCAAAAATGACTGGTGAAAGTCGCATCACGATCTGAGACAATGGAAGAAGGCATTCCATGAAGACGAAAGATCTGGTCCAGAAAAATTTGAGCAACGGAGGAGGCTGTATAGAGATGGCTGAGAGAAAAAAAAATGACTATTTGGAGAGGCGATCAACCACAACCAAAATCACAGTCTTCCCTCCAGATTTAGGGAGCCCTTCAATGAAATCCATAGAAATATCTGTCCATATCTGGGTAGGTATGGGCAAGGGTGAGAGCAATCCCGGAAGGGGTGTTGTTTCACCCTTATTGCGCTGGCAGGTATCACATTCAGCCACCATCTGTTGAATTTTCCTTTTCATGCCCTGCCAAAAGAAGTTGCACCGTGCCCATTCATACGTTTTGAGAAAACCAGAGTGCCCAGCTGACGGAGAAGCATGGAGTTCATAGAAGATAGCTTGTTGAAGAGCTGTGTTCTGGGGAAGCACCAGACGACCCTTGTATCTCAGTGAAGCACCATCCCAAGAATAATGTGGGACAGCAGAAGGGTTGTTGTCCAAGTGTTGGATGATTTGAGATAATGAAGAGTCATTGACATAACCCTGTTGAACCAATTGCAACCAATTTGGAACAGGCATAGAAATAGTGGAAAGAGAACCTTGGTCATCAAATGTGCGAGAAAGGGCATCCACCACAATATTGTCCGTACCCTTCTTATAAGTGATCTCATAGTAAAAACCCATGAGTTTGCTAACCCATTTCTGTTGTGCTGGGGAGGATACACACTATTCTAGGAAATATTTCAGACTCTGGTGATCAGTCTTGATGCAGAAATGATTCCCTAAGAGGTAGGGTCGCCACTTTTGTACTGCATGCAAAATAGCCATCATTTCCTTCTCATATGTAGAGGCAGCTAAATTCTTACCAGAAAGGGCTTTGCTGGTGAACGCAATGGGGTGTTCATATTGAAGGAGAACAACACCAATTCCATTGCCACAAGCATCACTCTCAATAGTGAAGGGCTTGGAAAAATCGGGCATAGCTAGAACAGGTGTAGTACACATAGCTTGTTTCAGCTTGTCAA